>JAOWBW010001236.1:0-384152 GCA_026119855.1 Campanula takesimana | reverse complement strand
ACACATTTCGTAAGGGCCTCTACAAAAAAGGAAGGGGACTAGAATGTAAAGCAAAAAGATTATATAAAAACCTAGCCATACAACTAACTCCGGATGGAAGGCAGACCTCTTTGTCTAAAGCATACGCCCCATGACAGGAAGGAGGAAGAGCCGAATGATGGTACCAAGTAAAGTTTGTCTTGCAATCCGCCGCAGTGTTTGCAAGACCATCCGCAAACTCTATTACCTTGCCTTAAAATATGAGTGACCTCAACCTGAATCAACCGCATTATATGGTGAATCCGCTGGATGGAATAGTGAATTTCCCATGGTATATGGTATACCTTGGTAATAATCTTCATTAAAACTCCGAGTCCACTTCTAGCCAAACCTTATCAATCCCAAACTCGTGAGCATAGACAAGACCATCAAGTGCTGCCCTAGCTTCCGACCACATGTTAGACCTCACCCATAGAAATTTCCATAGGCAAAGATTAACTCCCCATTGGAATTTCGAAAGATACCCCCACCAGCGGCAAGCCCTGGATTTCCCCTCGAGACTCCATCCGTATTCAGCTTGTAAAAAACCATGAGTAGGCTTGCGCCAATATACAATACGAGGCATAGGGCAACTTCGAGCGTAAGTCCGAAGCATAAATAAATTCTGAAGGTACAAATCAGCTCTACTAGCAACTAACTGCAGATTAAATGCTTTGGAAATATCCGCCACATGATTAAGAACAGATGAGATAAGAGACCGAGAAAGGGCTTCATACCTTCAAACACATTTATTCCTTTGACACCATAAATACCAGCAAATCACACCGGAAGAGTAGCAAGAAGCCACTTATTTAGGAGGGAAGCATTTCGAGGGATTTCATACCACCATGAGCACAGGAGCTGCCTCAAGCTACCATTCGAAGAGTGGCACCAAGGAGATGTCCAAAATGACACCAAACCTTGTTAGCCAAATCCTCGAAGAACAAAAAGATGATCTATGGTCTCACTATCGGAGGAAATGCAGCACAACATTTAGAAGCAACTGGAATACCACGCCTCTGAAGGCCATCATCCGTAGGCAAACCTCTATGAAGAGCACGCCAAAGAAGAATAGACATTTTGGAAGGCAAGTGTTTATTCCAAATACGGTTAAAAACTGACTCGGTAGGATGGCCATGGCGACATTCACGCCACGCAGATTTTGTGGAGAAATGACCCGAGGCTGCTGGCTTCCAAATTAGCTTATCATGATCCTCACTAAGAGTAATTTGTTGGTCCATAATGATAGAGGCAAGCTGAATTCCATAGTGCTCCTGAATGAACTCAATCCGAGGGAGAGAATTCTCAAAAAGAGTAAAAATCTGAACATGTTCATGAGGCAAAGAGGGAGAATACCATCTAACCATTTTTCATGGATAGAAATATCCCCTTGACCAACTCTCCATGCAATTCTATCCTCCATGAAATTTTTAACACCCATCATACGTCTCCACACATGAGAGGCAAAACTAGTAATCACTGCATCCATCGGGTGGATCTCAAAACAATATTTACTAAGCATAAAAGAAGACCATAGAGAGTTCGATTTACGAAGATTTCCCACAAGTTTCATGGCAAAAGAGGTGCTAATATCCTCAAATTTCCGATGCCCAGGCCCCCTTCATTTTGGGCTGACTAATCCGAGACCATCCAATCCAGTGACATTTATGATGTCCATCAATACCACTCCAGAAAAAAATTCATAATCATTCGTTGCATAGCAGTTTATAATACTTTTTGGAGGCTCTAAGACAGACATATAGTAAAGTGGAATTTGTTTGAAGGCAGATTTGATGAGAGTTACCTTTGCACCATAAGACAGAAGCTTTCCGTGCCAAGATTCTAACCGAGATTCCATTTTTTCGAAGCAAAGGAGCAAAAAGGTTTTGGTTTTTGCGCCCCACATATAAAGGACCCCCAAATAAGTTATCGGTAGATCTTCTTTTGAAACCCCGTTGTGCTTCAATAATAGCTGCATCTTTTCTATCCTCGTGCTTCCCAATGACGAAACAAGATTTACCAATACTAACCATTTGACCCGAGAATTCTTGGTATTTTTCTAAACAGCTCATATGTTGATGAAGAGAATCTTGGGCTCCGTTGCAAAAAATAATCACATCATCCGCGTAGGAAAGGTGAGAGACAATGGGAGTATGAGGGTGTGTCCGATACCTGAGCCAAGGCTGGCTTTCATGAAGATAATTTAACCCTCGACTAAGATTTCAGCCGCAATAATGAAAAGACTAGGAGATAAAGGGTCCCCTTGGCGAAGGCCTCTAGTCGAATGAAAAAAACCACAACTTTCCCATTAAGGAGAATGGAAAACCAGCAACCCGAAATGCAGCGATACACCATGTCCACCCATTCAATAGAGAAGCCAAAACTTTTGAGAACTTTAATAAGAGAAACCCAAGAAATTCTGTCATAAGCCTTTGCCATGTCCAATTTGATGGCTATATTGGAACCACGCACCTTCTTCTTGATGGAATGCATCATCTCTTGGGCCAAGAGAATGTTCTCATGAATGACTCTTCCTTTGACAAACCCACTTTGATTCTGGGAGATAATACGAGGAGATTGGTCCCAACCGACATGTGAAAAGTTTAGTAATAATCTTATTCGAGAAATTACATAAACTTATAGGTCGAAGATCTGAAAAAGAAGTAGGGGACTATACTTTAGGAATAGTAACAATTAAAGTGCTGGTCCATGAACGGGGCATCTCAAAACCAGCAAAGAACTCCCTTATAGCTCGGTGAAGATCTTCTTTAATCCAGCAAAAAGTGAAAAAATGAAAAAAAAACCGTAAAGCCATCCGGACCAGCAGCACTCTGACCATTCATACCTTTAACTACCTCCAAAACCTCATCTAAGGAAGGGGTAGCAATGAGAGAATCATTCTCTTCAGGGGTAACCAATGACGGGATAAGATGTAAAAGATCATCATGGCCATTAGGGTTCCCACCTACTTCAGCCCTAAGTTGATCATGATAGAAATCCACAGCTTCACGCTGAATATCTTCTTTTGACGTGAGAGATGTGCCTCCCCTATCCCGGATACGATGAATAGACAACCGTTGCCTTTTCTTTTTGACATAGGCATGAAAAAAATTTGTATTTCTATCCCCTTCTTTAATCCAAGGGATATTAGCTTTTTGCCTCCAAAACGATTCCTGAATATTAAGGGTGTGCTGTAGGTGAGCTTGAGCTAGACTAAGAGCAGCCCTATTATCGTCCGAGGGATCAAGCTCAACCAAGTGTTCTTTAACCATAACCTCATCTTCTGCATTGGCAACTTGATGTTCGATCCTCCCAAACACATTTTTATTCCATTGAGATAAAACTTTACGCAGGCGAGCAAGCTTCTTCCCAAAGCAAACCATAGGTCTCCCATCCATCCATTCTATCCAAGACTTTTTTACAATATCTAGGAAGGAAGGATGACGGGTCCAAGCATTAATAAAACGAAAAGAGCCTTTACAATTCTCTGCTGCCACCCGAATAGACAACAACCAGAGGAGCGTGATCAGAGCATGTTCTATTTAAATGAGTAATTAAAGTACTATGGAACGATTGTAACCAGGTCTCATTATAGAAGGCTCTGTCAATACGTTGAAGAATCGACCTCCTACCCAGCCTTTTGTTCCACCAAGTATATTTTGACCCCATAAAACCAGCATCAATAAGAGACGATACCTGAATAGTATCTGAGAATTCCCTCACCTTGTTTGGAGTTACCGGGGCACCACCCAACTTATCCTCTTGATCAAGAACAGCATTAAAATCACCAATAACCATCCACGCTAACGTAGTAGAGCTCATATTAATAAGGTCATCCCATAACACCCGTCGCTCATACTTGTTACAAAGAGCATGAACACAGGTGACAAGAACAGGAGAAGGCCATAGAACATGAGAAATCTGAACAGTAAGAGCTTGGATACTATCATGAATAATGTGACAAGTAAAGCCATGTTTCCATACAAACCATATTCGACCACAAGCATTAGAAACACCCCCACTACAATGCAGTTTCCGAACTACAGAAGGGAGAGCAGAAATGTGTTGCTTTGGTTCAAAAATAGCCATAGCCGATACCCCATGCAAACGGAACAACTTATTTATCCTTCTAATCGTGGCTTTGTTAGCAAGGCCACGAAGATTCCAACATAAAATAGCTACCATTGGGAAACAAATTATCCAGAAAAAAAAGAGGGCTTACAGAGCATTAAGAGGGAGGAGAAGCAGATTTGCTACGATGCTTCTTGCCTTTACAGGAATGAAGCCATCCGAGTCAGCAGTGGGGTTATTTGATATGTTAAAAGGGGTAGAGCCCGCTCTTTCAGTCACAAAGGTAGTAGTATTTGGAGTTGCTCTAGGAGAGAGATTAAGGTTGCCCAACGGATCACAAACTAAAGCAGATTGTTGAGTTATAACCTGGATAGAGCCAACGTCATTAGAGGAATTTCCATTTTTTAACTATATGCCGCCACTCTTTGTAAGATAGCCTCTTCTACATTTTCAAGAACCTCCTGATTACTTTCACTTGGGGGAACCTGATCTGATGTTGAGTCATCATTCTCGACCACAATTTCTGAGGTAGACTTACTCCCCCCATCTGATCACCTTTTTTGGAAGAATAAATTACCTCCTTGCAAACCTTTTGTAATGCTTTATTAACAGCCTCTGGAAGCGCCACACCTCTTTTAGCCATTGTCGGAGCAATACCTGTTAGATTTCCTTGATCTTGATTAACCTCATCCTTCTTATGGCTTGCTTTCCCTTCCACTTTCTGTCCAAGGGCCGGATTAGCACGCTTGCATGAGCCAAAATCATGTCCCAACATGGAACAATGCTTGCAATATTTAGGCATATTATCATATTCAACCTTTTGGTAAAAACTCGGAATAAAATCCCCACAATCGATGAAGACCTCAGTAGGAAGCTTTTTAGTAACATCAACTGAATTAAAACCTTAGCAATACTAGGTCTTGTCAACTCCGCTGTTGGTTTGTCAAGAGATAAGGGGGTTCCAATAGCATTAGCCAATGAAAAAATAAATGACCGGTTGAAAAGATGAATTGGGAGTCCGGGTAGCCCAACCCAAACAGGAACAATAGGGGATTCTTGCTCCGGGCGCCAAGATGGAGACCATGCAAGAGTTCTCATAGGAAATTTAGTGACATACCATACTTCCTTCATCCAAAGGCGCTGATAGTCTTCTTCTGTCGTTAGTTGAATGAGAAGATGTTTGGCATCAAGGTGCCCCAATTTATACGCACCTTTTAACTGAAATTTTGTAAAAGTAATCCGGGTGTCCTCCATTGAAGGCCTACCATGAGAGAATTTGCCAACCAACGTCCACTTGAATGGCTGCACGAGTTTCTCAATAGCTTCCCTACTGAGTTTAAGGGCTGGGGTTCCTTTTCGAGTTGATAACGGAACAATTGGAAAAGCACCAGAGCTAGTAGGCGCTTGTGAGAAGAGATCTGCGAAGGATTTGGGTTGTGCTGGAATAGGTGGTTGCAGTAAGGAAGAATTAGGGTTTGGCGGCTGCATGTTGGTAGCAGCCGAGGCATTATTTTCATGCAAGGAAGAAGACGGCGCATTAGGGTTAGCCGCCGCAATAGAATTAGGGTTAACGGGAGACGGGACTGCCTGGGAAGAAGGGGAATAATAGGGATTACGATTGCTGGAGTTCAAGGAAGGAAAGAAAGAAACCGGTGCAGCCATGGCTACCGGCAAGAGCCCCTAGGGCAAAACCCTAGTGACGGAAAGGAGAGAGAGTTTTAGAGAGAGAAAATCTTCTATCCGGAGTCCACCAATTCTTGCATGCGAAAATACTGATCCAAGTTGATGTTTTGAAGAAATTGCCCCATGAGATTTTTGTTGATTGTGGTGATTTTTGCCCAAGTTTTACCAAAAGGTGGAATACGATAATATTCCAAAGTATTGTAGGCATTGTTTGGTTCTTGGGCATCTCTTGCTACAAAAAGGCTAACCCTAGCCTTAATAATCCTAAACATGAAGGCCCTGTGGGGAAGAACACCAAAGTGTATGCTGAGAAATCCAATCTGAAAGGTCCTGAGGTTGTTGCAAATGTGGACAAGGATATGTCTACATCCGGTAATAAGGCCACAATGGTGGTTACTAAGGCTACCACACATGTTGTTGATGATAATGCTAAAGTTGATACCCATGTTGAGCAGACCAAATCACATGTTCCTTTGATGGCTCGAAGAGGACAGCCTATGTCTGATGCTGTTAACAAAGCTCTCCAAAAAGCTTGTGAGCAAGTTATAATTTGTCCTCCTCCATTGGTTGATGAGGTTCCTGTGGCAGGTGCTTCTGGTTCAAAAATGATAAAGATGTGGAGATAGTTCTTCAGAATGTGGCTTTACATAGAGATCAATCTTCTCAAACACAAATTGGTGAGATTCTTACGGAAACTCTAATTCAAGAGCAGGTTAGAGATGTTACTTCTACTCTTAACCTCTCTCCCCGTGCCCCTCCTATAGATAATCTCTTTGTGACTGACCAAGCAGGATCAACCCCTTTTGCAAATCCGGGCAATCCGGGCATTGCCTCAGGTGGTGGCATCATTAGAGATCATAATGGGGATTTTATTTATGGTTTTTTGTATTTCTATGGAGTTCAATCCAATATGATGGCGGAGGCTATGGCAGCAAGAGATGGTCTTATTTCCGCTTTAGATCGAGGCTTTCATCGGGTTTGGCTGGAAGTGGATTCCTAGGTCTTAATGCGCATTCTTATTCGGGAATACCATATACCATGGGCTATCTGGTATGTCATTTCGCACATTCACTGCTTAATGGATCAAATGGAGGTTCGGATTACTCATATTCTAAGGGAAGGCAATGGAGTTGCGGATGGTATGGCTAACATGGCAGAAAATGATGAAAGGAATTATAATTTTCAATCCTTGAGTGATATCCCTCGGCATTGCAAAGGCTGCTTTGTTTTAGACAAGGCAAGGACTCCCAATACTCGGTTTCATTAACTTTTATGGCTAGATTTCTTTTTAAATTACTTTCTTATCTTTGTAGTCACCCCTCCTTATTTTGTAGAGGACCATACGACTTGTGTATGGCCTCATCCCTAATTTTCGTTTCCTGGTGGTTGAGGTTGTCATGTCCCCCACTAAGTTTGTATTTAATTTTTACTATTAATAAAACCTAGGGAGGTACCGCCCTCCTTTCGCCAAAAAAAAAAAAAAAACCCCTTTTGCAAATCATAATACTAAATCTGGAGATGATGATGGTTTTATCAAAGTTAAATCCAGAAAAAATAGGAGCAAATCTGCTTCTCCTCCATCTTAAATCTTCTTCGTAGAAGATTTCTGTTTTATTCCTTTCTAATTGTTTTTAATGGTAGCTCTTATTTATTGGAATGTGAGAGGGATTGGTAATAATTCTACTCTCCGTAGACTTAAAAGATTGCTTCGGTTATATGATGCTTCTTTTGTTGCTATTTCTGAGCCTAAACTTCTCTCGGGCCAGATTGCTACTATTTGAAGATCTCTTAGGTGTGTTGGGGGAGTTGCTAATTGTAATAGTAAAATATGGATTTTTTGGAAGCATGGCTTTGATTGTGTTGTCTATCATGATTCTGCTCAAGAATTAACGCTTCAGGTCTCTCATCCTTTATGGAATTCTCCAGTTTATGTCACTGTTATTTATGCTAGTTGTGATAGGTATGATCGGAGATTTTTATGGGATACTCTTATGGGTATGTCAATTGGTGAAAATCCATGGCTTATTGTAGGTGATTTTAATTGTGTTCTTGAACAGTCGGAGAAAATGGGAGGAAAACCTATTAATGAGGCTATTACTGCTGAATTTTCTGATATGGTTCAATTTACTGGTCTTATTGATGCTGGATATCGAGGTAATGGTTTCACTTGGGTGAATAAGCCTCGTGGTAGTCCTACTATCTATCAAAGGCTGGATAGGGCCTTTTATAACACTCATTGGCTGAGTAAGTTTCATGCAACTAGTGTGACTCATTTGAATAGAACCTGCTCGGATCATTCACCCCTTGTGATTCAAGTTAAAACTGAGACTGAAGCTATTAAAAGCTCCTTTTGTTTTTTAAATGTGTGGTTGAAACACCCCAATTTTAAGAACATAGTTGCTCAATCTTGGAATGAATACATGGATGGTAGGCCTATGGTTCGTTTTGCAAAAAAGCTCTATTGCTTGAAGAAGGTCATTTCTATTTGGAATAAAGAGAGTTTTGGAAGAATTGATCAACAAATCACTTGTGCTGAAGATGAAGTGACTAGATGTGAGCTCAAAATTCAAACTGACCCTTCAGATGAGAATATTGTTGCTTTAAGTATGGCCAAGGCTGCTTTGTTGGGGAAGCTTAATTAGAAGAAGAATTCTGGCGTCAAAAGGCCAACATCTCCTGGATTAAAGATGGGGATAAAAAACACGAAGGTAACACTCTTATGTTCGGAAAAAAGAGACAAAAACTCTATATTCATCGAATCAGAAATTCCAATGGGGCTTGGATTCATTCGAAGGATGATATCAAGAATGAGGCGGTCTCTTTTTATTCTAATCAGTTACAAAAACCACTCGAGAAACCTAATGAAGATATCTTAGATGTCATCCCTACCTTGATCACGGAGGAAGATAACTTGCAGCTCACGGCTCTACCTTCATTGGAAGAATTAAAACAGGTTGTTTGGTCTATGAATGATCAAAGTGCTGCAGGTCCGGACAGATATAATGGGGCTTTCTATAAATCTTGTTGGGATATTATTAAAGATGACTTCTTTCGTGCTATTAAGGAATTCTTTTCGGGTCATGCAATGCCTCGAAGCTGGACTAGCACTCTTATTGTTACCATCCCCAAGGTTGTCTCTCCTACCTCTTTTGCTGATTTGCGTCCCATTAGCCTTTGTAATTTCGCAAATAAAGTTATTACCAAATTGCTTAATGGACGCCTTGCTCCCATTCTTCCTCGGATTATTTCTCCGCAGCAAAGTGGCTTTGTTCAGGGTAGATTAATTCATGAGAATGTTCTCCTTGCTCAAGAACTTATGCAATCTCTTAAGAAGAAAGTTTGGGGTACAAATGTCACTTTAAAGCTCGATATGACTAAGGCTTATGATCGTATTTCTTGGTTTGCTTTGATTAAAGTTTTGAGGAAATTTGGTTTTAATGAAGTTTGGAATGATCTTATTTACCGCTGCATTTCTTCTTGCTGGTTTTTGGTGCTTGTGAATGGTGAGAGTAGTGGTTTTTTTCACTCTTCTCGAGGGCTTCGACAAGGAGATCCTATTTCCCCCACGCTTTTTATTATAGCTGCAGAGGTGTTAAGTCGAGGGCTTAATCTGCTTCATTCTGATTTTCCCCAATATCAATACCGGGCTCATATTCATACCCCTTTAATCTCTCATTTGGCATATGCGGATGATATAATTATTTTCTGTAATGGTTCTAAAGACTCCCTTGATGCTCATGTGAGGTGTTTGAATTGGTACCAGAATTTTTCTGGACAGCTTGTTAGCTCGGCTAAGTCTTGTTTCATTACCGGGGTTGGAAATGCTACTAGGGATGCTATAATCTCAGAGGCTACAGGATTCCAAAATAAGGATCTCCCAATTATTTATCTGGGCTGCCCTTTGTATGTTGGTCGTAAGAAAACTTCCTTGTTTGATTCGGTTTTGAGAAAGATGGAAGCTCGCTTGGCAACTTGGCAAGGTAAATTATTATCCTTTGGGGCGAAGTTAACTCTTATCAGAACGTGTCTTCAAGCTATCCCTTTATACTACATTGCCCTTTTAGATCTTCCTAAAGGTGTGATAAATTCCATGTATCGTCTTATCTCTAATTTCTTTTGGTATAATGATGAAGGGAATCATAAGTGCCATTGGGTTCGTCGTTCTATCCTGTTTCTTCCAACCTCGGAAGGAGGCCTTGGGCTTAGAAAATTTGAAGATTTGGCTTTTGCGTTAGCTATGAAGTTATGGTGGAAATTTAGAAGTAGTTCATCTCTTTGGACTGAATTTTTGGAGGCGAAATATTGTCATGGCAGCCACATTATGGATGCCACTAATTCCTCTTATGCCTCCCATATTTGGCGTAGAATGATTCAAGCCAAGCCTCTGGTTGAGAGTAACATTGGTTGGAGAATTGGGCGAGGGGATATATCTATTCATGATCATTGGATGGCTGCTCCTAGTTTATTGCATGGTAATCATATTGAAGTCTCTTCTCTTTTTCTCAATGGTCAGCCTCGTGTGGATTACATTGTCCATGAATTTGGTGTTCAGCTCTATAATTTCATTCGGGATAATCACATTCAAATCATGGACAAACCGGATGCGTTATTTTGGCTCCCTAATGCCTCGGGTAAGTTTACTATATCCTCGGCCTGGAATATTTGTAGGGATAAAGGTCCTTCTCTGCCTATTTTTGAGCATTGTTGGCACAAACATCTTCCTTTAAAAATCTCGGTTTTCATGTGGCGTACTCTCCACCGAGGTCTTCCAACTGATTGTGCTGTTCAGAAAAGAGGTATTCTTCTTGCTTCAGCTTGTAGTTGCTGCTCCCTTCGTTCTATTGAAGATCTGGATCATCTCAAGGTATCTCTTGGCTTCGGCACATCCTCCCTTGCTTTATTCTTTGGGAAATTTGGAAAAATAGAAATAAGGCCAGATTTAATAACCTTAAAATGACTGCTGCTCGTATTATTTCTTTGGTTGTTGCCTCAATTAAAGCTGTTGCTAAAGCTTTTGATATTCAGTTCTCGGGCTCTTGGATTGACAATCAAATTTTTACTTTCTTTGGTATCACGGGTTATACTAAGTTAAGTAAGAAGATGAGACTTGTTTCATGGCTTCCCCCTTCTCTGGAGCATTTCAAACTGAATACTGATGGTGCTTCGAAAGGTAACCCTGGTACTATTACTGGGGGCGGAATTATTAGGGATGCAAAAGGTGATCTTATTTTTGCTTTTTCCCACTTCTATGGTCATGGCACTAATATGGTGGCAGAGGCTAAGGCTGTTAGGGATGGCTTAGCTTTTGCTTGGGGCTTTGGCATTGCCTCCTTGTGGTTAGAAATTGATTCAGAAGTCCTTCTCAAAATAATTGTCGATGAATATCATATTCCTTGGTTCATTTGGTATGATATCCTGGAAATTAAACGCTTCTTGAGCCTCATGACAGTTCGGATCTCGCATATTCTTAGAGAGGGTAATAAGGTTGCTGATAGTCTTGCTAATGCTGCTGTAGCATCTCGTGCTAATACTCTCTATTACTCTTTTGATGCCCTTCCTTCTGATTGCAAGGGCCCCCTTGTGTTAGATCGCCTCTCTACATCTTATATTCGGATTAGATAGTTTTTTTGGCTAGAGTATTTTTTAATCCCCTTCCCTTTATTGTAGAGGACCTTACAGCTTGTGTAAGGCTTCCCCCCTAGCATTTATTTTCTCAGGTGGTTAAGGCCGTCATGTCCCCCACCTCTTTTGTATTTCTTTTTTCTATTAATAAAATCTAGGGAGTACCGTCTTCGTTTGCCAAAAAAAAAAAAAAAACAGTGAGAATACTCACAAAATAGCCCAAATAACAAATAGCTCCAATACTCCCACAAAACAACAATTATCAAGAAAAATATCACATATAATATATGCATGAGAAATATTATAATTTAAAGGGGAGCAGTAACTTACTTCCTACGGAAATAGTACCGGAAATAGTACCGCTGACATATTTTTCTGATCGGCTAAATTTGATCTACTCGACGCCCTGAACATTTTGGTGAAGTCAGATTTTAGAACGGAGTAATAAATAATGAGAAATTGAAGAGAGTTTGGGTCAAAACCCATACTCTTCGCAGAACAGAAGGAGAATGGAGAAGAAAAGGAGAAAGTTTGTTTGTCTGCGCAGAGAGAGGTCGGGAAGGTGGGTTAGACAATTGGCAAGTTACACTTAGGCCCCTCCAAGTTAATCAATTACATTTAATCCCCAAGGTTTCAACTTTAACACTTAACCCCCTTATCATTATTTACAAATACGCAAAAAAAAAAAAATTATTTACAAATACTAACTCAACTATTTTAACTTATACTCATGCTAATTAGTCTCTTTTGCAACTCAAATACTTTTATTTAATATTTTAATAGATCAAGTAAGTCTTTTAAAATAATCAAACTAACACAACTTAAATTATAAAATAATATTCTGCGTAAAATTTATATAAAATTGGGACGGGTCGTCACACTCATGTGCTCAACTTATGACTACTATCTATTTATGCTATTATGTTTCACAAATATTTTGTCATAAAGGTATGTAAGAGGTAGAAAGAAAAATATTTAAGGGAATAAAGTGATTGAATGTAGTTTTAGATAGGATTAAATTCATTTTCAACCATCGTATTTTCCCCTGACTTTCACTTTAACCATCCTACTTTATTTTTTTGCACGAAAACCACTCTACAATGGTTGAATATGAATTAATACCTTTTAGATATGATCCCCCCCTCCCGCTTGTAAGAGCTAATTTTCCATTTTCGTTTCCTTGCAAAATTCATGAATCAAACAATCCGTTAGAGAAAATTATCTGCTAAGGACTACTGTTTTGTAGTTTCCTTGTTTTAAGATTGATTTAGCCGCTGATGAGGCAATGTTCGGGTATGTTGATTGATCAGGCATTAGTTTTCGTGTGTATGGTGTATGGTTAAATGTATTTTGAATGCTACTTGTAATCTTAACAGCTTACAATGATGTGGGTTGGAATTACTAGATGTGGCTTCATTGGTTTCACTTTTAACGCCCATATACTCCCTTGAGATTCTCAGTATCACGTGTTAATTTTTGAGAGGGAGTTCTATTTCACCAGTCAACAGGCGAAATATGTAAACTCTAGTGTCACCAATGGAGAGAGCATCCAAATCTAGCTTATGCCCAAGCTCGAAGATTATATCATAATGGGTGGTTTTGGTCCCGTAGGTGGGTCCAATAAGGCCCTACTGCGGTGACATTTCTTTGTGCTTATAATAAAAAGGTAACATGCTAAAGCAATTTCGGACTGTGTTATATACTGGTGATTGGACAGTTCTATCTTGTTATTTCATGTTCTAAGCATATTGGGTAGACCAATGTTTCTGCATTTGTGGCAATGTTCAATTTGTAAGGGGCATTTAGTACGTCTATTATAGATACATATCATTGTTGACAAAATATTTTCTTTCTTTGTTTTGTCATTTATGCTGTGTTCTAGAAATATTGAGCCGAAGATGTATTTAATTGATGGTTTATGCAGTTTGCTTGGTTGAATAAGTAAAGCAAGACACCAACGATTACTATTATTCCTCCAAACAAAATGGATTAATTAAGGACAATGATTGAACGTAGTTGTAGATATAGTTCAGCCTCTTCATAACGGCTAAAGAAGTTTGAAGAACTACCGGTCAGGAATGTTCCTCTGTTCCTTTCTTAAATGCATAATTTAACAAGCTGTTAGAGAAAAACCTTCACCAAATACAACTCTTCTGCAGTTTTCCTAGTGTAAGCTTGATTTCCCAGCATTTGCAATGTGGAAGATGACATTTGTTTAACATGAATAAACATTTCGTTGGTTTTTTATTCTTACTTGTTGATCCACACAACATAAAACTGACGTGACATCGCAGTTAACAGATGTGGCTGCATTGCCCCTGTTTTTAATGTCAATATATTCCCCGTGTCAAGTGAGCTATAGTAACAAGATTCTTGGTAACATGTGTCAGTTCGTCAAAGGACTATTGTTTCATACATCACCAATAAATTCATAATCCTTGTGTCAGTCACGCGGAAGTTCAGTTGTCATATTCTACACGAAAGGATATATATATCTCATCTGGACAATTTTAGAAGTTTGCCCCTTTTTTAGAACACCCTAGGGGATTTTCTTCCTCTTAACTCTTTGGTGTATGTGCAGTAAATATTGTACATACTTGGGTCACGTGACATTGTCCCCTTAATGGATTTAATTATATGAAATATTCTTGATGCAGGGATGTGCCCGTCGACTTGATCCAGAGAATTTCTTGGAGATCTCTCGTCTTTTTGGATTGCAATTACAACTTGATTTGTCACCACATTTGATCTGGAGATGTTTATCGTCACAAGCAGCACCTAAATGCTTACCAGTTTTTTCAAATTCAGCCATGAACTTCTTCTGGTTACAAAGCTTTTCCAGGGCATTCAGGATTAGTTGATAGAGACCACCAAGTGAGGTTTGTGCGACTGTCGCATTCCTTGACTCTAACGTCCTGTATGCTTCATTACTGAGAGGCTCTGGAAAAGAGTTTAGGAAAACCTGTTTGAGATTGACATCATCAATCCCATGAAGGCAATAGAATCGCTGGGACATACGATTATAATGCACTTCGAGATCCTTCTTCTGGTACGAACAACATTTCATCTTTAAGAATTCTTCTCTGGCATGAATGGTGTGTTCAACCGGGTTTCCAATGAATTCGGTATAAATTATACGCATAAATTCTTCCGGTGAAGGAGATTGCTGAATCTTTAGCTGTCGGTATTCACCGAGACTAAGATACCAATCTCGAAGGCGACCTTGGATTCGAGTCAAGAACCTTTTTTTTTTTTGGCTTAAGGAGACGGTACTCCCTAGATTTTATTAAAGATAGAAATTAAATACACGCAAGGTGGGGGACATGATGGCCTTAACCACCGAAAGGAGAAGACTAGGAAGGAGGCCTTACACAAATTGTAAGGACCTCTACAAAAATAGGAGGGGGGGGCTACCAAAACACAAAAAACCTATACAGGAATCTAGCCATAACCAATCAAATTCTAACATAAGGAATAGCAGCTCTATCCAGGTAGTAGGCACCTTTGCAAGAGAGAGGGAGATCACCAATGGAGAAGAATTCCGAATTTGTTCTTGAAACCGCATCAGTATTAGCAAGACCATCAGCAACTTGATTTCCTTTTGATGCCCCGTCAGTGTTAAGCTTGATGAAGCCCGGACTAGGAGACCACCAATGAACTAGTCTCAGACACCGAGAGGAGGGACCAGCCATAGGGATTTTAAAAATCCGAAAAATGTAGCCATCTAAGCTTGAATAGCTAAAGCTCACATTATATGCCGAGACAACCATTGAAATCTGATCAATAACACTTCGAGTAACCTCACAAGAAGACATCTGTAAGGCTTCAAACTTAGCTTTATTTCGGCACTTCCATAAACTCCAAAAAATGAAACAAGGGAGGATTCTACTAAGCCAACGAATCCCCTTACTATCACCCGATTTTGAAGAGAACCACCAGCTAGCAAGAATAGACTTAACATTGTAGAGCATTACTGGAAAACCAAACATTCGAGCAAAAAACTCCCAAGTTTGAGTCGCCACTTGACTATGAACAAAAAGATGATCTATATCTTCATTAGAATGGTGACAGCAGCAAACACAAGAAGAGGCAAGAAGAATTCCCCTATATTGAATAGCCAAGTCCGTAGGGAGACCATTATGCAACATTCTCCATAGAAAAATAGAAATCTTAGTTGGAATCACCTTGTTCCAACAAAACTCAAAAATAGGGCTATGGTGAAACTTCTTTCGACAAACTTTCCATGCCGAAGATATAGAAAACTGACCTTTAGGAGAAGGAGTCCAAAAAGGGCAATCCGGGTCGTCAGAAAGAACAATATTTTGGTGCTGAATTAATTGAAGAACATGCATGCCATAATTATTCTGAATGAACTCTAGACTGGGTAGCCCATCAGCAAATAAAGAAGAGAATTCAATGTGGTCCCCAGGAATATTAGGCCGAACCCCCTCCATCCATTGCTCATGAATCGAAATAGAACCCTGCCCAATTCTCCAAATGATAAGACCTTCAACAATATCCTTTGCTTATATGAGAAGCGAAGGAAGGTTTATCCGCATCCATAGCGTGGGTACCAAAACAGTATTTATCATTCAAAAAATCAGCCCATAGGGAAGAAGAGCTTCTAAAACGCCACCAAAGCTTCATGGCGAACGCCATAGAAATATCCTCAAAACGACGGAGACCAAGGCCACCCTCATCGGTAGGCCGAACATAAGATCCTTATTAACCCAATGACATTTCTTTTGACCTTCTTCATTACTCCAAAAGAAGTTAGCAATGAGATGGTACATAGCTTTAAACACCCCTTTAGGGGGTTCCACCAAAGAAATATAGTAGATAGGGATAGGTTGAAGACATGACTGATAAGAGTTAACTTGGCCCCAAACGAGAGAATCTTCCCTTGCCAAGTAGCAAGCTGAGCAGCCATTTTTTGGAGAACCGAATCAAATAAAGAAATCGTTTTCCTCCCGACATAAAGAGGGCAGTCAAGGTAATTGAAAGGAAGGGTTTTCTTTTCAAAGGACGTAGCAGCCATAATAATGTCATCCCGAACATCATCATTTTTCCCAGTAATAAAACAAGACTTCCTTGTATTGACAAGCTGACCCGAAAAATTTTGGTACCAATTTAAACACCTCATATGAGCCTCCAATGAGTCTTTAGACCCGTTACAAAAAATAATTATGTCGTCAGCATAAGAAAGATGGGAAATCATAGGAGTATGAATGTGGGCACGGTAGCGATATTGGGGGAAATCTGAATGAAGCTGATTTAACCCTCTACTCAACACCTCAGCTGCAATAATAAAAAGAGTCGGGGAAATAGGCTCTCCTTGATGAAGGCCACGAGATGAATGAAAAAAACCAGAGCTTTCCCCATTCACAAGCACAGAAAACCAGCAAGAAGATATGCATCGAAAAATTAGATCATTCCAAATTTCAGAGAATCCAATTTAAGGCTGACATTTGTCCCTCTCACTTTTTTCTGTAGAGAGTGCATAAGCTCTTGCGCTAAAAGGACATTTTCATGAATTAACCGCCCTTTCACAAAACCACTTTGTTGAGGGGAAATAATACGAGGGAGAATTGTAGCAAGCCGAGAATTGAGGAGCTTAGTAACAATTTTGTTAGAAAAATTGCAAAGGCTAATCGGACGCATCTCCATAAAAGAAGTAGGAGCACTAACCTTTGGAATTAAAAATAGAAACTATAAGGGCCAATGACATTAAACAACAAATCCTGAAAACAAAAACCATAGCTTGTCCAAAAGGAGATGACAAAATAGCAACAATAATCAAACTCAACATGCTGATATCTCTCAAGCACATTATTTCAACCTTACTAAAATAGGATCCGGTTTAAAAATAAGATGCAAGCCTACTGTGATGTCCATCATAACATGCCCCCGTCCCCAATAAAACAAAATGAAAAGATGGAAAGTTAGTACTTGTAATCCTTGACATGGAGGGACTCAGCAGCACCCTCTCCCAAAACAGCATAACCCTTGTAAGTTCCAAGAGTTGCCTCTGAGTTGGCCTTGCACCTAGCCAAGAAAGC
Organism: Campanula takesimana; assembly: GCA_026119855.1. NCBI lineage: Eukaryota > Viridiplantae > Streptophyta > Magnoliopsida > Asterales > Campanulaceae > Campanula > Campanula takesimana. Next base: position 366,699 of record JAOWBW010001236.1, on the reverse strand, counting down.
AGCCTGAGCTTTGCCCACATTCTCTTCTTTTCCAGACCAAGCCTTAAGTGTACTTGACTGAAGTGCACGCCCAAAGGAGAAGGAAAGGTTCCATGGCTTCTTACCCTTGTACTGGTTCATGGCATTGAGGTTGACGGTTGCCTGCTCTTCACTCTGTCCACCAGACAAAAACACAACAGCAGGAACAGCAGCGGGCATTGTTCTTTGCAAGGCACGGATAGTGTATTCGGCCACCACTTCGGGTGCAACAGCTGGAGCATCAGATCCGGGTGTGACCATGTTGGGCTTCAACAAGGTTCCCTCAAGAAGGACATGGTGGTCATTTAGAGCCTTGTAGCCTGCAGCAAGAACATGCTCAGTTACATCAGCACACTTGTTAATGTCGTGAGATCCATCGACAAGTATTTCGGGTTCGACAATGGGTACCAAACCATTTTCCTGACAGATGATAGCGTAACGGGCCAACCCGTTTGCATTCTCATTGATGGATAGCTGGGATGGCTTGTTAGGGCCGATGTTTAGGACTGCACGCCACTTGGCGAACCTTGCACCAGCAGCATAGTACTGTGCGCAACGAGCACCAAGGCCATCAAGGCCTTGGGTGGTGGTCTCACCATTGGTACCAGCAAGCACAACATTGCCCTTGTCAACCTTGATCCCTGGTAGGACACCATTCTCCTTCATGACATCAACAAAGAGTTTCCCTGTGGTAGTCTTTTGGTACAAAGTTTCCTCAAATAGAATTACTCCACTGAGGTATTGAAGAGCACCAGGTGTGCAGAATAGAAGCTCACGAAGAGCCCTCCTGTTGGATTCATTGTTTTCAACATTGATGCTGGAGAGACGTTTCCCAATTTTGCCAGTGGACTCATCAGCAGCAAGAATACCCTTCCCAAGGGTGCCGATGTAAGCAGCATTTGCAATGAGTTCATCAGCGTATTTGCCCTTGTAGCAAGACATGGTGATTCGAGAGATGGAGATTTGAAATGGAGACTTGGAGAGAATTTAGGAAGAGATAAAAGAGGGTTTTCAACCTTTGGAATTAAAACAATAAGGGTTGAAGTCCAGCTTCTTGGCAAAGGAAAACCTGAAAAGAATTCCTTAATGGCTCTATAAAGGTCATACTTGATAATATCCCAGAAACTCCTATAAAAAGCCCCATTAAAACCATCCGGACCAGCAGCGCTTAGCTCATTCATAGACCAAATAATAGTCTTCAAATCATCTAACGACGGAACAGCCGTGAGCATATCATTATCATCATCATTAATCAGCCTTGGAATCACATCCAAGATGTCATCGGAAGGAATATCATGAGGGAATTGGAGCTGATCCGAGAAAAAGGAAACAACCTCCTCTTGAATATCCTCCTTAGCGTGAAGCCAAATTCCATTACAATCTTGAATGCGATGAATATGAAGCTGCTGCCTTTTTTTCTTCACATAAGAGTGAAAAAACTTTGTATTACGATCTCCCTCCGTAAGCCACTTGATATTTGCCTTTTGGTGCCATAAATCCTCCTCAACTTTCAGCCTCGCAAGAAGATTTGCTTGAGCCAAGTTAAGGGCAGCCCTATTAGCATCCGAACTATCATTCTGAAAAATCAACTCCTTGTGACAGACATCATCCTCAGCCTTCTGAACCTGTTGATCCACTCGACCAAAAACCTCTTTATTCCATGCAGAAATAGCTTTACGAAGCCGGGCAAGCTTTTTAGCAAATCGAACCATAGGCCTACCATCCATATAATCCTTCCAAGATATTTCGACCACAGAAAGAAAGGAGTTGTGCTTAATCCAAACATTAAGAAAACGAAAGGATCCTTTAGAGACTTCATTTTTGGCTCTAACTTGAACCAGAAGAGGTAAATGATCAGAACATGTTCGATTAAGATGAGTGACAGAAGTTATATGGAAATGATCCATCCATAGAGAATTATAAAGAGCTCTATCCAACCGCTGATAAATATTAGGCTTACTTTTTTTTTTTTTGGCGAAAGGAGACGGTACTCCCTAGGTTTTATTAATATGAAATAAAAATATTAGGCTTACCTCTAGGTTTATCCACCCAAGTAAAAGAATTACCTAAGAAGCCAGCATCAATGAGCCCAGAGAATTGAATCATGTCAGAGAATTCTCGAACCGCCCTTCTATTAATCGGTTTGCCACCAACCTTTTTAGATTGATTCAAAACACAATTAAAGTCACCAATAACCATCCAAGGAGTAGTGCAAGAGCTGAAATCCATAAGAGAATCCCATAATTCCCGACGATCAAATCTATTACAGGTTGCATAAACCACAGTTATATGAATAGGAGATTCCCAAAGAGCATGAGAAATTTGGAGCGTAATCGCTTGAAAAGAATCAACAATAACATGGCAGTCAAATCCATGCTTCCAGAAGAACCAAATCTTACCATTACAATTCGCAACACTACCTCCACAACCCAACTTCCTTTGCGTAGTACAACGGTGAAAATTACCAACTTTTGGTTCAGACATAGCAAAAAAGGAAGCACCATGAAGACGGAACAGCCTTTTAACACGTCTGAAAGTAGCACCATTACCAATACCTCTAACATTCCAATAAATCATAGCAGCCACTAAAAACAATAAAATTCAGAATAAGAGATACCCGAGGCAGTTAAGAAAGGGGAGAAGAAGACCTGCCACGATTCCTCTTCGACATAACCTTAGTAAAGCCATCATCATCAGCCTTACTATCAGCTATATGAGCAAAAGGAGTAGAACCAGCCATTTCAGTAACAAATGAAGTAGTAGGAGGGGCTCGAGGGGAGAGATTCAGCCCCTCAGTCCTGAAACTAGGACTAGCAAGAGGATCCATCTCAACCGAATTCACAATCTGCGCAGACACCCCAATACTATCAGCTTGAGCTTTATGAGAGGCTATATTTTGAATAACAGAATCCAAATTAATAGTAGTACCACCATCTTGTTCAGAAGATGTAGTATTACTTTCATTTGAAGGGATATCCTTAGTAGCATTAAAAGCTTCCTCACTAGCCTTCGAAAGAGCCCTATGAACTGCCTTTGGAAGAGGTTGTCCTCTCTTAGCCATAAAAGGGAGTTTACTAGCACCACCTCTCACAGTATCCGACCCATTTATTTTATCACCACTATAATTTCCGGCTGACTGCTCATTAGATTGAACAATCCCCCCATCGAGATCAACAACCTCAGTTTCTTGAGCAACACCATCAATTTTCACACCACTACTAGATTCGACCTTTGGAGGATTAGATTCAACCTGCTTCGGAACATAAACCTTTTCACCCTTCTCCACTTGCAAGGCTGATTTAGAATCCTTAGGTTTTGAATTAGGATATACAGACTATTGGGCATTAAGAGAGGGATTGGCCTTTCGACAAACAGAAATATCATGACCCAAGATAAAGCAATGCTTGCAATACTTAGGAACATTGTCATACTCTACCTTTTGAAAAAAACTCGGGCAAGCATCACCACATTCAATGAAAATCTCATGGGGGGAGCTTCTTAGTAGCATCAATTTGGATAAGAATTTTAGCAATACTAGGTCTAGAAAGCTCAGCGGTGGCTTTGTCAAGAGATAAAGGGGTTCCAATCATAGAGGCTGCTGCAAATAAAAAAGGTTTGTTCATCAAATGAATTGGTAGTCCCGGAAAACCAACCCAAACCGGGACAATAGGAGACTCCTGCTCCGGCCTCCATGATGGTGACCAAGCAAGGGTTCGCATAGGAAATCTATCAACATACCACACATCTTTCATGAACAAACCTTTTTGGACAATTGAATGAGCATATGACGATTATCCAAATGACCAAGTTTGGACAATTGAATGAGCATATGACGATTATCCAAATGACCAAGTTTGTAATTACCTTTCAGATGGAATTTAGCAAAGGCAATTCTAGCATCCTCCATGGAAGGTCTGCCATTCATGAATTTACCAACCAAAGTGAACTGAAACGGCTTAGCAAAAGCGTCAAGAATTTCCTTAGAAAGCTTTATTGCCGGCAAACCTTTATGAGAGCCAGTTTGAATAGCCGAGAGAGGGATATTGTTCTTAGCAGCATTTGGATCTCCTTGAGAGGAAGGTGTTGCAGGTTGAGAGAATAATTCAGCAAAAGATTTAGAAACGGTCGATGAGGGGATTTGATTCGTAGTGGGTGTGGGGATGATTTGCGATTGGGGGGGGGGGGCTGTTGTTGTGCCGCAATACCATTAGGGTTTCCATGAGGGGAAGACGACAGTGCATGGGAATTAGGGTTAGAGGGCGGCGCCGCAATACTAGGGTTTGCAGCAAGACAAGTCGAATTATGCATTACAGAAGGATTGTAATACAGATTACGGGCACTAGAATTCAAAGAAGAGAAGATGGAAGTCGGACCAGCCATGGCCTGTCAATTGTCAGAACAGAAACCCAAGGTATTAACCCTAGGGAAGACGGAGAAGATAACACACAGTAATCGCACCTTTTGATGAATATCCTAATTCATCAAGATCACGGAAGTCTTCTTGATAGTAGGTTCTGGTTCAGCCCATAAGTTTAACTTGTAACCAATACACATTCGAGTCAAGAACCTTTTGAGAACAATGTCTATAGAAAAATATTGGAGTTCTGCTGAGCACCATGTTAACATCTCAACACTTCGTTCTCGCCATTTTGATGGTGGAATATCGTCGAAGGTGAACTGCTTCGTTGTATCAGCTCGGGGAGCAGACCAATCAGTCTTATCATTCGGCGAGGAGTTCTAATTTACAGACTCATCAGGGTCTGTGTAAATGGGCTCAGTGTCTGCGTGGAAACTTGTATCTGGGTCTGCCATGAACAGATGTTCAAAGGCATCAAGGGGGTACGAATGATCATCCACAATGGGACCTACAAAGGTTGAAGCTGAAGTGGGTGCTTGGATGGGTTCGTCTTGTGCTAGAGTTCGATGAAATAATGAGACTGGATTCATTTTTTCTATTGGGAGAATATCAGGTGCGCCAAGCTGGGGTTTTGAAGGGTCATCAGGTGTGGGATGGGTAGAAAAAGATAAGGAAGATGATGTTGAGGAGGCTGTTTGGGGAAGAGTGTTTGGGAGTGAGTTGGGTCTTGAAGTAGGAAGGGGTACAGACGCCCAAAGGGAGAGAGAGGGAGAAGGTTCAGTGCAGGGGGATACTTGGATCGGCTGGGGGTCAAATGATGTTCTGACAAAAGGAGTTGTGGGAAGTCTCCAAGGATCATCAACAAGAGTTGATACCCTTTTTTGTTTGTGTTGTCGTTCAAGATCATGAAGCTGGTTTTTAAGGAACTTCATTTCTGCTTCTTTCTTTGAAAGAGAAGACGGAGAAATGGGTTGAGAAGTGTGAATGGTTTGCAATAAATCTTGGTGTATGGTCTGAATCTTGAAACGAATTTTACTAATCATACTTTCTAAAGATCTGACCTTTGAGGAGAGAAGATCGTGAGATTTTTCAAACTAGCTTTGCAGAGAGATAATATGATTCAAAGCTTTATTCTGAGCAATTGCATTTTCACTCTTCCAATTTAGAGTAGCTTCGGCCGGGCTGATTAGTTTTGGAATTCCTGACATGCCAATTGAAGTTGGGTTCTGAATCTTCCACTCATGTTTGGTTCTTTGGGAAGGATGTTCAAATGGTGTCATGGGAGGGAATTCAGCTCGGTATTCTTGTGACCTTGGATCAAAGTTTAGGTTTGAGGAAACCATATGGCAAGTTTTTGGTGGGGGGTGGAGCAGTAAAGGTTCATTGCTTGGTGGAGGGTGGAGCAAAGGTTCTTTGTGGATTATGGAAAGGGCTTTTTGATAATAAGGAGGGAGAGGTGTCTGAGGATTAGGTTTGCATGGCGAATGAGATGGCTTACGCTGAGAAGATTTATTAGAATAGAGCACATAATAATCAAATCTTCCGGATGGTTTGCCAAGGGTTCCGACAGAGGGATCACCGGCTTCAAACCTTTTTTTGAGCTTTTGTTGGGAAGAGGGTATTTTTCTACTTCTTTGAGGAACATCTTCATCCATTTCAATCTTGGCTACTTCATCTAGACAGGATGGGCAATCACACATGTCCCACCAAATATGTTCGACTTTTGAAGGTTCGATATGGTCGTAGGGAATACGTTACAAGACGTATTTTCAGGCTGAGAAGATGAGAATTTTACTTCAACAAGTCCATCTGTGTGACGAACAAATTCTGGTGCAGCAGTGGTATGAACAGGAGCTTGAGGGGGTTTGTGGTGTTGTTCATAACTGGTAACCCACTGTTCTGGGAGTAACTTGAGCAACTCAGTTTGAGGCAATTGTCTCGGGACATAAGTGCAAATTGGTGTAGCATTTGTGTTGATTTCAAGAAATAAAGCATCTCCTGAATTATCTTGGCCAGGGACCATGATATCTAGGCACAGATTTTGAACTCGATAAGCCATTTGGTAATGGAAGGTTGCCTGAAACGTGTTTACTTGGGTAGCACCTCCAATCTGGATTTGGACCTTGAGGGCTGTAAACAGTTAGGGATCATTGAGAGGCATGTTGAAGTTTGGGTAGAAGGTAACGAAAACTGTGCCAGCGTTGAGAGTAGTTTGGATTGTACCAATACAAGCATGTTGGTATTCAACAAAGCGTGTGTCTACCAAAGCTATTCGAGAGAACGTTGGAAGTCCTTTTCGACCGTGGAAGGTAAGAGCAAGCATTATAGCACCAAATTGTATATGTGTATATCCTTGGAGCAGTGCTACTTGTCCAAAGCAAAGATAAAGTGAGGTCGATATGTGGATATAAGAGTGGCACGTTTAAACAATCAGAACAGCACCACCACTCCACATTCAAAGAGATTCTAGCAGTCAAAAGAGGAATAGAGAATTCCAATTCCATTTAATTGGACATGAATTCCAAGTTGAAATGGACATGTCATCCTTTCCACGTATGCTAGAATTCAAAAGAAGGGCACTTCCTCAACCACAACTTTTACGGTGGTCGAATTGGTTTTCCCAATGGAGGTTTACTGTAAAGCATATCAAAGGTACGACAAATATTCTTGCTGACTTCCTTTCAAGGCCAAAGGACTATAAAAAGGCATGCACTACCTCCATGGTTTCACACCATCTCCCACAAATCTTTCCCATGGTGTTTCCTATTACTGTAGCCCCCTCCTCTCCTGACCATGCCAATATGGCAGCCCCTTCATCTCCTATCCCATTGCCATCACCTTTGATGTGATCAGATTACAATCTTACCTCCTTCGGTGTCAGTTTGGTGATCTATCACCCAAATCCAAAAGATTGTTCAACATGCTTCAATGGTTCCACCCGTACCATCAATGGATGCAGATGTTTTCATCTCTCAGGCGTAAAAGTCATGTGGTAATAATGTTCCGAAGGCCATGCTCGTTTCTCCCTCCGACAACAATAAGAAACCAAGATCAAGATTTAGTCTACCATGCTCCAATAGCTTTTATCCATGACTGGTTCAATATGTCTGGAAAAAAGGATCTCCAACACAGCATGAAATATACGGACAGTCATTACGGAATGAGAGTTGAAATGGCAAAAGCAAACAGTGTGGATCCAAAATCAATCCCAGAACATATCCTCATTGGAATGTTTGTCTGGGACCCAGATCATCCAGTTGTGGCAAAATGGATTTCAGCTCTAGAGTCCTGGCGCGCATCATACCTCGACAGACGTGAAAGTACTAACTATCTCATTGATAGCTTTTTCATCGACACGAGTAACTTTCCTGTCTTTCCTCCGTTTGAAGAATCCTTGACTCATTATCCATGTGAAGATGAACCGGCCAATGACCCAGGAGACAATGATGACTCATCCAACGACCCATATGAAGATGACCCATCCCATCCAGATTCTCGATGGAAATAAATTCACCAATGATAAGTGATGATAAGCACCTACCATAATATTTACATCATTATTGATCATAATGACGTAAGTGCTTAAGTAATCATTCACTCTACGGAAAGTTTCATAAAGTAGTTGCCCTTATCTTTAAGTAACTAGTTACCCTTTCCATTAAGTAATGTAGTTGCCCTTATGGCCAAGTAACTAGTTACCCTTTCCATTATGTAATGCAGTTGCCCTTATGGCTAAGTAAAGGAAAAGTTTGTTGTTTGTATCCTCCCCTATGTACTATAAATAGGGAGTAAGGTTTTAACTTGTAAGATATCCTTGGAAGAAAGTACTAACTATCTCATTGATAGCTTTTTCATCGACACGAGTAACTTTCCTGTCTTTCCTCCGTTTGAAGAATCCTTGACTCATTATCCATGTGAAGATGAACCGGCCAATGACCCAGGATACAATGATGACTCATCCCACGACCCATATGAAGATGACCCATCCCATCCAGATTCTCGGTGGAAATAAATTCAGCAATGTTAAGTGATGATAAGCACCTACCATAATATTTACATCATTATTGATCATAATGACGTAAGTGCTTACGTAATCATTCACTCTACGGAAAGTTTCATAAAGTAGTTGCCCTTATCTTTAAGTAACTAGTTACCCTTTCCATTAAGTAATGTAGTTGCCCTTATGGCCAAGTAACTAGTTACCCTTTCCATTATGTAATGTAGGTGCCCTTATGGCTAAGTAAAGGAAAAGTTTGTTGTTTGTATCCTCCCCTATGTACTATAAATAGGGAGTAAGGTTTTAACTTGTAAGATATCCTTGGATTCTTCAAATGGAGGAAAGACAGGAAAGTAACTCGTGTCGATGAAAAAGCTATCAATGAGATAGTTAGTACTTTCACGTCTGTCGAGGTGTGATGCGCGCCAGGACTCTAGAGATGAAATCCATTTTGCCACAACTGGATGATCTGGGTCCTAGACAAACATTCCAATGAGGATATGTTCTGGGATTGATTTTGGATCCACACTGTTTGCTTTTGCCATTTCAACTCTCATTTCGTAATGACTGTCAGTATATTTCATGCTGCGTTGGAGATCCTTTTGCATCAGTGAGGAAATTTATCATCAGCTAAAATATCCTTTCTAAGTTTGACCTCAAGTCAAGCTTTTGGCAATTGGGAATCGCCCCTGAAGATAGGCCAAAAACAGCGTTTTGCATCCCAGATCATCACTACCAGTGGAAAGTCATGCCATTTGGTTTAAAGAATGCACCCTCCGCTTTTCAAAAAGCCATGGTTACCATTTTTGAACCCATCCTTTCTAATGCCCTGGTTTACAACGATGACATCTTACTGTTCTCAGCAGATGAAGAGTCTCACATAGACTTACTATCGAAGTTTCATTCTCTTGTCACAAAGTATGGGATCATGCTTTCAGAAAAGAAAATGGAAATTGGTGTGTCTTCAATCAATTTCCTTGGCATGGATATATCCAACGGTAAATATCAACTGCAGCCCCACATAGCTCAAGAATTGCACAAATTCCCTGATGAGCTATCCTCTCCAAAAGCAGTCCAACAGTTCCTTGGGCTAGTTAATTATATGGCTGATTTCTTACCCAAGTTGTCAAGTCATACAGTCTGGCTGTTCCCCATGTTAAAAAAGAATCCCCTCCCCGGGACAATAAAACAAACAGAAGCAGTCAAAGCAATCAAGAAACTGACTGATGGGATGCCCCCTTTAAAGATTCCTACATCATCAGAACAGCGAATACTCCAAACAGACGCTAGTGATGAATGCTGGGGAGCAGTGCTACTTGTCCAAAGAAAAGATAAAGTGAGGTCGATATGTGGATATAAGAGTGGCACGTTTAAACAATCAGAACAGCACTACCACTCCATATTCAAAGAGATTCTGGCAGTCAAAAGAGGAATAGAGAAATTCCAATTCCATTTAATTGGACATGAATTCCAAGTTGAAATGGACATGTCATCCTTTCCACGTATGCTAGAATTCAAAAGAAGGGCACTTCCTCAACCACAACTTTTACGGTGGTCGAATTGGTTTTCCCAGTGGAGGTTTACTGTAAAGCATATCAAAGGTACGACAAATATTCTTGCTGACTTCCTTTCAAGGCCAAAGGACTATAAAAAGGCATGCACTACCTCCATGGTTTCACACCATCTCCCACAAATCTTTCCCATGGTGTTTCCTATTACTGTAGCCCCCTCCTCTCCTGACCATGCCAATATGGCAGCCCCTTCATCTCCTATCCCATTGCCATCACCTTTGATGTGATCAGATTACAATCTTACCTCCTTCGGTGTCAGTTTGGTGATCTATCACCCAAATCCAAAAGATTGTTCAACATGCTTCAATGGTTCCACCCGTACCATCAATGGATGCAGATGTTTTCATCTCTCAGGCGTAAAAGTCATGTGGTAATAATGTTCCGAAGGCCATGCTCGTTTCTCCTTCCGACAACAATAAGAAACCAAGATCAAGCTTTAGTCTACCATGCTCCAATAGCTTTTATACATGACTGGTTCAATATGTCTGGAAAAAAGGATCTCCAACGCAGAATGAAATATACGGACAGTCATTACGGAATGAGAGTTGAAATGGCAAAAGCAAACAGTGTGGATCCAAAATCAATCCCAAAACATATCCTCATTGGAATGTTTGTCTGGGACCCAGTTCATCCAGTTGTGGCAAAATGGATTTCAGCTCTAGAGTCCTGGCGCCCATCACACCTCGACAGACGTGAAAGTACTAACTATCTCATTGATAGCTTTTTCATCGACACGAGTAACTTTCCTGTCTTTCCTCCGTTTGAAGAATCCTTGACTCATTATCCATGTGAAGATGAACCGGCCAATGACCCAGGAGATAATGATGACTCATCCCACGACCCATATGAAGATGACCCATACCATCCAGATTCTCGATGGAAATAAATTCAGCAGAAGTAATTCGTTTGTTAAAGAAATATGATCGAAACTTCAAAAGTCGCACAAACCTCACTTTGGTAAAATTCCACCTTGTCGACTTACAACAATCCACAAAACTAGAATTTGTTCGTACAACAATCCTCAAAACTAGACATTTAAGACACTTCATATAATTGATTGTGGGATGAGTCATGCCAGAGAAGAATTCTTAAAGATGAAATGTTGTTCGTACCAGAAGAAGGAACTCTAAGTGCATTATAATCGTATGTCCCAGCGATTCTATTGCCTTCATGGGATTGATGATGTCAATCTCAAACAGGTTTTCCTAAACACTTTTCCAGAGCCTCTCAGTAATGAAGCATACAGGACGTTAGAGTCAAGGAATGCGACAGTCGCACAAACCTCACTTAGTGGTCTCTATCAACTAATCCTCAATGCCCTGGAAAAGCTTTGTAACCAGAAGAAGTTCCTGGCTGAATTTGAAAAAACTGGTAAGCATTTAGGTGCTTCTTGTGACGATAAACATCTCCAGATCAAATGTGGTGACAAATCAAGTTGTAATTGCAATCCAAAAAGACGAGAGATCTCCAAGAAATTCTCTAGATCAAGCTTTTTTTAATCATTCAAACATAAAGGAAAAGCCTCCAGAAATAATCCAGCAGTCAGAAGAAAGTGGAAGTTCATAAAGAAAAGGTCTCAACGTGGCAAGACGTCTGATAAATGCTTTGTTTGCCAAAAGAAAGGACACTTTGCAAGAGACTGCCCAGATAAACGAAAGTCCCAAGCCTTGATCCAAGCACTCAACCAAGTTGAGCCAGTTGACCTCTCTGACCTTGAGTCTTTATACTCTCTGGATGATGAACCAGGTGACTCTGCTATCTGCACAATTGCTTATCCTGACTCCTCATCAGATGAAGATTCAGAATCAGATGCATCCTATGAACATCCTGACCTATAGTCCATAAGGAGTGGCTCAGTGGTAGAGCCAAACTTCACAATGTGTGAGGTCTCGGGTTCGATCCCTTCCGATGCCTCCTAGGACATCATTATTATAAGGGGGTAAGTGGGGAACCACAATCGATCCTCTTTAAAAAAAAAAAAAAAAAAAAAAAGAACATCCTGACCTATAAGTCCTCATGACAAGTCATGTTGCTCAACTTCCACAAGTTCTACCTGTCCATGAAAGCCAGCCTGTTCCATTAGCCAAAGTCCATATTCTCACAAACACTTATGCCAAGCCCATTCAAGTGGTCGCTTTCTTTGATACGGGATCTGCAGTTTCTATACTGAATCCCAAAATTCTTCCTCAAAGCTTTTAGAGACCACACCATCAGACATTTCTTGCTGCCAATGGACAAATTTTTGTGATTGACTAGATAAGTGTCCCAATTCACATTCGCCTATTCCCCAAGTGTACTGCTTGGCTCAAGTTCTCATGGTAAAGATCTCCTCATTGGTTTTGACATCCTTCATAAGTTGCCAAACTTAAGATGGACAAAAAACGGCCTTTGCTACAAAAGTTTTTTAAACCCATGGAGCCCAATCCCTCGACTTTTCATGGCATCATCCAATACCATTGAGTCAATGAAATACCAGTTCATCCAATCCTCATGCGCTTCCTCTCATACCGATTTCCTTTCCAAACACCCCTCACCTTTGTGGCTAAACCCTTCCTTCTTTGTTTCTTTGCCATTCAAACAAAATGAAGATGTTAACCCTGCCAAAAAAAAAATAAAAAAATACCAAGGCTAGCCATCCCGGTATGAATCCTGATCATTATCAACTTGCCCTCCAAGAGTGTAATGAACTTGTTGACCAAGGCATTATTGAACCCACATCCTCCCCATGCGCTTGTAAAGCTTTCTATGTCAACAAGAGGAGTGAACAGGTTCGTGGAACGTTAAGATTGGTTATTAATTATCTGCCACTAAACCATTTTTTAGCTGATGATAAATTTTCTCTCCCACAAAAGAAGTCCTTGTTCCAATCCCTCACTGATGCAAAAATCCTTTCTAAGTTTGACCTCAAGTCAGGTTTTGGCAATTGGGAATCGCCCCTGAAGATAGGCCAAAAATAGCGTTTTGCATCCCAGATCATCACTACCAGTGGAAAGTCATGCCATTTGGTTAAAAGAATGCACCCTCCGCTTTTCAAAAAGCCATGGTTACCATTTTTGAACCCATCCTTTCTAATGCCCTGGTTTACAACGATGACATCTTACTGTTCTTAGCAGATGAAGAGTCTCACATAGACTTACTCTCGAAGTTTCATTCTCTTGTCACAAAGTATGGGATCATACTTTCAGAAAAGAAAATGGAAATTGGTGTGTCCTCAATCAATTTCCTTGGCATGGATATATCCAACGGTAAATATCAACTGCAGCCCCACATAGCTCAAGAATTGCACAAATTCCCTGATGAGCTATCCTCTCCAAAAGCAGTCCAACAGTTCCTTGGGCGAGTCAATTATATGGCTGATTTCTTACCCAAGTTGTCAAGTCATACAGTCTGGCTGTTCCCCATGTTAAAGAAGAATCCCCTCCCCTGGACAATAAAACAAACAGAAGCAGTCAAAGCAATCAAGAAACTGACTGATGGGATGCCCCCTTTAAAGATTCCTACATCATCAGAACAGCGAATACTCCAAACGAACGCTAGTGATGAATGCTGGGGAGCAGTGCTACTTGTCCAAAGAAAAGATAAAGTGAGGTCGATATGTGGATATAAGAGTGGCACGTTTAAACAATCAAAACATCACTACCACTCCACATTCAAAGAGATTCTGGCAGTCAAAAGAGGAATAGAGAAATTCCAATTCCATTTAATTGGACATGAATTCCAAGTTGAAATGGACATGTCATCCTTTCCACGTATGCTAGAATTCAAAAGAAGGGCACTTCCTCAACCACAACTTTTACGGTGGTCGAATTGGTTTTCCCAATGGAGGTTTACTGTAAAGCATATCAAAGGTACGACAAATATTCTTGCTGACTTCCTTTCAAGGCCGAAGGACTATAAAAAGTCATTCACTACCTCCATGGTTTCACACCATCTCCCACAAATCTTTTCCATGGTGTTTCCTATTACTGTAGCCCCCTCCTCTCCTGACCATGCCAATATGGCAGCCCCTTCATCTCCTATCCCTGCCAGCCAAGCTTCCTCTTCATCCATCCTAAACACTTCTCCCACAGAACCTAATCAAATCTTTCCCGTTCTGCACCTTCCTGAAGAAGTCTCCGAAACCATAGCTGATTTGACTCTCAGTCAAAGAGCAGTAGAAAACTGCCAAATCCTATACACTATTCTCCTTCAAAACCAAGGTGTAGCCTTTGGTGCCTACAAGTTTGATCCTGATTATCCTTACCTGAACATCTTTAGTATAGATGACTTGTTTAATTTCCCAAAAGAAGCACTCTGCTTTTTCTAGTATCTATTTGAGTCCTATACCATTGCCATCACCTTTGATGTGATCAGATTACAATCTTACCTCCTTCGGTGTCAGAGGTGATCTATCACCCAAATCCAAAACATTGTTCAACATGCTTCAATGGTTCCACCCGTACCATCAATGGATGCAGATGTTTTCATCTCTCAGGCGTAAAAGTCATGTGGTAATAATGTTCCGAAGACCATGCTCGTTTCTCCCTCCGACAACAATAAGAAACCAAGATCAAGCTTTAGTCTACCATGCTCCAATAGCTTTTATACATGACTGGTTCAATATGTCTGGAAAAAAGGATCTCCAACGCAGAATGAAATATACGGACAGTCATTACGGAATGAGAGTTGAAATGGCAAAAGCAAACAGTGTGGATCCAAAATCAATCCCAAAACATATCCTCATTGGAATGTTTGTCTGGGACCCAGTTCATCCAGTTATGGCAAAATGGATTTCAGCTCTAGAGTCTTGGCGCCCATCACACCTCGACAGACGTGAAAGTACTAACTATCTCATTGATAGCTTTTTCATCGACACGAGTAACTTTCCTGTCTTTCCTCCGTTTGAAGAATCCTTGACTCATTATCCATGTGAAGATGAACCGGCCAATGACCCAGGAGACAATGATGACTCATCCCACGACCCATATGAAGATGACCCATCCCATCCAGATTCTCGATGGAAATAAATTCAGCAATGTTAAGTGATGATAAGCACCTACCATAATATTTACATCATTATTGATCATAATGACGTAAGTGCTTAAGTCATCATTCACTCTACGGAAATTTTCATAAAGTTGTTACCCTTATCTTTAAGTAACTAGTTACCCTTTCCATTAAGTAATGTAGTTGCCCTTATGGCCAAGTAACTAGTTACCCTTTCCATTAAGTAATGTAGTTGGCCTTATGGCTAAGTAAAGGAAAAGTTTGTTGTTTGTATCCTCCCCTATGTACTATAAATAGAGAGTAAGGTTTTCACTTGTAAGATATCCTTGGAAGAAATAAAAATCATCTTTCTTATATATATATATATATATATATATATATATATATATATATATATATATATATATATATTTTGGCGAATCTTTCTTATATATCTCTCTTATATATCTCTCTCTAGAGTCTCAACAATATTGTTCTTCTCCTTCTTCCTTTGATCATCATATGTTCTTGTTCTTTGTTCTTATCTGTGTCTTAAATGTCTAGTTCTTACAGGTCTTCTATAGATCTGCCATACACTCCCCCCCATCTTTGGTATCATCGCCTAGTTTGTTTTTCCCTACTTAGTTTGGTAATATGCTCTGTAGCTGCCATCTTAGTATGGATCTCCTGCATCAGAAAGCCAAGCAAAAGTAATTCGTTTGTTAAAGAAATTTCATCTCTTTAATTTCCTATTAAAGGTTGTTGAGGATTGTTATAAGTCGACAAGGTGGTCGCAGTTGTTTTCCTCCAAGAAGTTATAGGATATTGTAAGAGTTCTAAAATCTTTATCCCTAAATTACTTTTGTAAACCCTTTCTTTTGTTATGGATCCAGATAATATTCTATCCCGATCTTCCTCTCCTAGTTTCCGTCGTACTTCTGCATCTAAAATAGATCAATTATATGAAGTTTCTTACCTTTCAGATGATTCAAAAATCCCCATCACTCATCTACCCATAGTTAATCCTTATCATGTTTTTTCCAAGCCTTCCTCATCTCTAACCAGAAAAGTAAAAAAATTAATAGCCTCCTCTTCCGCTCACCAAGTCAAAGAATATGTCCAGTCCTCAAAGTTTGACACCCACCAATTTCCTGCCATCGCGGGTGAACATTTGGTCACTCTAGATCTTCCATCTGACCTTCCCCGACAGTGTCTTACCCAACGATATACACATATACACTTTGGTGCTATAAAGCTTGCTCTTACCTTCCACGGTCGAAAAGGACTTCCAACGTTCTCTCGAATAGCTTTGGTAGACAATCGCTTTGTTGAATACCAACATGCTTGTATTTGTACAATCCAAAGTACTCTCAACGCTGGCACAGTTTTCGTTACCTTCTACCCAAACATCAACATGCCTCTCAATGATCCCTCACTGTTTACAGCCCTCAAGGTCCAAATCCAGATTGGAGGTGCTACCCAAGTAAACACGTTTCAGGCAACCTTCCATTACCAAATGGCTTATCGAGTTCAAAATCATTGCCTAGATATCATGGTCCCTGGCCAAGATAATTCAGGAGATGCTTTATTTCTTGAAATCGACGCAAATGCTACACCAATTTGCACTTATGTCCCGAGACAATTGACTCGAACTGAGTTGCTCAAGTTACTCCCAGAAAAGTGGGTTACCAGTTATGAACAACACCACAAACTCTGCTGCACCAGAATTTGTTTGTCACATAGATGGACTTGTTGAAGTAAAATTCTCATCTTCTCAGCCTGAAAATACGTCTTGTAACGTTTTCCCTACGACCATAAATATGATCGAACCTTCAAAAGTCGAACATATTTGGTGGGGCGTGTGTGATTGCCCATCCTGTCTAGATGAAGCAGCCAAGATTGAAATGGATGAAGATGTTCCTCAAAGAAGAAGAAAAATACACTCTTCCCAACAAAAGCTCAAAAAAAGTTTTTGAGCCGGTGATCCCTCTGTCGGAACCCTTGGCGAACCATCTGGAAGATTTGATTATTATGTGCTCTATTCTAATAAATCTTCTCAGTGTAAGCCATCTCCTTCGCCATGCAAACCTAATCCTCAGACACCTCTCCCTCTTAATTATCAAAAAGCCCTTTCCATAATCCACAAAGAACCTTTGCTCCACCCTCCACCAAGCAATGAACCTTTACTGCTCCATCCCCCACCAAAAACTTGCCATATGGTTTCCTCAAACCAAAACTTTGATCCAAGTTCACAAGAATACCGAGCCGAATTCCCTCCCATGACACCATTTGAACATCCTTCCCAAAGAACCAAACATGAGTGGAAGATTCAGAACCCAACTTCAATTGGCACGTCAGGAATTCCAAAACCAATCAGCCCGGCCGAAGCTACTCTAAATTGGCAGAGTGAAAATGCAATTGCTCATAATAAAGCTTTGAATCATATTATCTCTCTGCAAAGCAAGTTTGAAAAATCTCACGATCTTCTCTCCTCAAAGGTCAGATCTTTAGAAAGTATGATTAGTGAAATTCGTTTCAAGATTCAGACCATACACCAAGATTTATTGCAAACCATTCACACTTCTCAACCCATTTCTCCGTCTTCTCTTTCAAAGAAAGAAGCAGAAATGAAGTTCCTTAAAAACCAGCTTCATGATCTTGAACGACAACACAAACAAAAAAGGGTATCAACTCTTGTTGATGATCCTTGGAGACTTCCCACAACTCCTTTTGTCAGAACATCATTTGACCCCCAGCCGATCCAAGTATCCCCCTGCACTGAACCTTCTCCTCCCTCTCTCTCCCTTTGGGCGTCTGTACCCCTTCCTACTTCAAGACCCAACTCACTCCCGAACACTCTTCCGCAAACAGCCTCCTCAACATCATCTTCCTAATCTTTTTCTACCCATCCCACGCCTGATGACCCTTCAAAACCCCAGCTTGGCGCACCTGATGTTCTCCCAATAGAAAAAATGAATCCAGTCTCATTATTTCTTCGAACTCTAGCACAAGACGAACCCATCCAAGCACCCACTTCAGCTTCAACCTTTGTAGGTCCCATTGTGGATGATCATTCGTACCCCCTTGATGCTTTTGAACATCTGTTCATGGCGGACCCAGATACAAGTTTCCACGCAGACACTGAGCCCATTTGCACAGACCATGATGAGTCTATAAATCATAACTCCTCGCCGAATGATAAGACAGATTGGTCTGCTCCCCGAGCTGATACCATGAAGCAGTTCACCTTCGAAGATATTCTACCCTCAAAATGGCGAGAACGAAGTGTTGAGATGTTAACATGGTGCTCATCAGAACTCCAATATTTTTCTATAGACATTGTTCTCAAAATGTTCTTGACTCGAATCCAAGGTCACCTTCGAGATTGGTATCTTAGTCTCGGTGAATACCGACAGCTACAGATTCAGTAATCTCCTTCACCGGAAGAATTCATGCGTGTAATTTATACCGAATTCATTGGAAACCCGGTTGAACACACCATTCATGCCAGAGAAGAATTCTTAAAGATGAAATGTTATTCGTACCAGGAGAAGGATCTCGAAGTGCATTATAATCGTATGTCCCAGCGATTCTATTGCCTTCATGGGATTGATGATGTCAATCTCAAACAGGTTTTCCTAAACTCTTTTCCAGAGCCTCTCAGTAATGAAGCATACAGGACGTTAGAGTCAAGGAATGCGACAGTCGCACAAACCTCACTTGGTGGTCTCTATCAACTAATCCTCAATGCCCTGGAAAAGCTTTGTAACCAGAAGAAGTTCCTGGCTGAATTTGAAAAAAACTGGTAAGCATTTAGGTGCTGCTTGTGACGATAAACATCTCCAGATCAAATGTGGTGACAAATCAAGTTGTAATTGCAATCCAAAAAGACGAGAGATCTCCAAGAAATTCTCTGGATCAAGCTTTTTCGAATCATTCAAACATAAAGGAAAAGCCTCCAGAAATAATCCAGCAGTCGTAAGAAAGTGGAAGTTCATAAAGAAAAGGTCTCAACGTGGCAAGACGTCTGATAAATGCTTTGTTTGCCAAAAGAAAGGACACTTTGCAAGAGACTGCCCAGATAAACGAAAGTCCCATGCCTTGATCCAAGCACTCAACCAAGTTGAGTCAGTTGACCTCTCTGACCTTGAGTCTTTATACTCTCTGGATGATGAACCAGGTGACTCTGCTATCTGCACGATTGCTTATCCTGACTCCTCATCAGATGAAGATTCAGAATCAGATGCATCCTATGAACATCCTGACCTACAAGTACTCATGACAAGTCCTGTTGCTCATCTTCCACAAGTTCTACCTGTCCATGAAAGCCAGCCTATTCCATTAGCCAAAGTCCATATTCTCACAAACACTTATGCCAAGCCCATTCAAGTGGTCGCTTTCTTTGATACGGGATCTGCAGTTTCTATACTGAATCCCAAAATTCTTCCTCCAAGCTTTTGGAGACCACACCATCAGACATTTCTTGCTGCCAATGGAGAAATTTTTGTGATTGACAAGATAAGTGTCCCAATTCACATTTGCCTATTCCCCAAGTGTGTCATAAAGCATCACTGCTTGGCTCAAGTTCTCATGGTAAAGATCTCCTCATTGGTTTTGACATCCTTCATAAGTTGCCAAACTTAAGATGGACAAAAAACGGCCTTTGCTACGAAAGTTTTTTAAACCCATGGAGCCCAATCCCTCGCCTTTTCATGGCATCATCCAATACCATTGAGTCAATGAAATACCAGTTCATCCAATCCTCATGCGCTTCCTCTCATACCGATTTCCTTTCCAAACACCCCTCACCTTTGTGGCTAAACCCTTCCTTCTTTGTTTCTTTGCCATTCAAAGAAAATGAGGATGTTAACCCTACCAAAGCTAGCCATCCCGGTATGAATCCAGATCATTATCAACTCGCCATCCAAGAGTGTAATGAACTTGTTGACCAAGGCATTATTGAACCCACATCCTCCCCATGGGCTTGTGAAGCTTTCTATGTCAAGAAAAGGAGTGAACAGGTTCGTGGAAAGTTAAGATTGGTTATTAATTATCAGCCACTAAACCATTTTTTAGCTGATGATAAATTTCCTCTCCCACAAAAGAAGTCCTTGTTCCAATCCCTCACTGATGCAAAAATCCTTTCTAAGTTTGACCCCAAGTCAGGCTTTTGGCAACTGGGAATCGCCCCTGAAGATAGGCCAAAAACAGCGTTTTGCATCCCAGATCATCACTACCAGTGGAAAGTCATGCCATTTGGTTTAAAGAATGCACCCTCTGCTTTTCAAAAAGCCATGGTTACCATTTTTGAACCCATCCTTTCTAATGCCCTAGTTTACATCGATGACATCTTACTGTTCTCAGCAGATGAAGAGTCTCACATAGACTTAGTCTCGAAGTTTCATTCTCTTGTCACAAAGTATGGGATCATGCTTTCAGAAAAGAAAATGGAAATTGGTGTGTCCTCAATCAATTTCCTTGGCATGGATATATCCAACGGTAAATATCAACTGCAGCCCCACATAGCTCAAGAATTGCACAAATTCCCTGATGAGCTATCCTCTCCAAAAGCAGTCCAACAGTTCCTTGGGCTAGTCAATTATATGGCTGATTCTTACCCAAGTTGTCAAATCATACAGTCTGGCTATTCCCCATGTTAAAGAAGAATCCCCACCCCTGGACAATAAAACAAACAGAAGCAGTCAAAGCAATCAATAAACTGACTGATGGGATGCCCCCTTTAAAGATTCCTACGTCATCAGAACAGCGAATACTCCAAATGGACGCTAGTGATGAATGCTGGGGAGCAGTGCTACTTGTCCAAAGCAAAGATAAAGTGAGGTCGATATGTGGATATAAGAGTGGCACGTTTAAACAATCAGATTTTTTTTTGGGGAAAGGAGACGGTACTCCCTAGATTTTATTAATATGAAAAATGTTTAACACGTTTAAATTAGCACGTTTAAACAATCAGAACAGCACTACCACTCCACATTCAAAGAGATTCTGGCAGTCAAAAGAGGAATAGAGAAATTCCAATTCCATTTAATTGGACACGAATTCCAAGTTAAAATGGACATGTCATCCTTTCCACGTATGCTGGAATTCAAAAGAAGGGCACTTCCTCAACCACAACTTTTACGGTGGTCGAATTGGTTTTCCCAATGGAGGTTTACTGTAAAGCATATCAAAGGTACGACAAATATTCTTGCTGACTTCCTTTCAAGGCCAAAGTACTATAAAAAGGCATGCACTACCTCCATGGTTTCACACCATCTCCCACAAATAAGAAACCAAGATCAAGCTTTAGTTTACCATGCTCCAATAGCTTTTATCCATGACTGGTTCAATATGTCTGGAAAAAAGGATATCCAACGCAGAATGAAATATACGGACAGTCATTACGGAATGAGAGTTGAAATGGCAAAAGCAAACAGTGTGGATCCAAAATCAATCCCAGAACATATCCTCATTGGAATGTTTGTCTGGGACCCAGATCATCCAGTTGTGGCAAAATGGATTTCAGCTCTAGAGTCCTGGCGCCCATCACACCTCGACAGACGTGAAAGTACTATCTCATTGATAGCTTTTTCATCGACACGAGTAACTTTCCTGTCTTTCCTCCGTTTGAAGAATCCTTGACTCATTATCCATGTGAAGATGAACCGGCCAATGACCCAGGAGACAATGATGACTCATCCCACGACCCATATGAAGATGACCCATCCCATCCAGATTCTCGATGGAAATAAATTCAGCAGTGTTAAGTGATGATAAGCACCTACCATAATATTTACATCATTATTGATCATAATGACGTAAGTGCTTAAGTCATCATTCACTCTACGGAAAGTTTCATAAAGTAGTTGCCCTTATCTTTAAGTAACTAATTACCCTTTCCATTTAGTAATGTAGTTTCCCTTATGGCTAAGTAACTAGTTACCCTTTCCATTAAGTAATGTAGTGGCCCTTATGGCTAACTAAAGGAAAAGTTTGTTGTTTGTATCCTCCCCTATGTACTATAAATAGGGAGTAAGGTTTTCACTTGTAAGATATCCGTGGAAGAAATAAAAATCATCTTTCTTATATATCTCTCTCTTATATATCTCTCTCTAGAGTCTCAACAATATTGTTCTTCTCCTTCTTCCTTTGATCATCATATGTTCTTGTTCATTGTTCTTATCTGTGTCTTAAATGTCTAGTTCTTATAGGTCTTCTATAGATCTGCCATACACTCCCCCCATCTTTGGCTTACGCTGAGAAGATTTATTAGAATAGAGCACATAATAATCAAATCTTCCGGATGGTTTGCCAATCTCCTTCGCAATGCAAACCTAGTCCTCAGCACCTCTCCCTCCTTATTATCAAAAACCCTTTCCATAATCCACAAAGAACCTTTGCTCCATCCTCCACCAAGCAATGAACCTTTACTGCTCCATCCCCCACCAAAAACTTGCCATATGGTTTCCTCAAACCTAAACTTTGATCCAAGTTCACAAGAATACCGAGCCAAATTCCCTCCCATGACACCATTTGAACATCCTTCCCAAAGAACCAAACATGAGTGGAAGATTCAGAACCCAACTTCAATTGGCACGTCAGGAATTCCAAAACCAATCACCCCGGCCGAAACTACTCTAAATTGCCAGAGTGAAAATGCAATTGCTCAGAATAAAGATTTGAATCATATTATCTCTCTGCAAAGCAAGTTTGAAAAATCTCACGATCTTCTCTCCTCAAAGGTCAGATCTTTAGAAAGTATGATTAGTGAAATTCGTTTCAAGATTCAGACCATACACCAAGATTTATTGCAAACCATTCACACTTCTCAACCCATTTCTCCGTCTTCTCTTTCAAAGAAAGAAGCTGAATGAAGTTCCTTAAAAACCAGCTTCATGATCTTGAACGACAACACAAACAAAAAAGGGTATCAACTCTTGTTGATGATCCTTGGAGACTTCCCACAACTCCTTTTGTCAGAACATCATTTGACCCCCAGCCGATCCAAGTATCCCCCTGCATTGAACCTTCTCCATCTCTCTCCCTTTGGGCATTGTACCCCTTCCTACTTCAAGACCCAACTCACTCCCAAACACTCTTCCCCAAACAGCCTCCTCAACATCATCTTCCTTATCTTTTTCTACCCATCCCACACCTGATGACCCTTCAAAACCCCAGCTTGGCGCACCTGATGTTCTCCCAATAGAAAAAATGAATCCAGTCTCATTATTTCTTCAAACTCTAGCACAAGACGAACCCATCCAAGCACCCACTTCAGCTTCAACCTTTGTAGGTCCCATTGTGGATGATCATTCGTACCCCCTTGATGCCTTTGAACATCTGTTCATGGCGGACCCAGATACAATTTTCCATGCAGACACTGATCCCATTTACACAGACCCTGATGAGTCTGTAAATCAGAACTCCTCGCCGAATGATAAGACAGATTGGTCTGCTCCCCGAGCTGATACCACGAAGCAGTTCACCTTCGACGATATTCCACCCTCAAAATGGCGAGAACGAAGTGTTGAGATGTTAACATGGTGCTCAGCAGAACTCCAATATTTTTCTATAGACATTGTTCTCAAAAGGTTCTTGACTCGAATCCAAGGTCGCCTTCGAGATTGGTATCTTAGTCTCGGTGTATACCGACAGCTACAGATTCAGCAATCTCCTTCACCGGAAGAATTCATGCGTATAATTTATACTGAATTCATTGGAAACCCGGTTGAACACACCATTCATGCCAGAGAAGAATTCTTAAAGATGAAATGTTGTTCGTACCAGAAAGAGGATCTCGAAGTGCATTATAATCGTATGTCCCAGCGATTCTATTGCCTTCATGGGATTGATGATGTCAATCTCAAACAGGTTTTCCTAAACTCTTTTCCAGAGCCTCTCAGTAATGAAGCATACAGGACGTTAGAGTCAAGGAATGCGACAGTCGCACAAACCTCACTTGGTGGTCTCTATCAACTAATCCTCAATGCCCTGGAAAAGATTTATAACCAGAAGAAGTTCCTGGCTGAATTTGAAAAAACTGGTAAGCATTTAGGTGCTGCTTGTGACGATAAACATCTCCAGATCAAATGTGGTGACAAATCAAGTTGTAATTGCAATCCAAAAAGACGAGAGATCTCCAAGAAATTCTCTGGATCAAGCTTTTTCGAATCATTCAAACATAAAGGAAAAGCCTCCAGAAATAATCCAGTAGTAGGAAGAAAGTGGAAGTTCATAAATAAAAGGTCTCAACGTGGCAAGACGTCTGATAAATGCTTTGTTTGCCAAAAGAAAGGACACTTTGCAAGAGACTGCCCAGATAAACGAAAGTCCCAAGCCTTGATCCAAGCACTCAACCAAGTTGAGCCAGTTGACCTCTATGACCTTGAGTCTTTATACTCTCTGGATGATGAACCAGGTGACTCTGCTATCTGTACGATTGCTTATCCTGACTCCTCATCAGATGAAGATTCAGAATCAGATGCATCCTATGAACATCCTGACCTACAAGTCTTCATGACAAGTCATGTTGCTCATCTTCCACAAGTTCTACCTGTCCATGAAAGCCAGCCTGTTCCATTAGCCAAAGTCCATATTCTCACAAACACTTATGCCAAGCCCATTCAAGTGGTCGCTTTCTTTGATACGGGATCTGCAGTTTCTATACTGAATCCCAAAATTCTTCCTCCAAGCTTTTGGAGACCACACCATCAGACATTTCTTGCTGCCAATGGAGAAATTTTTATGATTGACAAGATAAGTGTCCCAATTCACATTTGCCTATTCCTCAAGTGTGTCATAAAGCATCGACTGCTTGGCTCAAGTTCTCATGGTAAAGATCTCCTCATTGGTATTGACATCCTTCATAAGTTGCCAAACTTAAGATGGACAAAAAATGGCCTTTGCTACAAAAGTTTTTTAAACCCATGGAGCCCAATCCCTCGCCTTTTCATGGCATCATCCAATACCATTGAGTCAATGAAATACCAGTTCATCCAATCCTCATGCGCTTCCTCTCATACCAATTTCCTTTCCAAACACCCCTCACCTTTGTGGCTAAACCCTTCCTTATTTGTTTCTTTGCCATTCAAACAAAATGAGGATGTTAACCCTACGAAAGCTAGCCATCCCGGTATGAATCCAGATCATTATCAACTCGCCCTCCAAGAGTGTAATGAACTTGTTGACCAAGGCATTATTGAACCCACATCCTCCCCATGGGCTTGTGAAGCTTTCTATCTCCCACAGAACCTAATCAAATATTTCCCGTTCTGCACCTTCCTGAAGAAGTCTCTGAAACCATAGCTGATTTGACTCTCAGTCAAAGAGCAGTAGAAAACTGCCAAATCCTATACACTATTCTCCTTCTAAACCACGGTGTAGCCTTTGGTGCCTACAAGTTTCATCCTGATTATCCTTACCTGAACATCTTTAGTATAGATGACTTGTTTAATTTCCCAAAAGAAGCACTCTGCTTTTTCTGGTATCTATTTGAGTCCTACACCATTGCCATCACCTTTGATGTGATCATATTACAATCTTACCTCCTTCAGTGTCAGTTTGGTGATCTATCACCCAAATCCAAAAGATTGTTCAACATGCTTCAATGGTTCCACTCGTACCATCAATGGATGCAGATGTTTTCATCTCTCAGGCATAAAAGTCATGTGGTAATAATGTTCCGAAGGCCATGCTCGTTTCTCCCTCCGACAACAATAAGAAACCAAGATCAAGCTTTAGTCTACCATGCTCCAATAGCTTTTATCCATGACTGGTTCAATATGTCTGGAAAAAAGGATCTCCAACGCAGCATGAAATATACGGACAGTCATTACGGAATAAGAGTTGAAATGGCAAAAGCAAACAATGTGGATCCAAAATCAATCCCAGAACATATCCTCATTGGAATGTTTGTCTAGGACCCAGATCATCCAGTTGTGGCAAAATGGATTTCAGCTCTAGAGTCATGGCGCGCATCACACCTCGACAGACGTGAAAGTACTAAGTATCTCATTGATAGCTTTTTCATCGACACGAGTAACTTTCCTATCTTTCCTCCATTTGAAGAATCCTTGACTCTTTATCCATGTGAAGATGAACCGGCCAATGACCCAGGAGACAATGATGACTCATCCCACGACCCATATGAAGATGACCCATCCCATCCAGATTCTCGATGGAAATAAATTCAGCAGTGTTAAGTGATGATAAGCACCTACCATAATATTTACACATTATTAATCATAATGACGTAAGTGCTTAAGTCATCATTCACTCTACGGAAAGTTTCATAAAGTAGTTGCCCTTATCTTTAAGTAACTAGTTACCCTTTCCATTAAGTAATGTAGTTGCCCTTATGGCTAAGTAACTAGTTACCCTTTCCATTAAGTAATGTAGTTGCCCTTGTGGCTAAGTAAAGGAAAAGTTTGTTGTTTGTATCCTCCCCTATGTACTATAAATAGGGAGTAAGGTTTTCACTTGTAAGATATCCTTGGAAGAAATAAAAATCATCTTTCTTATATATCTCTCTTATATATCTCTCTCTAGAGTCTCAACAATATTGTTCTTCTCCTTCTTCCTTTGATCATCATATGTTCTTGTTCATTGTTCTTATCTGTGTCTTAAATGTCTAGTTCTTATGACAAATATTCTTCCTAGAATCATCTCTCCGCAACAAAGTGGTTTTGTTAAAGGGCATCTGATTCATGAGAATATTCTTTTGGCTCAAGAAATGATGCAATCTATCAAAAAGAAAGTGAGAGGGGGTAATTTTAGTTTAAAGCTTGATATGGCAAAAGCATATGATAGGATCTCATGGTTTGCTCTCATAAAAGTTTTGAGAAAGTTTGGCTTCTCTGAAATTTGGAATGACATGATTTTTCGCTGCATCTCCTCATGTTGGTTTTTGGTTATTGTAAATGGTGAGAGTGCTAGTTTTTTCCCTTCTTCAAGGGGCCTTAGACAAGGTGATCCAATCTCCCCTACGCTATTTATTATTGCCACTGAGGTTCTTAGTAGAGGGCTGAATTTACTTCATACGGAGTTTCCCCAATATAGGTATCGAGCTCACATTCATACTCCTATGATCTCTCATTTATCTTATGTGGATGACATTATTATCTTCTGTAATGGCGCTAAAGATTCCCTTGAGGCTCATATGAGATGTCTTTGATGGTATCAAAATTTTTCGGGCCAACTTGTGAATACTAACAAATCTTGCTTCATTACGGGGGTGGATGATGGTATTAGGGATGGAGCCATTGCTGCTGTTACAGGTTTTATTAAGAAACCACTTCCTATTACTTATCTAGGATGTCCTCTTTATGTTGGAAGGAAACAAATTTCTTTGTTTGATCCAGTTATTCGGAAAATGGAAGACAGATTGGAAACGTGGCAAGGTAAAATTCTCTCATTTGGTGCCAAACTTACTCTTATCAAAGCATGCCTTCAAGCGATCCCCCTATATTATATACCTTGATCGATCCTCCTAAAGGGGTAATGAATACCATGTATAGACTGATTTCTAATTTCTTCTGGTGTAATGAGGAGGGTCAAAAGAAGTGTCACTGGATCAGAAAAGAGTTGATGTTTAGACCTACTTCAGAAGGTGGTTTAGGTCTCCGGCGATTAGAGGATATTGCCTTAGCCTTTGCTATGAAATTGTGGTGGCGATTTCGAGGGTCTCAATCTCTATGGGCTGAATTCATGAATGATAAATATTGCTTTGGTACGCATCCGATGGATGCGGATAGGCCTAGCTATGCGTCTCATATTTGGCGTCGTATGTTAGAGGGAAAAAATCTTGTCGAACCGCATATTGGGTGGAGAATAGGAGAGGGGAATATCTCCTTGCATGAGAACTGGCTTGATGGTCCGCGATTACTTCTTCCGGGGAACCATATTGAGGTTGCCACCTTGTTTGAAAATGGCCAGCTGAGAAGAGACTATATTAGTGAGAACTATGGTGATGCTTTGGTTACGAAGATTCTTGACCAGAATATCTCCCTTTCTAATAGCTCAGATCAAATATTTTGGCTCCCCTCTACTACCGGTAAATTCTCTATTACCTCGGCCTGGAACGTTTGTAGGGAGCGAAACCACAAAAGCTTGATCTTTGAATATTGTTGGCATAAGCATATCCCTCTCAAGATCTCTGTCTTCCTTTGGCGTCTTCTGAATAATGGACTGCCCACGGACTTGGCTATTCAAAACCGAGGTATTCACATTGTTTCTTCTTGTGTTTGTTGCACTCATCATTCTATAGAAGATATCAATCACCTTTTTGTTCATAGTAAGGTCGCTTATGAAACTTGGTTCTTTTTTGCTCATATGGTGGGGGTTAGAATAGCTTTTTATTCTGTTCGTTCCATTTTGGCAAGCTGGTGGTTTGGGAATCTTAAAAAGGTTCCGAAAGGGTATCAATGGCTGTTCCGTATCCTTCCTTGTTGCATTTCTTGGGAGATTTTGAAACACCGAAATAAAGCTCGATTTGAGAATGTTAAGATGTCTTCGGCTGCTGTGATTCGGGACACCTTTAATCTTGTTTCGAATGTCATTAAAGCTTTCAAAGTCAGTTTTTCTTATTCTGAGATGGATTACCATGCGTTGGAGCGGTTTCAAATCCCTTTAAATTAGACCCCTCCTCGTAGGGCCCGTTTGGTTATTTGGAAATCTCCTATGGTCGATCTTCTTAAATTAAACACTGATGGGGCTGCCAAGGGAAACCCGGGGCTATCTTCGGGAGGTGGAATTTTTCGGAACAAAGGTGGTCATTTATTGTTCGCTTTTTCAAGATTTTATGGCTGGGGTTCTAACTTAATAGCTGAGGCGAAGGCGGTTTTGGATGGTCTCTTATTTGCGTTAGAGTTTGGTATTCCTTCTCTTTGGGTAAAGATTGATTCTGAAATTCTTTTGAAAATTCTTATTCATGAATATCATATTCCTTGGAGTATTTGGTATGAGATTCAGCAAATCAAGAGAATTATGTCCCAGATCACAGTTCGAGTTACACATATTCTTCGAGAGGGCAATAGAGTGGCGGATGAGCTTGCTAATGTTGCAGCAATGTCTAGACGGAACTCGGTTTTTTACCATCTTCAGGATCTCCCTCACGGATGCAAAGGTGCCTATCATATGGATAGGGCAACAGTTCCCTATATTCGTCTCTCTTATCCTTTGGATGGCTAGATTTCTCTTTATTCTGTTTTCCTTGTATTCTAGATTGCCCTCCCTCTATTGTAAAGGTACTTATAGTATGTGTAAGGCCTTCCCCCTAGCTTTTCATTTTTGGTGGTTGAGGTTGTCATGTCCCCCACCATTCTTGTACTGTTTCTGTTTCATTAATAAAATCTAGGGAGTACCGTCTCCTTTCGCCAAAAAAATAAAAAATATAATGTCTAGTTCTTACAGGTCTTCTATAGATCGACATACACTCCCCCATCTTTGGTTTCGGTCACATTTCTTTCTAAGGCTGCTTCAAGCCCTGCTATGCAAGCTTCGTACTCGGCAATATTGTTTGTGGCCTCAAAATCAAGGCAAATTGTAAGTGGTGTGTAGAAATCTGAGGGATCTACTAGTAACATGCCAATTCCATATCCCCGTTTATTAGCTGCGCCATCGAAAAATAATTGCCACTTATTTTCTGCTATTGCCATGATGTCCTCATCAGGGAATCGCGGGTCTTCCCCCTTCGCTTCATTACATGGAAATTCGGCTAAATGATCAGCAAAGACTCTTCCTCTCACGGATTTCTGTGTGATGTAAGTGATATCATACCCCGCGAGCATAAGTACCACTTGGCTATTCTAGAAGAGACATGCGACTTCTCGAATATGTACTTCATTGGGTCCATTCGGGCAATCAGTTGTACGGGAAATGCTTCCATGTACGGCTTTAGTCTCTCAGCCACCCATACCAGTGCGGCACACGACATTTCTAATGTAGAGTAGGTTCAGTTCATCCCCTTAAAAACGACGGCTGACAAAGTATACGGAATTCTCTTTCCTCGAGTCGGGTTGCTCTTGTGCTAGCATAGCCCCTAGTGCAGCATCATTGAAAATGGGTTCGCACATTGTCGTGAGCTGATTAATGAAACGACTAATGTACTGAAGGTGACCCATGAATCCCTTGACTTATTTTTGCGTCTTAGGTGGAGGCATGTCAATGATGGCTTTGATCTTAGCGGGGTCAGCTTCTATACCACTCTCGGTGACCATGTACCCAAGGACTTTCCCTTTCACTACCCCGAACGTGCACTTGGCCAGATTAATTCTCATCTTGTGGTGTCTCAGCCTTTCAAAGAACTTTTTGAGGTCGACGAAGTGCTGCCCATCAGAGCCTTTAGAGTGTATGATCATATCATCAACGTACACTTCCATATCTTTATGTATCATGTCATAGAACAGCGCAGTTACAACTCTCTGGTAAGTGGCTCCGGCGTTTTTAAGTCCGAATGGCATGACTGTATAATAGAACGTCCCCCAAGGTGTGGTAAACGCCGTTTTGTGTTGATCCTCCTCAGCCATGAGGATCTGGTTGTACCCTGTGAATCCGTCTACGAATGAACGGACCACATATTTTGTGATATTGTCAACGAGCGTGTCTATGTTAGGGAGAGGAAAATCATCTTTCGGAAATGCTCTGTTGAGGTCACGGAAATCTATGCAGAAGCGGACCAAAAGGCTGCCTACGTTCTCCTTTTACATCAATTAAATAAGGAGCTCAGGTCATCGTAGTTCTTTTACAAGAAAGAGAAAATATGTCTGCTAACTGCTTGAGATGTCTCGTATAAGACATACGTGTCTCGTACGAGACTGGCCCCCTTTTTTTTATTTTTTTTTATGCACACCCTGATTTTTGCCTAAACCGCCCTTTCATGTTTTCAATTTAGCGGGCTCCTTTTCTCGTGCTTTCTTCTTTCTTTTTTTTTGAAATAGGGGACGGATCTATGAATAGTACTTCTTCAGCTGGTCCATATTAACGGGCTTCGGCAGTTGATCTCCATCTAGGTCTGCGAGTTGTACCGCTCCTCCAGAGAAGATCTTCTTGACTATGTAAGGGCCTATCCATCTTGGTCCCCATTTTCCCATGGGGTTAAATGGTCCAGGAGATGTTCACGTAGGACAAGGTCCCCTTCTTTGATGTTTCTGGATTTGACCTTCTTATTGAATGCTCGGGCCATTCTCCATTGATACGCTTGGATATGCTCGGCGGCTCAAAGTCGGCCTTCATCTAGCAGGGCTAGTTGTTCGTAACGGCTGTTCAACCATGCGACTACATTCTCTTAGTTTTCTAGGAGATGTTGGGTTTCCAAGTAACATGCGCAGCGGAATATAGCAATTAAAATTTTTAAGAAACCCAAAGCCATGGATCCGTTCATATGATTAAATCAAATACAACAAGATGAATAGAGGAATAACTAACCCTTGATGGCTATGAATTTTTTCTCTTAGGTGGAAATCTTGAAGCTTTATCACGAACAAATCACGAACTTTGCAAGATGATAAAATTCACCCTCTAGCGGTATCCACACTTCGAACGAATATCAAAGGAGCTTCTTTAATCTTGGTTGCTAGACCAATATTATGAAACACACTTTCACAATATAATAAAGAACTATATGGAATTTATTTTGTGAAATATTTTGTTCCTCAATCAATGATATCTTAGAACAAAATAAAATCTCTCTCAAACTCTTTGAGACTCTCAAAAGCACTTGTACATATGGTCTGGCCGAATTGGTGTTTTTATACACAATTAAGACCTATTCCAAATAGGTAACTTGTGTCAAAAACCATTCCTAATCGAATTAGGAAATTTCCAAAAGGCATACCGGGCGCCCGCGTGGTCCTACCCAGGCGCCCGCTTGTTTTGACAGAAAGTCCAATTCCTTTTCGGCTTGTTCAGGCGCCCGCCTGGTGCAACCCAAGCGCCCGCTTGGTTGACCAGGAGGCCCAGAACTTTCCTTAAATTCCTTGGAAGTCCTCCGACCCTAAATGCCAATATAGTCCTTTTATTTAAGATTCGTTCTATTGTGTGTGACCCTCTAGGATTATACTAAGTTGGCAATGGGCTCAAACATGATCCCATAAGATATGATTAGGTTCTAGCAAACCGTCATACCTACCCAAATAGTATAACTAGATACAAGTTCGCATTCCTTTAGAATATGTCATAATCCCTTTGTCCACGATGTCATTGAACATAAGTCATGGTCAAACAGTCAACTTGTTTTGTTCAATACTTTCTCGATTCCGAATATGTTGATAATTCAAATGCTATTGATCCAATCAATCCATTTGAGTCCGGCCGAACATTTCATCAACATCATTTCTTCGAGGGGCCCAAGCTTGACATCTCTCCGTGGAGGGACAAATCCATTTAGCTTATTATTCTTCCCAACGGGAATCCGATTATGCCAATCATACCCTTTATAACTACCGTGTTAAGATAGCGTTTGAATATGTCAAACATAATGTTCATCAAGTGGAAGACTATAATAACTTCATGTCTAAGGATTCAAATGACATAACTAATATGAGATATATGTACGACATAGACCATGACATAAATCTCATACAGCGGGTCATGTCCAGTACCTTGTTCCAAACAAGTACCCATAAATCTAACATGATCATCCCATGATCATTTAGCCTTTATACTAGTGCTTAACAAGTACTAGGGACGGGGATTATTATAAGTAAACATGAACAACAATAATAATCAAAACATCTCTTTATTGATATGAAATAAATGATAACAATTACAACGTTTATTAAACGTGCCTAGGGCACCACTACCAACAATCTCCCACTTGCCCTAGGTCCAATCTCCCATGTATCTAATACCCATGGACCTAACATGACCATCATGTTTAGCTTGTGGAAGTCCCTTTGTTAGCGGGTCCGCAACATTGTCATCAGTAGGTACTCTGCATATATTTACGTCTCCCCTATCAACGATCTCTCGAATGATATGAAAACGCCTAAGTATGTGTTTGGATTTTTGATGTGCTCTTGGTTCCTTTGCTTGAGCAATAGCACCATTATTATCGCAATAAAGGTCTATTGGATTAGCAATACTAGGAACCACTTCAAGTTCAGTTATGAACTTCTTAATCCAAACAGCTTCCTTTGCAGCATCCGATGCAGCAATATACTCAGCTTCTGTTGTAGAATCAGCGGTTGTACTTTGCTTGGAACTCTTCCAGCTTACAGCTCCACCATTTAACATAAACACAAAACCCGATTGCGATCGGCTATCATCTTTGTCGGTTTGGAAGCTTGCATCCGTGTAAGCATTTACAACGAGATCATCTTCCATTCCTCCATAGACCAAAAACGAGTCTTTAGTTCTTCTTAAGTACTTAAGAATCGCTTTTACAGCTATCCAGTGATTTTCGCCAGGGTCGGATTGGTATCTACTTGTCATGCTCAAAGCATAGGATACATCTGGCCTAGTACAAATCATGGCATACATGATGGACCCAATTGCCGAAGCATATGGAACATCATTCATTTTCTCACGCTCATCGTTTGTCTTAGGACATTGAGTCTTGCTTAGAGAAACTCCATGTAACACGGGCAAGGTGCCTCTCTTAGAATTTTCCATACGGAATCTTCTAATGACCTTGTCAATGTATGTACTTTGGCTTAAACCAAGTAGCCTCCTTGATCTATCTCTATAGATCTTAATGCCAAGAATATATGCGGCTTCACCCATATCTTTCATTGCGAAGCACTTTCCTAACCAAGTCTTCACAGACTGAAGTGTAGGAATGTCGTTTCCAATGAGCAATATGTCATCCACATATAAAATAAGGAATAGCACTATGCTCCCACTAATCTTCTTGTATACACAAGGCTCATCTTCGTTCTTGATGAAACCAAACTCTTTGACCGATTCATCAAAACGGAGATTCCAACTCCTAGAAGCTTGCTTCAATCAATAGATGGATCTCTGCAATTTGCATACCTTAGAATCTTGTTCAAAACCTTCTGGTTGTGTCATATACACATCCTCTTGAAGTTTTCCATTCAGGAAAGCGGTTTTGACGTCCATCTGCCATACTTCATAGTCTATGATATGCACCTTCCCATCCATGTCAGTCTTCTTCTTGAAGACCCATTTGCATCCTATGGTTTGTACACCTTCGGGCGCATCAATCAAATTCCAAACTTGATTGTCTTGCATGGATTGCAATTCGGATTTCATGGCTCCAAGCCACTTGTCCGAATCAGGAGAAGACATCGCCTCTTGGTAGGTTGACGGTTCATCATTCTCAATGATTTCTACCTCATTACTATCCGTTACGAGAAATCCATATCTCTCGGGCTCGGATCGTAACCTACTAGATCTGCGAGTCGCTTGTGTATTCTGAACAGTTTCCCCAACTCCTTGTGGTTCTTGTTCTTGTTCCACTATTAGTTCAATGTTATTTTCTGGGTCTCGAATTTTTTCAAGATTTATTTTACTCCCACTGATTTCTTTGGAGAGAAACTCTTTCTCTAGAAAGACACCAGTTCGGGCAACAAACACTTTGTTGTCCTCACGGTTGTAAAAGTAATATCCTTTAGTTTCCTTAGGATATCCCACGAAAATACATTTATCGGATTTGTGTGCTAGTTTGTCAGAGATAAGTCTCTTGACATAAACTTCGCAACCCCAAATCCTCATGAAAGATAAACTAGGTTTCTTTCCACTCCACATCTCATATGGAGTCTTTGGAACCGATTTAGTTGGAACTTGATTTAGTGTGAAAGCATCGGTTTCTAGGGCGTAACCCCAAAAGGATATTGGAAGATCAACTTGACTCATCATTGATCGAACCATGTCTAACAAAGTCCGATTTCTCCTCTCAGACACACCATTCCATTGTGGTGTTCCGGGCGGAGTCAATTGTGAAACTATTCCACAATTCTTTAGATGATCATCAAATTCTTGGC
This sequence comes from Campanula takesimana, assembly GCA_026119855.1. Taxonomy (NCBI): domain Eukaryota; kingdom Viridiplantae; phylum Streptophyta; class Magnoliopsida; order Asterales; family Campanulaceae; genus Campanula; species Campanula takesimana. Next base: position 331,848 of record JAOWBW010001236.1, on the reverse strand, counting down.
TCAAGTATTCACCACCTTGATCTGATCGAAGTGCCTTTATACTTTTGCCAAGTTGGTTTTCTACTTCATTTTGAAATATTCTAAATATCTCGAATGCTTCACTTTTATGTTTCATTAGGTAAACATACCCAAATCTACTATAATCATCAGTGAAGGTTATGAAGTATTGAAATCCTCCCCTAGCACTGCTACTTAATGGTCCGCATACATCGGAATGTATCAACCCCAATAAGTCGCTTGCCCTTTCACCCAACTTGGTAAAAGGTGTCTTAGTCATTTTTCCAAGAAGACACGACTCACAAGTGTCATATGACTCTAAGTCACATGAACCCAAAAGTCCGTCCCCATGGAGTTTTGAGATACGCTTCTCATTAATATGACCAAGATGGCAATGCCACAAATAAGTATGATTTACATCATTAGGTTTAGATTTTTTATTTACATGATAGACATTATTTTCATTCTTGACATCCAAGATATAAAGGCCATTAAATGAATTAGCAATACCATAAAGCACATCATTTAAATAAATAGAAAATTTCTTATTCTCAATAAAAAACTTAAAACCTTCATTATCCAGACAAGAAATTGAAATAATATTTCTGCTTAAATCCGGAACATAATAACAATTGTTCAAAACAAGAATTAGTCTGGAAGGTAAAGTGACTTCATAAGTCCCTACGGCTAATGCAGCAACTCTTGCTCCATTTCCCACGCGTAGATCTACTTCACCTTCTTTAAGCAGTCTCCTATTCTTTAGTCCCTGCACATTTAGACAAATGTGAGAACCACATCCGGTATCCAATACCCAAGAATCAGTGGTAGAAAGGAGAATATCTATCATATAGATACCTGAAGTCAACGCAGCCTTGCTGCTCTTCTTCTTCTTTTGCTCTTCCAAGAAAGCCTTGCAATTACGTTTCCAATGACCAATTTCTTGACAATGGAAACAGATTGCATCCTTTTGTGAATCAGGTTTTACCTCAGAAGCCTTGGCAACCTTTGCCTTGCTTATCTTGGGTTTGACAACTTTTGCCTTACCCTTGCCTTTGGCACTAGCCTTCTTCCCATCATGAACCAAGAGCACGGGAGAACCTTTCTCCACAATTTTCATCTCTGCAGTTTTGAGCATCCCATGCAACTCAGAGAGATTCTTATCCATTCCATGCATGTTATAATTCATCACAAACTGATTATAACTTTTAGGCAATGAATTAAGAATGAGATCCGTGGCTAGCTCCAATGGGATTGGATAGCCAAGTTTCTCAAGGTGCTCTACATAACCTTTCATTTTAAGAAAGTGAGGACTCACTTGTTTCCCTTCATTCATTTTACAAGTAGTGAATGCAACAATGGTCTTGTACCTCTCTTGCCTAGCTTGCTCTTGAAACATGGTTCTCAACTCCACGCCTATCTCATAGGCTTCCAAATGTTCCAAACTTTGTTGGAGTTTCGAACACATAGCAGCAAGCATGAGACAACTTACATCTCTAGAATCATTACGATGTTTCTTGTAATTGTCTCTTTCTACCCTAGGGGCAGTAGGCGGTGGTTCAGCGGGGAGAGGCCCATCGAGAATGTACAACTTATCTTCTTGCCTAAGAACGATTCTTATGCTACGGATCCAATCCATAAAGTTAGTACCATTCTCTTCGAGCTTATCCTTCTCAAGGATCGATCGCAACGACATCGATTGAGTGTTATTAGTCATTATCTACAAATATGCAAAATTTCCAAAATTCAATAAGTACCGATTTTCATTAAAGAGATAAATAATGTATTTCTCAAACAAAATACTCCCACTAAATTATATAACCTTCATATACATCCAATGTATAATATAATATAATTGGGCCAAGATCCAACTTTAATTTAATTTCAAGTCCGCTAAGGCGGATTACACAAAATCAAATTAATTAGGTAGACAACTCTTGTCAATCATATCTCATATGACTCTTAGTTCCTTTTATGAGATTCTTTAAGAAATCCAATTTCAAAAAGCATGTTAAACCTCATCTTTGCCTAGGCCCAAAACTGTTTTGACGCCCAATTAAGTCTAACCATTTTAAACGCATAGTTAATGTGTCCCGCTAGGGCGTGCCCACATTATCTATCTTGCTCATACATAAATAAATTTAATGCATCTCGCTAGGGCGAATCTACATTAGAGTCACTTATGTACTAACAAGTGTTTTAATCATGGCATGGCAATAAAAGACTTAAAATTTTTCTTTGAAGGTTCATCACATGTAGCATATAACACATTTATGAGCACATAATATAAACATGTTACACATCAAGTTTAGCAACTAAATTAATCTCCATTAATTTAAGCATGGTATTTATGTGTCATTAGTTTCTCTATAATTATGAGGATGAGACTATTTCAACTTTGGTCATTATCTCCAAATCAAGACAACAAGAAGTGCGGTCGAACTAAGCCATTAGGCAACCACAATCCCGCACTAATTCAAGAGACCAAGAAAGTAGTCCATGTGGCCGAAACTAAGCAATAGACGGTCTCGATGAACGTAGGCCAATTGCATTCACAATTCCACATGGATCTCCAAACTTTGAATCAAGAACTTTGTTTCTTAATTTTAGCAATTATGAACTCTTCATAATTCTAACTTCGTTTTATATTTGAAACTTTGATTGCGATCAATTTTGGGAAACACAATCTCGATGAACGTAGATTAGCCATCCAAAACTTGAACCAATCTAGGAATCACAAGACTAAAACAAATAGGAAAATCAAACCCCAAAATCCACACACAAACCAACTACCCAAAACCCATTCCAGATCAACAAGTCTGGACTGGTTCTGTTACTGGTTTTGTCGAATTTATCAAAAATTCCATATTCAGATTTTAACCAAAATCAGAACAAATTTTGACCACCGAGCACCCGCCTGCAAATGACCAGGCGCCCGCTTGAATGGCCAGAATAGTATAGAATTTTAAAGTTCGAAAATTTTGTCTCAAAATTATTTTTCCTTGATTATTAAAACTTTGATCCAATCAAAAATCAATAATCGAAATAATTCAGAATCCACCATAATTTTTATTGCGATTGAATCGTGCGATTAAAGTTGGAAAAACAATAAACCACATAAAATCACAAAACACATAAACATCATATAATCCAATATTCATATCATGCTTGGCACATAAACAATTTATATACACACAACATGATCCAAGTATTGAATTAATCAACATGAACGGGGCTCTGATACCACTGTTGGGTTTCCAAGTAACATGCGCAGCGGAATATAGCAATTAAAATTTTTAAGAAACCCAAAGCCATGGATCCGTTCATATGATTAAATCAAATACAACAAGATGAATAGAGGAATAACTAACCCTTGATGGCTATGAATTTTTTCTCTTAGGTGGAAATCTTGAAGCTTTATCACGAACAAATCACGAACTTTGCAAGATGATAAAATTCACCCTCTAGCGGTATCCACACTTCGAACGAATATCAAAGTAGCTTCTTTGATCTTGGTTGCTAGACCAATATTATGAAACACACTTTCACAATATAATAAAGAACTATATGGAATTTATTTTGTGAAATATTTTGTTCCTCAATCAATGATATCTTAGAACAAAATAAAATCTCTCTCAAACTCTTTGAGACTCTCAAAAGCACTTGTACATATGGTCTGGCCGAATTGGTGTTTTTATACACAATTAAGACCTATTCCAAATAGGTAACTTGTGTCAAAAACCATTCCTAATCGAATTAGGAAATTTCCAAACGGCATACCGGGCGCCCGCGTGGTCCTACCCAGGCGCCCGCTTGTTTGGACAGAAAGTCCAATTCCTTTCCGGCTTGTTCAGGCGCCCGCCTGGTGCAACCCAAGCGCCCGCTTGGTTGACCAGGAGGCCCAGAACTTTCCTTAAATTCCTTGGAAGTCCTCCGACCCTAAATGCCAATATAGTCCTTTTATTTAAGATTCGTTCTATTGTGTGTGACCCTCTAGGATTATACTAAGTTGGCAATGGGCTCAAACATGATCCCATAAGATATGATTAGGTTCTAGCAAACCGTCATACCTACCCAAATAGTATAACTAGATACAAGTTCGCATTCCTTTAGAATATGTCATAATCCCTTTGTCCACGATGTCATTGAACACAAGTCATGGTCAAACAGTCAACTTGTTTTGTTCAATACTTTCTCGATTCCGAATATGTTGATAATTCAAATGCTATTGATCCAATCAATCCATTTGAGTCCGGCCGAACATTTCATCAACATCATTTCTTCGAGGGGCCCAAGCTTGACATCTCTCCGTGGAGGGACAAATCCATTTAGCTTATTATTCTTCCCAACGGGAATCCGATTATGCCAATCATACCCTTTATAACTACCGTGTTAAGATAGCGTTTGAATATGTCAAACATAATGTTCATCAAGTGGAAGACTATAATAACTTCATGTCTAAGGATTCAAATGACATAACTAATATGAGATATATGTACGACATAGACCATGACATAAATCTCATACAGCGGGTCATGTCCAGTACCTTGTTCCAAACAAGTACCCATAAATCTAACATGATCATCCCATGATCATTTAGCCTTTATACTAGTGCTTAACAAGTACTAGGGACGGGGATTATTATAAGTAAACATGAACAACAATAATAATCAAAACATCTCTTTATTGATATGAAATAAATGATAACAATTACAACGTTTATTAAACGTGCCTAGGGCACCACTACCAACAGGAGAACCCTTAACGATGGCACTTCTAATTCGATTGGTAACACTGCTTCCATCCCATAGGCTAGAGCGTATGGAGTTTCACCGGTTGCAGTACGGATTGAAGTACGATAGCCCCAGAGTGTGAAAGGTAGCTTCTTGGGCCATTGTCTGCCAGTCTTAGCCATTTTTATGATAATGGTCTCTATGGTTTTGTTAGCAGCTTCGGCTGCTCCATTTGTCTGTGGTCGGTACGGTGATGACTGATGCCTTTCTATCTTGTAATCTGCAAGTAGTTGGTCGCATTCTTTCTCAAAGTGCATGCCATTGTCTGTTATCATCTTATGAGGTACCCCACATCGGCATATGATGTTGGTCTTAATGAATTCAGCCACCTTCTTGGCATTTAAGACTTTATAGGACTGAGCCTTGATCCACTTGGTAAAGTAGTCTACGGCGACCAATACGAATGAGTGCCCATTGTGACCTGTCGGTGAGACTTTACCAATGACGTCTATTCCCCACGTAGAAAATGGCCAAGGGGATGTCATGGGGTATAACATGGACGGTGGTGCGTGTTGCAAGTTAGCATGTATCTGACACTTATGGCATTTCTTAACCATCTCGGTGCAGTCGGCCTCCATTGTAGCCCAATAGTACCCTAGTCGGATAACTTTCTTTGCTAGCATATTGCCATTCATGTGGGTTCCACACACTCCTTGATGGACTTGGTCCATGATTTCTATGGCTTCATGCTCATCAGCACAGAGGTGATGTGTCTAATGGGAATGTTCCATCAAGGAAGAAACGCCATACATCATAATACCAAGTCTTATCGTCTAAGGCATTTACGGAAACAGAGTCACACGCTTCTTTGCAGTCATGCAAGTCTATGATCGAGTGATAAGCAGGAGTCGTTCGTCTCGCGACTTTGAATATTTTGACTTCAGTCCATTCTGGAATCTCCACAAGTGATGCTAGCATGGCTAGCGAATCCGCTAAGCGGTTCTTATCTCTAGGAAGATAGTAGAAAGTGACCTCTATGATTTGTTTGACCAAGTCTTGGAGATGGTTGTTATATTTATGGAGTGTAGGATCTTGTACCTTTCACTTCTTGAGTGACTGATAGATTATGAGCTGTGAATCTCCGTACACCTCTAGTTCGGTCACATTTCTTTCTAAGGCTGCTTCAAGCCCCGCTATGCAAGCTTCATACTCGGCAATATTGTTTGTGGCCTCGAAATCAAGGCGAATTGTAAGTGGAGTGTAGAAATCTGAGGGATCAACTAGTAACATGCCAATGCCATATCCCCGTTTATTGGCTGCGCCATCGAAAAATAATTGCCATATATTTTCTGCTATTGCTATGATGTCCTAATCAGGGAATCGCGAGTCTTCCCCCTTCGCTTCATCACATGGAAATTCGGCTAAATGATCAGCAAAGACTCTTCCTCTTACGGATTTCTGTGTGATGTAAGTGATATCATACCCCACGAGCATAACGTACCACTTGGCTATTCTAGAGGAGACATTCTACTTCTCGAAGATGTCTTCATTGGGTCCATTCGGGCAATCAGTTGTATGGGAAATGCTTCCATGTACGGCTTTAGTCTCTCAGCCACCCATACCAGTGCGACACATGACTTTTCTAATGCAGAGTAGTTCAGTTCAGCCCCTTGAAAATGACGGCTGACAAAGTATACGACATTCTATTTCCTCAAGTCGGGTTGCTCTTGTGCTAGCATAGCCCCTAGTGCAGTATCATTCACTGTGAGGTACAAGGTCAACGGTTTCTCTTTGTGTGGTGGGACCAATACTGGCGGATTCACCAAGTATTCTTTGACTTTTTCGAAGGCTTCTTGGCACTCTTTGGTCCATTCTAGGGATGCATTCTTCTTGAGGAGTTTGAAAATGGGTTCGCACATTGTCGTGAGCTGATTAATGAAACGACTAATGTATTGAAGGCGGCCCATTAATCCCTTGACTTAATTTTGCATCTTAGGTGGAGACATGTCAATGATGGCTTTGATCTTAGCGGGGTCAGCTTCTATACCATGCTCGGTGACCATATACCCAAGGACTTTCCCTTTCACTACCCCGAATGTGCACTTGCCCGGATTAAGTCTCATCTTGTGGTGTCTCAGCCTTTCAAAGAACTTTTTGAGGTCGACAAAGTGCTGCCCATCTGAGCCTTCAGAGTGTATGTTCATATCATCAACGTACACTCCCATCTCTTTATGTATCATGTCATGGAACAGCGCAGTTGCAGCTCTCTGGTAAGTGGCTCCGGCATTTTTAAGTCCGAATGGCATGACTGTATAACATAACGTCCCCCAAGGTGTGGTAAACGCCGCTTTGTGTTGGTTCTCCTCGGCCATGAGGATCTAGTTGTACCCTGCGAATCCGTCTACGAATGAACGGACCTCATATTTTGCGATATTGTCAACGAGCATGTCTATGTTAGGGAGAGGAAAATCATCTTTCGGAGATGCTCTGTTGAGGTCACGGAAATCTACGCAGGCGCGGAATTTTCCATTTGCCTTGGAAACCTGTACAGTATTAGCCACCAGGTTGGATACTTTATCACTTTGATGAACCCAACACTCAGGAGTTTCTCTATTTCTTGCTTGACTTGTACCGACCATTCTGGTTTAATTCTGTGGAGTTTCTGCTTGACTGGCTTCGAATCGAGAAGCAACGGTATCTTATGCGCAACAATTGAATTAGATAGCACCGACATACCTTTGTAGGACCACGCGAACACATCTACGAATTCTCAGAGAAGCGCTATGAGGGCTTGTCGGTCTTCCCACTTGAAGAAACTGCCAATATTGGTCTCTTTCGGATCATCGTCCGTCCCCAGATTATCTGTTTGCATTTCTTCGGCATCAATAGGACCATTTCCACCACGATGACCTACTTGCTTATTAATTTCTTTTAAGATTTGTTCATTTTCTTGATCTATCTCGTCATATGACTCATTATTATCTAATTCGTTTGAGTTGTTAGTTAATTCATCATTTATGACGCTAGCAATCTCAGGATACTCGGAAAGATCTATGTTTTCATTAAGAAAGTAGGGGAATACATGTTTCGCGATGGCATCCAAGTCCTCTTGGGTGAGCTCATCGGTAGCGGTATCTGACTCTAAGGTAAGATTTACAAATTTTCTTTCCCTATGGGGATGGGGAGTGCACCCTAATTCTTTGATCAAGAAGTCTTCACTTGCCATTGGTCCCCCAGTTGTGTACCAATTCTTGATGGGCTTGTCACACTTCTTGATGAGCTCGGTGTAGTCTTGGTTCGGAGCGTCCCCCTTGTCTATTGCATTGATCTGAGTGTCCTCTAGCTTGCAAAGGTTGAGAAATTGGTGCAGTAGGTCTTCTCCCATCACAAAGTCCCATTCATTGAATGCTTCGGCCTTGGTACCCCCTAGTTCTCGAGGTAGCCGCGAGAATTGTATCGGTTCTGTTTCCAGTGAGTACGGATCACAGTCATCGAAGATTTCAAAGCCCGGTTGGCACTTCCCCCTATGGTCAATCCATGGTTCAGGGAACATGAAGTATGGAAAGTTTTCTCCCTCGCGTACAAAGTACCCGTTTAGAGTCCTTCGATAGGGTGGTGGGATTGGCACTATGTATGAAGTCCAATCCCTTTCTTCCTTAGGGATACTCTTGAGTGGTGACACATACCCTAGACCACATTCAGGTGGGTACAGAACGATAGGTGGTGGTTCTTTGATCCCTTGTAAATTCTTGCCAATTCCAAGACCGGGGAAGTATCCTTCTTTTAGCATCATGTTAAGTACTGGGCATGTTCCAGAGAATGGAATGGCTTTAGAATAGTCATTCTCATTGTGCACATCTACCATCTCTATACTACTTTGCTTTTGGAAAGGACAAAAAAGGTAAAGAACTTAAAAGAAATTGTCTATTACTAAAAAGTTGAAACTGATAGGAGGGCATTCTCTCACCCACAACCCACAATGCTTCTTGGATGAGTTGGATCCCTTTAAAAAACAACTAGTTTGTTGAAAGAAAAGAAAGAAGTGTCTAATCTATTAAAATAAAGTAAATAACCAGTCTATTAAATTTCTAACTAATGGAGCGGAAAAGAAGCGTGAGATTTGGATTCTTTATTTTTCAATACAAGGCCGATTCCATCGCCTATTATTTGGAGAGTGCCTTGGTCTATAAGATCTTGGATCTTATCCCTTAGGTTGTTGCACTTGTCGGTGTGGTGACCGCGACACTGATGATAGTAGCAATACAAGTGTAAGGCCTTTCCGGATCCCTCGTACTTGGGTTTGTATCCTTTCATTGGTTTTAGATTTCCTTCCCTTTCGAGCTCACGAAACAATATGCCAAGTAGGATTTGGCATAAATCAGTGTAAGCTCTTTGCGGCTGGGTTGGAGGCTTTGTATGATGCTCTCGTAATGGTCCCTCATTACATTGAGGTGATGGCTATGTTCCTCCTCCATTTGGTTCTTTAGGTCTTGATAAAGTAGGTTGATGCAGTTACCCACCTCATCATTAATGACTTTTTCTTGGTTGTCTTCCAGATCTTGAGCTCTCTTGATGGCGGCGTTGTACCATGTGTTCATTTGGTTATATTCATCTTGTAACTTTTCGAGCTTACCATCATAGATTATCTTCTTGATTTCGGCCCAGTCTTTCTCGAAGACAAACCGCGAAATGACCGCCCGCGAGGGCGGTTCGGGTCCGTTTCATGCTGATGCGCTTTTGGAAATGCGCTCGGTTCTCATACAATGGTTTCCTCTCGATGGAATCAAAACAGTCAAGAGTCGCCACCTCACTTTATTTTAGGAAAAATGAAGACAAAACCTTTTATTTAGAGAAAGTGGGTCGGGGGCTAAGTTACGAGAAAGAGAAGGGGTTAGGCACTCTCCTCGCCCGTGATGGTCTCTAGTATGCATGCCACTTAGATTCATTTTATGCCTTTTATGCCTTGCTTTTATGCCCTAACAAAAATGGTGAATAATATAAGAGGAGGTCTTCCTATTCTAGGAATGTTTGCTTTAATTCACAAATGAGAGTCGATTTGGGTGGACTCACACTTGGTTTTGAAAATGGTTTAGCATTCATATCCAGTAAAGGATATCACAAAGAGGGGGTGGGGGATTAATATTTAAAATGGTGAACAAAAAGGGAAACAAATCCCATAAAAAAGAATGTTTGAAACTCCGTCCCCAAGCATTTTAGGGACTGCTGCGCTCTTCTTTTTTGTGTACCTGCTCTTATGCTTGCACAATCTGGAAAGTGAAAGTTAGGAAAAGTCCCTAACACATCAAGTATCAACCATGAATTTTCCTCTGATTTTAGGAGCATGTTATGGTGTCCAAATAAGGCATGCAAGATCATACTTTCAACAGCCTAATCTGACAGATATTCATACTTCCACAAAAGATCCACTTTTTGCATCATGAAAAGGGGGGGATCATGGGAAACACTAAACATGAAAGTTATTCCTAACATATCAAAGTTTAGATCTGGAAAGTGTCAAGGCCATTGAGAAAGTTTAAGTCACACAAAACACCTCTGACATTTTGGTGTCAGAACAGAAAGTATGCTAATCTGAGAACAGAGAGTTGAAACAAAAAATGGAAAGAACCTCTTCCACTCAGGGTAAAAATAAGATATTTACATGCTAGTATTCCTATGTTTGTTTAGAACAAAATCCTTTTTATGGTCTAAGACCAAAACCCAAGTTTGCTATGCACAAAGAGAGCAACAAGACAGAAAGGTGCAGATGGACAGTCTGCTGAACATTTACAAAAGGGGTGAAAACACCCATGAAAACTCACTCAAATGAGATGCTTTGAACATTAAACTTTGGACATAGATATATATATGAACAACACAAAACAACAGCCATTTGAGCATTTAATCATAGTATGTCATCACTTAGAGAGAAGAACAACAAGAGTATCAACATTACATCTTTTGGACATCAAATGGAGGTCTAGCCTAACAAGTGGCTAGACCCTTTTTCCAAATCACATAAGGATCTACATTTTACATGGATGAACTTTAAAAGAACAAAGATTACCTAGGTGTGCTTCCTTTCCTTCCAAGGGAAGACTTTTTTGTTGCTTTTCTTAAGGTGTTTGCCTTAGATTGAGAGAGTGTTTGAGTGAGTTGTTTTGGTTTGTTTTTGGTGAATGTTTATGGTGGTGCTATGGTGATGTGGTGGTGGTTTAGTGACTGAGATTTTGGGAGTATTTTTGTTGCTTGAGAGAGAGCAAAAAGGGCTGAATATGGAGTGGAGTGAGTTGGAGAGTTGTGTATGAAGTGTGTGTGTTCTCTTTGAATAATGGATGAGGGAGGTGAGTATATGGATGAGGGATGTGGAAATCTTTCATTTAGGCCCTCTAGGTGGGTTTAGGGATCAGTTTAGGGGGTGGCTACCCTGTCCATTTGCAGCTGGGAATGATCAAAATCAAGACTTTTGTGGCCAAGTTGCTGAAGAACAAACTGCTGTCTGAACCTCCCAAACCAGCCGTACTGCTCATGTCTTCGTCCCTTCTTCCCAAAGTGCCACTTGCCGCATTCTGATTGGCTCCTTCTTTATTAATTTGGCCAGACAACTTGGGCCACTTGTCTGGCTCTTTTAGGCGTGAATGATCACAATTTTTGCTCCGGTATTGGTTCCGCAACAGTCCAAGTTTTGTCCGAGTGTGCGCACAACGGTACCCCGGTTGTCCGCGGTCCCAACATGAAAGTTGCTTGAAATAGTCTTGTTGTCACATACGTCTATCTGAAATATGTTAATGAGCAAGGGATGACAATAATATATTTTTAATGCACGGAATGGACGGGAACGACCAGTTCTAAGGGTGCGGGCCCCATTTTCGGGTCCCGCCACTCAAAATTTGAAGTACATGCCTGTTTACTCGTTTTTTTGCTCTGATCATGAATTTGAAGTCCGTTAATCCATTCGATGCACCGATAAGGCTCACGGCACTCCCGTATAGCCAAATCGAGGTCTTAGGTCAATTTTAGGGTTTAGACCGATTAAAAGGGTTTGATGAGAGGTGCGAGATCGGGGTATCTACAGAGTCCCCTAAAATGGAATTCTTGGGTGATGTTGATTTCAGGGAGATCACTTTCAGTCAAGCCTTCCTTCCACCCTCCACTGGCTTCCATTCTGAAGCGAAGACTTTGGGAGATTTCTCGGAGAGACATTCTTTTGTGAGACATCGTGTTGGGAGTGTGGAGCTACCTTGCTGATCGGATGGAATTTAATCCAGGTTGGGGTCCCAACAAGTTAGCTTTTATGAGGTTTAGGCTCACCAACACGGCAGAATCACAGAGAAGGGAAGATGTCTCGTACGAGACATCTAACCTGACAGTCAGATTGCAGATTTTAATCCTATTTGGTCGGACGGAATTTAGTCCATTTTAAGAGGTTACTATCTAGTTCATCCTGGAACAGTGGATTCTGTCACCCTAGAATATGAGCCCTTGTTTTTCACTTGTATTGCACTATCCCAGACGGACAATTCGGGGAAAGGTCCCATATTCTCATCGGAATCCACCATTCAATTAGCCAAACTTAAGTGATTCCGTAATTGTTTTGTACTTTGTTAAACAACGCCTTTAATGCAATCAAACCTTATGAATTCTTGTAAGGGACAACCGAAAGGGACATTGTCAAACGCAGGGTTTTGATGGTGAGAGAGACTAGACTCGAATCCTCGTAGAAAAATTCTCATCTCACCATCGTCATCCTTTGTCTGACAATTTTACGGAAGGGACTTTCGTAAAGAATTCATGAAGGGAGTATTATAGATTGTAAGAGAAGCGTTATCTTGTGCAAAGATTAAAATAACCCTAAGAATCGAACCGACCGGTCTCAAGGAGTGTCTTATTAGCTAGTATGTATGCATGAGGTTGATGTAGGGCTTACGGCTAAGGCTCCTCATGAACACAGTCTAGGAGCGTGTCACAGAGTGGGTACACCATCTAGGAGAGACCGGCGAGTGCCACTCATAGAATGGGTGTCCTGACCGACATCCATCCTCCGATTGGGACCCGGGTTAAAGGGTATGTAGTGCAATTAATCTACATGCGTGCACGTGTGTGAGAGTCAAGTTCTAGGTGTCAAGGAGAAAATAGATTTTTTTTTTGAAAGCAAAGCAAAAACATGCAATGGCCGGGCCAAGTGGCTGCCTACGTTTCCCTCTTGTGGAGGAACTCAGGCCGTCATAGTTCACACATAAAGCATAACAAAAGCAAAGCAAGAAATAATTCAAGTCAACAAGTACTCCTGCAAAACTAAGGTTAGCTTTATGATATACGGGGAGTTTCTTCATCGTTAGGAAGGTCCTAAGACTCAGAAACAGAGGGGAGAGCAGATTTGGAACCCTGTGTACGTGTTTGAACCGAACGAAATTCCTTTTTCAAACCAGGGGAACAGTCTGCCGGACAAAACTGAGATGTCTCATACGAGACAGCGATCCCTCGTACGAGGCATCCCAGTCTGGGATCAGATTACAGTACATAAAGTGCAGAATTTCAAGAATAACGACGATGATTTCAACACAAGTCTAACCCTCTTATGTTGCTCTCCCCCAGCGGAGTCGCCACTGTGAGCGCGCTCCCTTCCCAGTTGGTTTCTCTGGTTCTGTTGTTTGTAAGGACTTGATTGTTGCTCGATTGTTGTGAGTCACCACCATGTTTAATGGAACACGTACCGTTAGATTCTTGAGTTTGGGGGTTAAGTTATGGATTAGGAAGGTCAAGGAGCACCCAATCCACCCGATCTAGGATCGGTCTTGCTTACGAAATCATCACCATCATCTTTAAAATCATGCATTCATGTACAAAAGGAACCAAATAAATAATTTCTTATTTATTTGGGATGTCGAATCATGTGCTTCGAGACCATCTCCATGAATTGGAGAGGCTCTAGGCTGATCCTTTAATGGAATCACACTACTTCAAAGCAAAGAAGGAGATGAGAAGATTGAAAACAAGGATTTTACTTAAGCGTTCTTCGAGTATCCTATGGATGGCCTTGACTAAAGGCCTTGATGATCCAAAAATCTTGACTTGAATGATATTATGAAGGTTTCAATTTCGTGGGTGAGGAAGAGGGGCTGATTATGAGGAGCTTTTGATCAGATTTTCCTTGGTTTTTGGATGAATGACAATTCTAGAGGTTTTTCGGTTCAAGAACCTCTATATTTATAGGATATCTTGACCTAGGGATCAAGCCAAGGGGGTAAATTAGGATGGGAATCAAAGACTTGATTTCCAAGGAGGTATTTTTGGACTCTAGGATCGCTCATTAGGTTTTCCCCGGATTGCATGAGTGTTTGCCAAGAAACGAGTTTTACATCACACTACATGCACATATTCCTATGAATTGCTCACAATTGAGTCGCACAAAGTCCATAACCCCAAACCCATCGAGGCCCGTCCTAGGAAGTTTCAAGCTCCACCCGACCTTGACTCTTCCGAAGCGGTAAACCTCAGCCCGTGGCGTAGTTCATGACTACATGCCGGGGGTGAACTTTAAGCCTCTCTTTACCCGAGCAAAATCCAACACATTCTAGTTAGGGTCTAACACTCCGTGATCAAGTTGGTTTTTCACGCGCCGAGATTTTCCTAAACTAATGTTTTCAAATCATACATGCCGTTTCCAAAAGAAACAAGTGGTTATTGTGGACAAAATAAAAATTCATCCCCGCATGTATGCTTTACTACATTAATTTAGTTTAATCTCATCATGTGTAGGATTCACAAGCGTGGTGGAATCCGATGAGTATATGGGACCGCGAGAAGGTCTATATACTAGTGTGATGATTCCACTATTTTTCTAGAAACCCCAAAAGGACTACGTCCTTCCGACTTTGTAAATAAATAAATTAAAAAAAGAGTCATTTTTCTCTATGTGGTTGAGTCATTTTCTTGTTTGTGGGTTAAATTATTTTACCCAAAAGGTATTTGTGGGACCAACCTAAGATCAATCGTGTTCTTCCAATAGGTCCAATGGCTTCGAACGGCAACAACAACAAGGGTGAGAACATTTCCGTGTCCAACGAAAGGCTTTTCAACATAATAAGAGCCATGGGGGAACAAATGGACAGACTTGTCGAGGATGCCGGCTGCAAGGATGATTGGTGGCAGGCTCGTCTTGCTCTTGAGAAAAGAATTCACGAGGAAGAGGTTTCCGAACATAAGGCCCGTTTGCAAAAATTCACCAACAACGAGGCAAAGGTTAACGGTAAAACAAGCTCAAGTGCCCCGCCCCTCAAGAGCCACAAAGGTGTCACCGACAAGCGAATTTTTACTCCTCTCCTAGGAATGACCCAAACCGAAGTATTCGATATTCTGATGAAAGGTGGAAAGGTCAAGCCTTTTGAAGGGTACAAGCCGAAGGCGATTGGAAAGAACCATGCATATGGAGAATGGTGCAACTACCACATGTATAGTGGGCACAATACCGAGGAGTGCCACGGTGTCAAGAACGTCATCCAAGATTTGATTGATAATGGTGAATTTACCGTGGGTGAAGAGCAACTCATCAAGGAAGAGGTTATTCCGAAGCAAGGAACGACTTGGGTTTGAAATGGGGAGAACTACAACAGCAAAGACGACGACAACAATCTCCGTTTCTCTTTCTCTATCTAGCTTTTTAAAAAAAGTCAAAAGTCCTCTTAAGTGTGCATCAAGTTTTCTTTCGTCTTGTTTATGTAAAAATTTGAGTCTTCTCATAAAATAAAAGTCGTTCTTGTTCCCATACACTATTCCAAGTTGTTTAATTTAATTATTGGCAAAATGATGAAAAGATGTCTAAACGAGTTTTGGAACGAAGGCCATCACTTGAACGCCTAGGGGCTAAACATCGCAACGAAGGCAACAACATCAACAACAACATCAACGACGAAGCCAAGAAGAAAAACAAGGTGGAGCAGCATCAAACAAAGTTTTTAAGGAGATTCAAAAAAAAAAATCCCCCTCATTCAAAGAAGTACAAGATCAACATCATTCCACCAACAAAGGACAAAGCTACGAAGCAACAATTTCTTGCGATGAAAGGAGCATCCACAAGAACTACGGTGACCTGAGCCTCTACACTGGAGGAACGTAGGCAACCTTCGGGTCCGGTCTCATGCAAGAAAGAAGATATGTTTAGCCCTAGTGCGTTATGGTGATTAGCCTTCCTCTCGAACTTGCCAAGATATCATTATACGATTCATTTGCCAATGAATTAATCACTGTTGGGTTTCGTGCAATCGTGCGCAGTGGAAGAAAGACATGAATAAAAACCAATAATAGCCTAGATCCGCTATGAACAATAATTCATAATATCAAGATGAAAGAAACTAACGCTTGTAGATCGAAATAAAACTTGGATTAGACGTTAAGAGAAATGCCCTCTACCGGTGATCGACACAACGAACAAATTTCAAGAACGCCTTCTTGGACTTGACTGCTAGGCCTTCAGTTTGAAAAACGATGTTGAAGAACGATTCTTCAAAGCTCCAATGATTATTGTGACTTGATGATTGGGAATAATCAATCACAATAACCCAAGAATATAATGTGTATTTTCTCTCTTAAAGAAAGAGTTTGGAATTGATCAAATCAATAATTATATGGGAACAATTCTCGTCAGTCTGTATTATATTCAAGGGGTTTCCAAAACCCTTTAGGACTTAGGTCTTCTTGTCCAACAAGAATTGATCTAGAATAAACTGATTTACGGCCTTGCAGTCGTATGGTGGAGATGGTGCCCAACGCACATCATCCAACCGCACGGTTGCCTTAATCAAATTCCTCGTTTTTTCGCTCCTTTTAATTATCCGTTCTGCGTGTATGACCCAATAGGATTATACTAAGTTGGTAACGAGTCCGAACCAGTCAAACCTTGTAAGTCATAAGCGGACTCTATCAAGCCATTATGACTACCCAATTAGTATAACTTTGAAATCCAAAGTTTCCTAAAATATAACATAACACAATCTCTTTGTTTTACGATGTCTATTGAATGTAAGCCATGGTCAATGACTTACATAGTTCAATGCTTTCTCTATCCCTAATGTATTGATAATACAAATCTTATTTGAGCACGGCCATGCATTTCATCAATACCATTCATCGAGTGGCCAAAGCTTGACATCTCTCTTGATGAGGAACAAATCTCATCTTGGATTATTACTCTTCCCTACATGATTCCGATTATGCCAATCATATTCTTTATAACTATCCGGCTAGGAATAACGTTTGAATATGTCAAACGTAATGTTCATCAAGTGGAAGACTTTAATAACCTCAGGTCTAGAGATTCCAGTGATATAACTACATGAGACTTAATTACGACATTGTGACCATGACATAAATCTCATAGGGGTCAGTCCAGTATTTGTTCTCCTACAAATACCCATAAGTCTAATTGTATCCCATACACATAATCATCATATCATTATCTATTAAACGTATACTAATAATTAATCATAATTATCAGGGATGGGGATTATTATAATAAACATGCAAAAGATATAATAATCAAACATTCAATATCTTTATTAAAGCATAAGCAAGTGATAACATTAATCGTTCATATAACGTGCCTAGAGCATACAAAACCAACAATCTCCCACTTGCACTAGGCCTAATTAATGTATCGAATACCCATAGACCTAACATGACCATCATGCTTCGCTTGCGGAAGACCCTTTGTCAATGGGTCGGCAATGTTATCATCAGTTGGTACTCTGCATATATTCACGTCTCCTCTATCAATGATCTCTCGAATGATATGAAAACGCCTAAGTATGTGTTTGGATTTCTGATGCGATCTAGGTTCATTTGCTTGAGCAATAGCACCATTATTATCACAATAAAGGTCTATTAGATTAGCAATGCTAGGAACCACCTCTAGTTCACCAATGAACTTCTTAATCCAAACAGCCTCTTTAGCAGCATCAGATGCAGCAATATACTCAGCTTCAGTTGTATAATCTGCTACAATACTTTGCTTAGTAGAACTCTTCCAGCTAACAGCACCTCCATTAAGCATAAATACAAATCCAGATTGCGATCTAGAATCACCCTTGTCGGTTTGGAAGCTTGCATCTATGTAACCATTTACAACAAGATCATCTTCCATACCTCCATACACCAAGAACGAATCTTTAGTCCTTCGTAAGTACTTAAAAATTGTTTTGACTGCAATCCAGTGACTCTCACCAGGATCTAATTGGTATCTGCTCGTCATGCTCAAAACATACGAGACATCGGGTCTAGTACATATCATGGAATACATGATGGATCCAATAGCTGAAGCATATGGGATTCCAATCATACTCTCACGCTCATCAGTTGTCTTAGGACACTGATTCTTGCTTAAAGTTATGCCATGACCTATTGGCAAATTTCCTCTCTTAGAGTTTTCCATGCGGAATCTCTTAAGAACTTTGTCAATATATGTATCTTGACTTAAACCAATCAATTTCTTAGATCTATCACGATAGATCCTTATGCCAAGGATGTAAGCGGCTTCTCCCATATCTTTCATTGAGAAACACTTTCCTAACCAAGTCTTTACAGACTGCAGTATAGGAATGTTGTTTCCAATGAGTAATATGTCATCAGCATATAGTACTAGAATAATACTACGCTCCCGCTAATCTTCTTGTATACACAAGGTTCATCTTCGTTCTTGATGAATCCAATCTCTTTGAACGATTTTTCAAATCGAAGATTTCAACTCCTAGAGGCTTGCTTCAATCCATAGATGGATCTTTGCAACTTGCATACGTTGTTAGAATTTTATGGATTTATAAAACCTTCAGGTTGTGTCATATAAACATCCTCAAGTAAGTTCCCGTTAAGGAACGATGTTTTGACATCTATTTTCCATATCTCATAGTCAAAATATGTGGCTATGGCAATTAAAATTCTTATAGACTTGATCATTGCTACGGGCAAAAAGGTTTCATCATAGTCAATACCATGAATCTACCTATAGCCTTTCGCTACAAGTCTAGCTTTATAAATATGCACCTTTCCATCCATGTCAGTTTTCTTTTTGAAAACCCACTTGCATCCTATGGTTTTATACCTTCAGGTGCATCTATCAAGTTCCAAACTTGATTATCATACATGGACTTATTTTCAGGTTCTCGAACCTCTTCGAGATTAATTTTACTCCCACTAATTACTTTGGAGAGAAACTCTTTCTCTAGAAAGGTACCATCTCGAGCAACAAACACTTTGTTGTCCGTGCGGTTGTAAAAGTAATATCCCTTAGTTTCCTTAGGGTAACCCACGAAAATACATTTGTCAGATTTTGGTGCAAGTTTGTCAGAGATAAGTCTCTTAGCATAAGCCTCACAACCCCAAATCTTCATGAAAGACAAACTAGGTTTGCTTCCAGTCCATATCTCATATGGAGTCATTGGAACAGATGTAGTTGGAACTCTATTTAGTGTAAGAGCAGCAGTTTCTAGTGCATGTCCCCAAAAGGATAAAGGAAGATCAACTTGACTCATCATGGAGCGGACCATATCAAATAAAGTCATATTTCTCCGCTCAGACACACAATTCCATTGTGGTGTTCCAGGTGGAGTTAATTGTGAAACAATTCCACAATCTTTAATATGATTGTCAAATTCTTGGCTTAAATATTATCCACCACGATCAGATCGAAATGCTTTAATAGTTTTGCCAAGTTGATTTTGTACTTCATTTTGAAATATTCTAAATATCTCAAAAGATTTACTTTTATGTTTCATTAAGTAGATATAACTATATCTACTAAAATCATCGGTGAATGTTATAAATTATTGATATCCTCCTCCCCTAGCATTGTTTCTCATTGGTCCACACACATCAGTATGTATGAGTCCCAATAAGTCGCTAGCCCTCTCACTACTCTTAGTAAAAGGTGTCTTTGTCATCTTTCCAAGTAAACAAGACTCACAAGTTTCATATGATTCAAAATCATGTGAATCTAAAAGTCCGTCCCTATGGACTTTTGAGATACGATTCTCATTAATATGACCAAGATGGCAATGCCATAAATAAGTATGATTTACATCATTAGGTTTGGATTTCTTATTTACATTATAGATATTCTTATTATTTCCATTCTCAACATCAAGGACATAAAGGCCATTAAATGAACATGCAGTACAATAAAGCATATCATTTAAATAAATAGAAAACTTCTTATTTTTAATAAGAAAATTATAACCTTCATTATCCAAAAAAGAAACTAAAATAATATTTCTACTCAAATTCGGAACGTAATAACAATTGTTCAAAACAAGAATTAATCCGCTAGGTAAAATGACATCATATGTTCCTACGGCTAATGCAGCAACTCTTGCTCCATTCCCCACGCGTAGCTCCACCTCGCCATCTTTGAGTAGCCTCCTATTCCTTAGTGCCTGCACATTTAAACAAATGTGAGATCCACATCCGGTATCTAATACCTAGGAACTAGAAGTAGAAAGTAGAATATATATAACATAGATACCTGAAGTAGAAGCAGTCCCACTGCCCTTCTTCTTCTTTAACTCTTCCCTGTAAACCTTGAAATTGCGTTTCCAATGACCAATCTCATTGCAGTGGAAACAGATTGCATCCTTTTGGGAAGCATGTTTAGCCACAGTATCATTGGCAACAGTTGCCTTGCTAATCTTGGGTTTGACAACTTTTGCCTTACCCTTTCCTTTACCTTTAGAGCCCTTTCCTTCCTTTGACACTACAAGAAAATGAACGGCTTCTTTAATGATTTTATTTTCCGCAGTCTTTAGCATCCCATGCAACTCAGACAGGGTCTTATCCATACCATGCATATTAAAGTTCATGACGAACTGATTATAGCTTTTAGGTAATGAATTAAGAATAAAATCAGTGGCCAACTCAACAGAGATGGCATGGCCAAGCCTTTCCAGATGCTCAAAGTGGGCCTTCATCTTCAAAACATGAGGACCCACTGCCTATCCTTCACTCATCTTGCATGAGATTTGGGCAGCGATATTGTCGAACCTTTCCTGCCTTGCTTGTTCTTGAAACATATCTTTCAATTCAAAAACCAAGTCATATGCCTCCAAGTGTTCAAGAGTCTTCTGAAGCTCAGGACACATGGCAGCAAGCATGAGACAACCCACCTCACGAGAATCACGTTTGTGCTTCTTGTAGGCATTTCTCTCATCCTTAGGGGCAGAGGGTTTAGGTTCATCTTAAGGAACGGGTTCATCAAGAATGTACAGCTTGTCTTCATGCCTTAGAACAATTCTAAGGCTTCGGATCCAATCCGTGAAGTTAGCACCATTCTCTTGAAGCTTTTCCTTCTCAAGGATAGATCGCAGTGATAGAGAACTTGTATTTTGAGCTATTATCTACAATTATGCAAACATGTAATCACATATAAGTACCAACTTAATTAAAGACATTATAAAGATTAGTATTTCACAAATACTCCCACTAAATTATACAACCTTCAAATACATCCAATGTATCATATAATTTAAATTGGCTAAGATCTTTTTTTTTTGGCGTAAGGAGACGGTACTCCCTAGATTTTATTAATAAAATGAAAAAAGGTACAAGACAACGGTGGGGGACATGACGGCCTTTACCACCGGAAAAGAGAAGACTAGGGGGGAGGACTTATACAAACCATAAGATCCTCTACAAAAAAAGCGGGGGGGGGGGAGCTAACCAGAAAAAGAAATACAACATGAAAGTAATGAACAAAAGACCTAGAGCCTAATATTAGGATAGGAAATCTTATCAAAATAAAGCAAACTCTTGCACAAACAAGGACAAGACTCCAACGAATGGAACTCAAAATCAGCTTGCTCATTTGCCGAAAGATTTGCTAAAAAATCAGCCACTTTGTTGCCTTCTCTATAAACATGAGATACTTTAATGGTAAACTCCTCCATAAATCTGAAAATTCCTTGAACAAAGTACCAAATCTCCCAAGGGATCTCATATTTCCGAAGAAGAATACAAGACAACACTTCCGAATCCATTTCAAGCCATAAAGATTGGAATCCCATCAAACGAGCATGAATAATCCCATCTAGAACAGCCCGAGTTTCAGCAACCATATTAGAGGCATTACCATAATACCGAGAATAAGCATATATAAAAGACCCATCATGGCTGCGAAAAACACCACCTCCCGATGCAATACCAGGATTTCCTCGAGAAGCTCCATCCGAATTAATCTTTACTTGGCCCAATAGAGGAGGTTTCCATGAGACAAGCTTTGACCGAACCAACAAAGGGGCAGCCATATGAATGTGGAAGAAAGTAATAAGGGCTGAATCTGAGGCATGAGCACTAAAAGAAATCTTATGGGCACGAAGAGTGTCATTTATTTGCAGCTGGACGTTGTTAACCACTTTATGGAAGCTTGGGGAGATACCATCAAAACGACATTTGTTTCTATGCTTCCAAAGCTCCCAACAAATAAAACCCGGGAGAATATCTCCCAACCAAATAACCAATCTGCTAAGACGAGGGTTTTTGCAAGCTTGCCAAGCAATAAACCTTTGCGAGAGAGTGGAGCCCGAAATTTGAAAACCAAGCATATTTCCAAAAAACAGCCATACCTTTGAAGCAATACCCCCATTTAAAAGAATATGATGAATAGATTCAAAGGTTGGGCTGTCACAAGAATGACATTTAGAAACAAGAGAAATACCTTTTCGAGAAATATTATCATCAGTAGGAAGAGCTGCCTTAAGGGCTTTCCAAAGGAAGACCGAGATTTTCAGGGGCAAGAATTTATGCCAACACCAAGCAAAAACATTACTCCAAACTCGAGAGACTCTACACTCCCTCCAAGCCGAGGTAATGGAGAATTTTCCCGAGGAAGAAGGAGTCCAAAAAGGCTGATCTTGGCCTCCCACAAGTCGAATATCATGAGCCTGGAATTTCAAAAAGCATTGCTGCCCAAAAGTATCTCTAATGTAACCTTCTCGAGGAATACCATTTTTCAAACAAAGAAAAAAATCTGGTCATGGCGAATATCAAGAAGAGGAACATCAAAAGGCAGCCATCGTTCTTGGATTGAAATTTCTCCACTACCCACTCCCATTTCATTCTAGTTTCAACCAGGTCCTTAGCTGCAATCATGCGTTTCCAAATGTGAGAACATCCAGGTCTAGAAGAGGCATCCATAGGGTGAGTATCACGACAATACTTGGCAGCAGAAATTGAACCCAAAGAAATCTGATGTACGAAACCTCCACCAGAGTTTCATGGAAAAAGCCAAAGCCATCTCATCAATTCCGAAGCCCCAAGCCTCCTTCATCAATAGGCCAGAAAACTCAGTACGAGAAACCCAATGACACTTTTTATCCCCATCGGGGCTGCTCCAAAAGAAATTAGCAATGAGGCGGTTCATAGCGTGGATAACACCTTTTGGTGGCTCAAGAAGAGAAATATAATAAAGTGGTATAGCTTGTAGACAAGATTTAATTAACACAAGCTTAGCTCCAGCCGAGAGTAACTTACCTTGCCATGAGTCAAGTCTATCACGAAGCTTTAAATTGGCTAAGATCCAACTTTAATTTAATTTCAAGTCCGCTTTGGTGATGCTGCTCAAAATTAAATTAATTAGGTAGACAACACCTTGTCAATCATATCATACATGACTCTTAGATCCTTTATGAGATTTTAGACATCATATGTCTAACATGTTTTAATCTCATCTGTGCCTTAGGCCCAAAACTGTCTTTTGATAGCCTAATTAAGTCAAACCATTTTAAACGTATAGGAATCACTCTTTCCTCATCTTGCTCATAGATGAATAGAATTAATGGGCCTCGCTTTGGCAGAACCCGCATAAAACTACCCATGTACTCACAAATGTTTTAATCATGGATCGGCACATAAATCAAATTTTTCAAGGTTCATACACATAAAGTTAATCAATTAACCGAATTAATTTTATGTGACTTTAGTTGCGCTATAAAACTACTTATGGTGTTTTTAAGCTCAATACGGATGGTGTTTCTCGGGGGAATCCTGGGGAAGCCTCGGGTGGTGGAATATTCAGAAATTCGCAAGGCAATCTCGTCTTCGCATATGGGAAATATTATGGCATCCAAACCAATATGTGGGCTGAAACTATGGCGGTTTTAGATGGTCTAGCTTATGCTTTGGAATTTGGTATCCATCATGTATGGTTGGAAGTTGACTCAGAGGTTCTTGCGAATATCCTTATTAAGGATTATCACATTCCATGGGGTATTCATTACCTCATTTATCACATTCATCATCTCATGCGTCTTCTCACGGTCCGTGTTACTCACATGCATCCATCGGATGGGTACCGTTACAGTATTTAGCTTCCAAGAAAGATACCCATAAAGATTTGGTACTTCGAAACCTCCACCATAATTTCATAGAAAAAGCCATGGATATATCCTCAAATCTTCTCAAGCCGAGACCTCCTTCATTAAGAGGCCGAACATTTTATCTTGATTGACCCAATGACATTTTTTGACACCCTCTTCGTTGCTCCAGAAAAAATTCGAAATCAGCCTATACATGGCATTCATCACCCCCTTCAGTGGGTCAAGAAGAGAGATATAGTACAACGGAATAGCTTGAAGGCAAGTTTTAATGAGGGTTAACTTTGCACCATAGGATAAAAGTTTACCCTGCCAAGTAGCCAGTCTTGCTTCCATTTTTTGCATAACCGAGTCAAAAAAAGCAATTCGCTTCCGGCCCACATACAAAGGACAACCTAGATAGGTAATAGGAAGGTCCTTTTTTTGAAAGCCAGTAGCTTCAGTTATAGAGGCATCCCTATCTCCATTATAAGCACCAGTAATAAAGCATGATTTACCCGAACTAACCAGTTGACCAGAGAAATTTTGGTACCAATTTAAGCAGCGCATGTGAGCATCCAAAGAAGCCTTAGATCCATTGCAAAAAATAATAATGTCACCCGCATATGCCAAATGAGAGATCAAAGGAGTATTAATATGAGCTCTATAGCGATATTGAGGATAATCAGTATGAAGCAAACTTAGACCCCGGCTTAAAACTTCAGCCGCAAGGATAAAGAGAGTGGGAGATATGGGATCTCCTTGTCGAAGCCCCCGAGAGGAGTGGAAAAAACCACAACTCTCACCATTAACCAAGACAGAAAACCAGCAAGAAGATATGCATCTAAAAATCATGTCATTCCATACCTCACTGAAGCCAAACTTTCTCATAACTTTAATTAGGACAAACCACGATATCCGGTCATACGCCTTTGCCATATCTAATTTCAGACAAACATTTGAACCCCACACTTTCTTCTTAAGAGATTGCATTAATTCTTGAGCTAGAAGGACATTTTCATGGATCAATCTTCCTTGAACAAAACCACTTTGTTGAGGGGAGATGAGTCTCGGCAATAAAGGGGCTAAACGACAAGTTAACAATTTTGTAATAACTTTATTTGAGAAGTTGCACAAACTAATAGGTTTCAAGTCAGAAAACGAAGAAGGAGATAATACCTTCGAGATAGTGACTATAAGAGTGCTAGTCCAGCTCCTTGGCATAGCATGACCCGAGAAAAATTCCACAATAGATGACTGAAAATCCACCTTAATTATATCCCAGCATTTCTTGTAAAACTCACCTGTAAACCCATCTGGACCAGCTGCGCTTTGTCCACTCATAGACCAAACAACCTCTTTAATCTCATGCATAGAGGGAATAGCCGTAAGCCTAATATTATCGTCTTCCAAAACCAGCGTAGGAATGACATCAAGCAGCTCATTAGAAAGGTTCTCATGAGGCTTTTGGAGCTGATCCGAATAGAAAGTAATTGCTTCTCGCTGAATCTCTTCTTTCGAATGAATCCATCTTCCATCAGAATCTCGGATTCGGTGAATATGAAGTTTTTGCCTCTTCTTACGAACATAAGAATGGAAAAACCTGGTATTTCTATCTCCATCCTTAATCCAGGATACGTTAGCCTTTTGGGACCAAAACTCTTCCTCAACTTTCAGCTTTGCTAGCAAATTAGCCTTAGCCAACCCAAGATTTATGCAATTATCATCAGATGCAATGTTTTGGAGTAGCAACTCACATCTAGTAACTTCATCTTCAGCGTATTTAATTTGTTGATCAATCCTCCCAAACACCTCCTTGTTCCATTTGGAAATAACCTTCCTCAATCTGGCTAGTTTTTTTGGCAAACCGAACCATAGGCCTTCCATCCATTGTTTCATTCCAAGAATTCTCCACTAATGGTAAGAAAGAAGTGTGCTTCAACCAAACATTCAAAAACCGAAAAGACCCACCAGAATTTTGGGCCTCAGATTTAATTTGGCTCACTAAAGGAGAGTGGTCAGAACATGTACGATTTATATGAGTAACATCAGTAGCATGGAACATCTCTAACCATTTTGTATTATAAAAGGCTCTATCTAGACGTTGATAGATAGTTGGCTTCCCTCTAGGCTTATCAACCCAAGTAAAACCATTACCTCTATAACCCACATCAATAAGGCCTGCGACTTCAACCATAGCAACAAATTCCGAGACCGTAGCTTCTTTGATAGGTTCCCCCCCCCAATTTTTCAGCTTGTTCCAGCACACAATTAAAATCACCCACTATAAGCCAAGGTAGATCGGTCAAGCTTAAATCCATATTTGTATTTGTTTGTGGATTTAATATGGATTTAAGCTTGACCGATCTACCTTGGCTCGCATAAGAGTATCCCACAAGTCACGTCTAACATACCTATCACAGCTCGCATACACCACCGTGAGAAGGATAGGAGAATGCCAAAGGGGATGGGACACTTGAAGAGTTAACTCTTGAGCAGTGTCATGAATAGCCATGCACTCAAATCCATGCTTCCAAAAAATCCAGACCTTGCTATTACAATTGGACAAGCCTCCAATACAACCAAGAGGACGCTGAATTCGCTTGAGCTGAGTAGTTGTTAACTTAAGCTCAGAAATGGCTATAAAAGATGCACCATAAAGACGAATCAATCGTTTTAATCTTCTGAGAGTAGACTTGTTACCAATCCCTCTCACATTCCAATTAATTAGATCTACCATAATGACACATGAAAAGATGAATATAAGAAACCAACAAATAATTATGAGGATGGAGAGGCAGAATGGCCGCTTCTCTTCTGATATACCACTTTAGTAAAACCATCCTCATCAACATTTGAATTCTGGTTAGCAAAAGGAGTAGAGCCAGCATGATCAGTGACAAAAGGAGCATTAGTAGGTGGAGCTCTTGGAGATAGATTAAAAGTAGAAACAACATCATTTGGAACGTCTTGTGTAGTTGCAGCTTCAGAAATAGTAGGGCTGGGAAGAGTTTGGTTTTGTGCCTTATGAAGAGCAACATTCTGTTCAATGGCCTCCACACTTATCTCATTTGAACCATGGTTTCCCATCGTATGCAAGACAGAACTACAAGCTTTTTGAAGAGCTTTGTTAACAGATTCAGGAAGAGGTTGCCCTCATATAGCCATTGTTGGAAAAACAGCCTTCTTAGGCTCGGAAATACCCACATTCTGATTACCATCACTAACAACATTTTGATCCTTAGACTTATCATCAGTAATATTAATAACTTCAATTTCAGTAGCAACCCCATTAACCTTAGTTCCACTACTAGAAGAAATATGACCATTAGCAACCTCCTTCGTGGCCTTATTCTCAGCCAGTTTAGGCACATACTTCTTAGCTGTCTTCTCATTCTGTTTAGGAGGTAAATGCAACAAACTAGGGTTTGCTTTATGACAAGAAGAGATATCATGCCCAAACATCATACAGTGCTTACAATATTTAGGGAATGAATCAAATTCTACCTTTTGATAAAAACTTGAGCACACATCTCCACAGTCGATAAAAATTTCATGAGGCAGTTTCTTGGAAGCATCAACCTTAATAAGAATCTTAGCTATACTCGAACGAGAGAGTTCAGCTGTAGCTTTATCCAGTGATAACGGTGTGCCTATCATAGATGCAGGAGCAAACATAAAGGCTTTGTTCATCAAATGTATAGGAAGACCGGGGAAACCTACCCAAACCGGAATAAATGGAGATTCCTGATCGGGTCTCCAATCCGGAGACCAAGCCAAAGTACGCATAGGAAATCGAGTTACATACCATACGTCTTTCATAAACAACCTTTGATAATCCTCTTCATTTGCTAACTGAATAAGAATATGCTGGGAATCCAATAAACCAAGTTTATAGTGGCCTTTTAATTGAAATTTTGCAAAAGCAATGCGGGCATCCTCCATAGAAGGTTTACCATGCTGAAATTTTCCAACCAATGTGAATTTGAAAGGCAATGCAAAGGCATCAATAAGATCCTTGGAAAGTTTGACAGAGGGCGTACCTTTGTAGTTACCTGTAGGGATCACCGGAGTAAAGTCCTTGTTCGAGGTAGAATGAAAGAATAGGCCAGCAAAAGATTTAGCGGCATGTGTCGTAGGGTTTTGGTCTTGCGGCGCAGTATTAGAATTCCGTTGTGGCGAGGAATTGCCATTCACGGTCTGATTCACACACAGAGGAGGATTCTCAAGGGACGGCGCAACATTGGAATTAGGGTTTGCATGAAGACAAGTCGGCGCAGTATTAGGATTAGGGTTAGGGTTCTGAGAAAGGCTTGCCAGGTACGATTGAGGTGAGTGAACGAGAGAAGGAGAGAAGTAGGGATTTCGATTACTGGAATTCAAAGACTGGAATAGAGACATCGAAGCAGCCATAGCTGCCGGCGAATAGCCCCTAGGGCACAAACCCTAGTGACGAAGAGGAGAGAAGATTTCTAGAGAGAGGATTTTTTTACTAAACGGGTAATCATAAAGGTATACCTTCGGTGAAGCTTTCTAAGGATGTTATTGATGAGTTTGCGAAGCCTTTTAAATTTACTTTGGTTGGTAAATTCAGTCATGGGCATCCTTCCATGGAGGACACGAGGATTGCGTTTTCCAAGTTTAATCTCAAAGGTACATACAAGTTGGGTCATTTAGATAATCGTCATTTGCTTATTAAACTTCATATGGAAGAAGACTATCAACGCCTTTTCATGAAAGACGTATGGTATGTTTATCGATTCCCCATGCATACTTTAGCTTGGTCTCCGTCTTGGAGGCCTGAAAAAGAATCCCCTATCGTTCCTGTGTGGGTTGGTTTTCCGGGATTACTGATTCACTTAATAAACAAACCTTTTATTTTCACGGCTGCTTCCATGATTGGGACGCCTCTTTCTCTTGATAAGGCAACGGCAGAGTTATCTAGACCTAGCATTGCCAAAATTTTAATTCAAGTTGATGTTTTGAAGAAACTCCCAAAAGAGATTTTCATTGATTGTGGGGATGCTTATTCCAGTTTTTTTCAAAAAGTGGAGTATGATAACGTCCCAAAATATTGTAAACACTGTTTGGTTTTTGGGCATGATATTTTGGAATGTAGGAAAGCTAATCCCTATTTGCAGGCTCCGAAAAACGTAGACCCTAAACTTAAATCTGCTAGTGGTGTGACGCATAAAAATAAAGAGGAGTTGGGCCATGATGATGGTACCAAGAAGAATGCTAAGATGTATGTTCCAAAAGATATGTTGCAGAATAATAAAGACATGGAGGTATTGAATGGTGACGGTGATAATGGTATGGCTACGGAGTTTGAAGTCAGAGATCTTGGTGATGGGAATGTTCAAAGTAAGAATGCTAATGGTAGTGCTCCCACGGCTGTTCCAACTACAGCCTGTGTAAGGTCCTCTACAATAAGGGAAAATAACATTAAAAGCCTAAACAAAAATCTAGCCCAGAAACAATCAACCAAGAACTATCTAATCCGGATAAACGCAGTGGAGGAGCGATCCAACACAAAAGGACCCTTGCAAACATTAGGGAGAGTATCAAAAGAATAGTAACACGAGTTAGAGTGAGATATTGCTGCAATATTAGCAAGCCCATCAGCAACCTTATTACCTTCGCGAAGAATATGAGTGATCCGAACTGACATTAGAATCAATAGGCGTTTAATCTCCAAAACAACATACCAAATGTACCAAGGGATATGATAATCTTCAATTAAGAATTTTAAAAGGACTTCAGAATCAATCTCAAGCCACAATGAAGAAATGCCGAAATTCCTAGCAAAAATCAAGCCATCCAGAACAGCCATAGCCTCAGCAATCATATTGGAACCATGCCCATAGAAATGAGAGAAAGCGAAAATGAAATCCCCTTTAGCATTTCGGATAACACCACCCCCAGAGATAGTACCCAGATTACCTTTCGAAGCACCATCAGAGTTAAGCTTAAAAGGCTCAATGGACGGAGGAATCCACGAAACCAACCTTAACTTTTTGTTAACCAAAGGAGGAGTCGAAATACCAATGAACCCAAGAATCTGAACTGCACTCCAAGAACCCGAAAATTGAATATCAAAAGCTTTGACAACATCTTTGATAGAACCATTAACCGAAGAAATAATGCTAGATGGGGACATTTTGACGCTATCAAATCTAGCTTTATTTCTACTTTTCCAAATCTCCCATAAGATAAAGCAAGGAAGAAGCCGTCTTAACCAAGAAATCCCATGAGCCTTCCGATCAGAATTATTAAACCACCAACTAGCCAAAATGGATTGCATGTTAAACGAATAAAACCTAAGGCCCAGCATATTCGTAAAATAGCTCCAAACTTCATTTGCAATGTCTCCATGCATGAACAAGTGATCCAAGTCTTCAATATCAGGCCTAGAGCAGCAACTACAAGAAGAAGCTAGAAGAATACCCCTTTTCTGAATGGCACAATCAATAGGAAGGCCATGGTGGAGAATGCGCCACATAAAGACTGAGATTTTAAGAGGAATATGCTAGTGCCAAAAATGCTCAAAAATAGGTTTAGAGATACCTTTATTTCTACAAACAGTCCATGCCAAAGAAACTGAGAATTTGCCCGAGACATCAGGGAGCCAAAACAAGGTATCCGGCCTATCCATGAGCTGAATATTGTTATCCCGAATATAGCATAGCAGCTGGGATCCATAAACATTCTGAATATAGTCCATTCGAGGATGCCCATTCAAGAAAAGAGATGATATTTCAACATGGTTTCCATTCAAAGGAGTAGGATAAGCCATCCAGTGGTCATGAACCGAGATATCACCTCTCCCGATCCGCCAACAAATGTTGCTTTCAACCAACGGTTTAGCATTAAGCATTCTGCGCCAAATCTGAGAAGCAAAAGAAGTGATTGAAGCATCCATAGGGTGTGATCCATGACAATATTTTGATGTCATAAAATCAGTCCATAGAGAATTAGTACTCCTAAAACGCCACCACAGCTTCATAAAAAGAGCCATAGCCATATCCTCAAACTTTCGAAGCCCAAGACCTCCTTCAGAATAAGGGAGAAACATATTGGATCTCTGAACCCAATGACATTTATGGGTGTTATCCTCATTACACCAAAAGAAATTAGAAATGAGGCGATACATTGAGTTCATCACACACTAGGAGGGTCAAGAAGAGCAATGTAATACATCGGGATAGCCTGAAGACACGTTTTAATGAGCGTTAACTTAGCACCGAACGAGAGAAGTTTACCTTGCCATGTAGCTAAACGAGCTTCCATCTTTTGTAAAACTGGATCAAACAAGGAGATTCTTTTCCGACCAACATATAGAGGGCAACCCAAATAAATAATGGGAAGATCCTTCTTTTGAAATCCCGTAGAGTCAGCGATAATAGCATCCCTATCCTCATTTTGAACACCAGTAATGAAGCATGACTTTGCCACACTAACCAGCTGGCCAGAAAAAGATTGATACCAATTCAAGCACCTAATATGAGCATCAAGAGAGTCTTTAGAACCATTGCAGAAAATAACTCCATCATCTGCATAAGCTAAATGGGATATCATGGGGGTGTGAATATGGGCCCGATATCTGAAATGAGGAGATTCCTCATGAAGAAGATTTAAGCCTCGACTTAAAACCTCAGCAGCAATAATGAATAGAGTAGGAGAAATAGGGTCACCTTGTCTAAGCCCACGAGAAGAATGAAAGAAACCACTACTTTCACCATTAACAAGGACCGAAAACCAACAGGAAGAAATGCATCGAAAGATCATATCATTCCACACCTCATTAAATCCAAACTTTCTCAAAACTTTAATAAGAGAAAACCAAGATAGACGGTCATAGGCCTTCGCCATATCCAGCTTTAAAATAACATTAGAACCCCAAACCTTCTTCTTAAGAGATTGCATCAACTCTTGAGCAAGGAGGACATTTTCATGGATTAATCTACCTTGAACAAATCCACTTTGCTGCGGAGAGATAATTCTTGGGAGAATAGGAGCAAGCCGAGAGTTCAACAGTTTTGTAATAACTTTATTCGAGAAATTACAAAGACTAATGGGTCTCAACTCAGAGAAGGTCGTAGGAGAAATAACCTTGGGGATAGTAACAATGAGAATACTAGTCCAGCTCCTTGGCATCGCATGCCCTGCAAAGAATTCCTTAATGGCACGGATAAAGTCATCTTTTATAATATCCCAATAAGATTGATAGAAAGCACCTGTAAAACCATCAGGGCCAGCAACACTTTGACCATTCATAGACCACACCACCTGTTTAATCTCCTCCAAAGAAGGTAGAGCCGTGAGCATAGAATTATCCTCCTCTGTGATCAAAGTAGGGATGACATCAAGAATATTATCACTAGGATTATCATGAGACTTTTGTAGCTGGTCCGAATAAAAATCCACCGCTTCCTTCTTAATATCCTCCTTTGAATGAATCCACCTCCCATTGGAATCCCTAATTCGATGAATGAAAAGCTTTTGCCTCTTTTTCCTAACATAAGAATGAAAAAACTTAGTATTCTTATCACCATCTTTGAGCCAAGAAATATTGGCTTTTTGACACCAAAAAGCTTCCTCCATTTTTAATTTCCCCAGCAAATCAGCCTTAGCCAAGTTCAACGCAATAGTGTGCTCATCCGATGGGTCATCCTGACTCACCAACTCACATCGAGTAACATTGTCTTCAGCCATTTTTATTTGTTGATCAATCCGCCCAAAGCTTTCTTTATTCCAGCCCGAAATAACCTTCTTTAATCGAGAAAGTTTTTTTGCAAAACAAACCATCTGTCTACCATCCATATATTCTTTCCACGAATCAGCTACAAGAGAATGAAATTTAGGATGCTTCAGCCACACATTCAAAAAACGAAAGCTTCCTCGAATGATATCAGTCTCAGTATGAACTTGAATCACAAGGGGAGAATGGTCCGAGCAAGTTCTATTTAAATGAGTGACACTAGTGGTATGGAACTTTACCAACCAATGAGTATTATAAAAAGCCCTATCCAGCCTTTGAAAAATGGTAGGGCAACCACAAGGTTTATCCACCCAAGTGAATCCATTACCACGATAACCCGCATCAATAAGACCGGGAACCTGAACCGTGTCTGAAAATTCTTCGACAACTTTTTCTTTAATAGGCCTACCACCCATCTTCTCTGACTGCTCAAGAACACAATTAAAGTCCCCAACAATAAGCCACGGATTGTCCCCCACATCTATATTCAAAAGAGTATCCCATAAAAGCCTCCTTTCATAACGATCGCAGCTAGCATAAACCACAGTTAAATAAACAGGAGAATTCCATAAGGAATGAGTGACCTGAAGAGTTAGTTCTTGCCCAGAATCATGAATAACAAGACAATCAAAACCATGTTTCCAAAACACATACAACCAAGAGACCTTTTGGTTTTAACAAGATGAGCAGAAGTAATCATAGGCTCAGAAATAGCAACAAAAGATGCACCATACAAGCGAATTAATCTTTTCAGTCTACGGAGAGAAGATTTATTACCAATCCCTCTCACATTCCAATTAATCAACGCTACCATTGGAAACCAAAAAAGAGGAGTAAAAGAAGTACCATCTTAGGAAGGTGGGGAGATAGATTTGCTTCTCTTTTTCCGTGACTTCACTTCAATGAAGCCATCTGCATCTGTATGAGAAAGCCCAGCAAACGGAGTAGAACCAGCATGATCAGTAACAAAGGAAGCGGAGGAGGGAGGAGCTCTTGGGGAAAGATTCAAGTTAGATACAGTATTACTAGGTTCAATATTAGCTTCACTGATAACAACTTGAGGAGAGCTAGTATGCTGATTAAGCTCTTTGTGCACAGCAACATTATTCAATACAATCTCAATATCATCATTTTTTGGGCCAGAAATATCACCACCAGCCATATTAATAACCTTAGAACACGCATTATTTAAAGCCTTTTGGACAGCCTCAGGTAAGGGTTGGCCTCTTTTAGCCATAGTGGGAACTTTCTCCTTAGTAGCCTCATTTACCTTGCTAACAGGAACATCCGATATTTGCTCAGTCTGCACCGTCCCACCAAGATCAACAAACTCAATTTCTTGAGCCACACCATCAATTTTAGTACCACTACTAGAGGAAATCTTTGATGGCTGCAATCCATTCTGTTTTGGGATATAAACCTTCTCCACTTTCTCCTTTACTCCTCCTTCATCTTTTTGTTTGCCAGCAACCTTCGAACCAAAGGTAGGATTAGCCCTCTTACATGACCCAAAATCATGACCCAACATAAAGCAATGTTTGCAATACTTAGGCAGATTGTCATACTCAATCTTCTGATAAAAACTTGGGATAAAATCCCCACAATCAATGAAAACTTCCTGAGGTAATTTCTTTGTAACATCAACTTGAACTAGAACCTTAGTAATGCTAGGTCTAGTTAATTCAGCAGTGGGTTTATCAAGCGACATGGCTCTGTCAAAAGCTAGTGAGGAGGCTTGTAAAGTTGGTCATTCAAAAGATAGTAACAAAGCAACTTCTGAATAGGGTGGAGGTAATGAGGTTAATTTGGAAGATGTTATTAACAAAATAGCGCTGCATAAAGAACAAGCTGGTAACATTGTCGTCTCAGAGCAGATTGAAGGCTCGGTTGAGGCTGATCATCTTGCTAACCCTAATTTGAGGACTAATGGGCTGAATCTCTCTCCCCGAGCCCCTCCTTCTAGCTCGTTTGTTACGGATTTGGCTGGTTCTACCCCTTTCAATTATAGATCCAACTATAAAGTTGACGATGATGGCTTTACTAAGGTTACTTCTAAGAGGAATCGAGGTAGATCCTCTTCCCCTTCTGTTTAACTCTTTTGAGTGAATCTCTTATTCTGATTTCATAATATTATCAATGGTTGCTATGATTTATTGGAATATTCGAGGTATTGGTAATGTTACCACTCTCAGACGAGTGAAAAGGCTTCTCCATCTTCATGGTGTTTCCTTTTTTGCTATGTCTGAGCCTAAAGTTGGTAACTTTCAGCGTTGTTCTATTCAAAGGAAGCTGGGTTGTGGAGGTAGTGTTGCAAATGGTAATGGTAAGATTTGGTTTTTCTGGAAGCATGGCTTTGATTGCCGTGTTGTTCTTGATTCTCCTCAAGCTCTTTATCTTCAGATTTCTCATGCTCTTTGGGAATCTTCTATTCATATAACGGTGGTGTATGCAAGTTGTGATAGATTCGAATGACGGGATTTATGGGATTCTATTATGGATTTCAGTTCCTGTAATACTCCTTGGATTGTTATTGGTGATTTTACTGTGTGTTGGATCAAACGGAAAAGGTGGGAGGTAAGCCTATTAAAAGGAGGGCTGTTCGTGAATTTTCAGACATTGTTCAATACTCGGGTTTAGTGGATACTGGTTTCTTAGGAAATAGGTTTACTTGGGTGGATAAGCCTAGAGGTAAGCCTACTATTTTCCAACGGTTAGATAGAGTGTTTTATACTACCTCTGTCCCTAAATGAGTGTCCAAATTTCATTTTAAGGGACACTGAAAATCTCAACTTTTTGAACAATTTGGTAACAACGATTCATATATAATCTTATAATCTCCTTTCCAAACCTTTAGTTTTGCACATATAAAAAAACCGGTGAAATTTTTTTCGAAAAAAAACGTTTAGGGAGAAAGTTATGTTCAAAAAAGACACTCATTTAGGGACAAAGATTTCTTGAAAATGGACACTCATTTAGGGACAGAGGGAGTAATTCTTTATGGATGGATCACTTCCATATCACTTCTGTTACGCATATTAATAGAACATGCTCTGATCATTTGCCTCTTTTAGTCCAAGTTAAAGCCAAGACTGAAGCTTCTAAAGGGTCTTTTCGGTTCCTCAATGTTTGGACTAAGCATCACTCGTTTCTTTCTCTTGTTGAAAATTCTTGGAAGGAGTATATGGATGGTAGACCAATGGTTAGGTTTGCTAAAAAACTTGCTCAGCTCCGAAAAACTATTTCTGTTTGGAATAAAGAGGTGTTTGGGCGTGTGGATCAACATGTCCGGATGGCTGAAGATGATGTGTGCCAAAAGGAATTGAATTTTTAGCTTGATAATTCGGATGCTAATAGGGCAGCCCTTAGTCTGTCTCAAGCAAATCTTCTTGCGAGGATGAAAGTTGAGGAAGACTTATGGTATCAAAAGGCCAATATCAAATGGTTTAAAGAGGGAGATCGTAATACAAAGTTCTTTCACTCGTATGTCAAAAAAAAGACAGTAGCTCTATATTCATCGAATTCAAGATCGTAATGGGAATTGGCTTTACAATAAGGAGGATATACAAGAGGAGGCGGTTTCATTCTTTTCGGATCAGCTTCAATCCCCCCTTCATAACCCTTCGGATGATATCTTGGACGTTATTCCACAGCTGATTAATGATGATGATAATGCTATGCTCACAGCTGTTCCGTCCTTGGATGAATTGAAGGTTATTATTTGGTCTATGAATGGATTAAGCGCTGCTGGTCCGGATGGCTTCAATGGGGCTTTCTATAGAAGTTGCTGGGATATAATCAAAGATGACCTCTACAAAGCTATCAAGGAATTTTTTTCGGGTTTCCCTATGCCGAGAAGTTGGACATCTACTCTCATTGTTTTAATTCCAAAGGTTAGTGCTCCTACCTCTTTTACGGAGATGCGTCCGATTAGCCTTTGTAATTTTTCAAATAAAATTGTTACTAAGTTGCTCAACTCTCGGATTGCCTCAATTCTCCCTCGAATAATTTCCCCTCAACAAAGTGGTTTTGTGAAAGGGCGGTTAATTCATGAAAATGTCCTTTTAGCTCAGGAGCTCATGCATTCGTTACGGAAAAAAGTGAGAGGGTCTAATGTTAGCCTTAAATTAGATATGGCCAAAGCGTATGACCGAATGTCTTGGTTTGCGTTGATTAAAGTGATGAGAAGATTTGGGTTTTCTGAAATATGGAATGACTTAATTTTTTGATGTGTATCGTCTTGCTGGTTTTCTGTGCTTGTTAATGGGGAAAGATCCGACTTTTTTAATTCCTCTCGTGGCCTTCGCCAACGAGACCCTATCTCTCCGACTCTTTTTATTATTGCAGCTGATGTGTTGAGTAGGGGATTAAATCATCTTTATAATGTTTTTTTTTTTTTTTTTGGCGAAAGGAGGACGGTACATCCCTAGATTTTATTAATAAAAAGGAAAAATTACAAACATGGTGGGGGATATGACCACCTCAACCACCAGGAAAAGAAAATGGGGGAGTTCTTACACAAATCGTAAGATCCTCTACAAAAACGTGTGGGGTGAATACTAAAACTAGCAAACAATCTATAAAGATATCTAGCCATTAAAAAACCTTACTTGGTACGAATATAAGGAGTCCTTGCCTTGTCTAAAGAAATCAGCCCTTTACATTGACGAGGGAGATCATTAACCGATAGAAACTCAAAATTATGCCCATCGTCCGCTGCCATGTTTGCTAGACAATCAGCGACACTATTCCCTTCTCGAAAAATGTGAGTCACCCGAACCTCCATATTGATCATTAGCCCATGAATGTGAGAGATGATGTACCAAACAGCCCAAGGAATGTGGTATTCCTTAATAATTATGCGCATGAGGGCTTGGGAATCAAGCTCTAACCAAACACGGTGATACCCTCTTCTATGAGCTATAAGAAGACCATTTCTAGCTGCCATAGCTTCAGCCATCATATTCGATTCTACTCCATAATAATTAGAAAAGCCATAAATGAAATTCCCATTAATATCACGGAAAATTCCTCCTCCCGAAGCTATACCTGGATTTCCCCTTGAGACGCCATCCGTGTTAATTTTAATCTCATTAAGGTGAGGAGCCTCCCACAAGACCATTTTAATGTTCGGGGTTTTGGGAAGAGAAGCATGAAAATGAAACCAATCAAGTAATTGAGAATCATCAACTGACCGAGAGAAAGAAAGGGAGAAGGCCGAAGCAATTGCAGAGGCTTGAGTTTGAACCTTATAGATAATATTGTTGGGCTGCATAATCACTCCTTCAAATCTGCTTTTATTTCGAGCATGCCAAAGTTCCCAACATATAAGAGCTGGGATAATCATGATAAGCCACTTAACAACCGGGGAAGGAGATTTGCCGCCACACCACCACCGAACTAGATGTTGATTAAGAGTTCCTCCAGCCATGCAAATGCCACACATCAAGCTAAAGTACTCCCAAACCCGAGCAGCAGTTTCTCCATTAGAGAAAACGTGCAAGATGGATTCCTCCCTAGGAGAGCGACAGCACGCACATTTGTGTTTTGGCGTGCCCCTAGTGCTGGTGATTTTATCAAGCTTAACACAGACAGGGCTTCTAAAGATAATCCGGGCCTTATTTCAGGTGGGGGGATTTTCCAAGATAGGCAAGGGAAAACTTTATTTGCTTATTCAAAATTCTATGGTCATGGATCTAATATGCTTGCTGAAGCAAGGGCTGTCCTTGATGGTCTGAGTTATGCTTCTTGCTTTGGTATATCTTCTATTTGGCTTGAAATTGATTCTGAAGTCCTTTTAAACATTCTTATTCAAGATTATCATATTCCATGGAGTATTTGGTATGAGGTTTTGCACATTAAAAGGCTTCTTTCCCATATTAGAGTTCGTGTTACCCATATTCTCCGTGAAGGAAATAAAGTCGCCGATGGGTTGGCTAATGCAGCTGCGGCGTCCAGAGCAAATTCTGAATTCTTCTCCTTTGGTGATCTTCCTTATTCCTGCAAAGGCGCTTACAATTTGGACAGAGCTGCCATCCCTTATATTAGACTCCATTGATTGTTTTTTTGATGGCCAGGCTTCTCTTTTATCTATTTTCTTTGTCTTGTAGGATTCCCTCCCTTTTTTGTAGAGGTCCTTACAACTTGTGTAAGGCCTCCCCCCTAGTTTTTTTTTTACCCGGTGGTTGAGGTTGTCATGTCCCCCACCATGCTTGTACTTTTATTTTTTAATTAATAAAATCTAGGGAGGTACCGTCCTCTTTTCGCCAAAAAAAAAAAAAAAAAAAAAAAAAACTTCGTGAATGATACAAGGAATGAGAGATTGAGGCGAAAGATTAGAACCTTCAAATAACCGTTTTTTCGATGGCACCAAATAAACCAGCAAATTACTCCCGATAAAATACATATGAGCCATTTGTGAAGAGTAGAGTTTACCCGAGGAGTCTCAAACCACCACGAACATAATAATTTTCTAAGATTACCCATTCGGAGCAGCCCACCAACAATCTGACCAAAAAACAACCAAACAGTCCGAGCCAAATGTCGCGACCCCGGACCCCGCGGCCCGAGACCGCGATCTGGACGTCGACTTAAAACAATAAACTCTAAAATGATGGAGATAAAAATTTCCTTTTATACCCAAAAGGTGGTAACACAAGGTTTGGTAAATCAACTTGAACAACAAAGTAAAACTAGTATAAACTCCATAAGCTTATACACCAAAGTTACAAAATACATAAAATCCTAGTGACGTCAATGTTTGGTACAAATATCCCCAAAAGGTTACACATTGATATAATGTAAACCAACCTATAACAACTTTCCCCAAAAGAATGAATCCACACTCGACGTCCTCTTTCTCGTGATCAGCGAGACTAACCCTTAGCACCTGGGGGGGGGTTAAGGAAAACAAAGATAAAAGAAAAGGGGGTGAGATAAATCTCAATAATTTACTAATGCAACTACATGACATGCTATGATGCAAGAGGCAGTAAGCAATAATAAATATCACATAGCACATAGCACTTATCACATAACAGATAGCAGCGGAAATAAACACATAACAAAGGATATAGCCAAGGTTTTCCAAACCGGAACATCCAAATAAAGGATCGCTGCGCAGCTTCCATAATCAACAAATCATCATCTTCATAATAGCATTAAAGCAGAAGAGAAATCCCCGGTACCGGAACCAATAACCATAAAAGTGTCACAAAGGACAAGAGCCATGACACAAAGTCATGCCCGGTAGCTAGATACATTCCCAAAGGAAGCTAACTTATCCTTTCCAAGGCCAATCTGGAAAAGGGGTATAGAAGGGGGCAAAACAATGGTCAACATTATAATGGACTTGGCTTTGCCATTATAATCCTTCCCATCGCCCGATGCAACAAATATGCCAGCTGGGCTTCCAAATAAATGCTAAGTAATAATAATTTAGCATGAATGAACAACTTAAGGTTCCAAAGTAGGGAACCCATCCAATTAAATCACCACAAAGGTAAACCAATACAAACCGCACATCAAAGATGAACTACATTCTCAAAATGATACTTAATCAAATTCCATATCGTATTTATTCCCAAAAGAATCAAATCCAATCAATAAAGTGTTCCAACGATATCAATTAACACTTAATTAATTTCCAACACAAACTTAATCACAAAGGACCCAATTCTATCACTAGTGTGTACTACAATGTTCACTAAGGTCAACTAGAAGGACACCCAA
This sequence comes from Campanula takesimana, assembly GCA_026119855.1. Classification (NCBI taxonomy): domain Eukaryota; kingdom Viridiplantae; phylum Streptophyta; class Magnoliopsida; order Asterales; family Campanulaceae; genus Campanula; species Campanula takesimana. The sequence continues at coordinate 291,304 of JAOWBW010001236.1, read as the reverse complement.
GATTTGGATCAAAACGCATTCTTCAACCACACAAAATAACAAATGAAAACTTTCAGAGGTCTGTGCGGCCGCCCAATATGGACTGTGCGGTCGCCCAAAAAGCCCTCAAAACAAGAACAAAAGCTTTCAGATAGATGTGCGGTCGCCCAGACATTTTTGGGCGGTCGCCCAACACTCTGGTTTGCCGGAAATCGGGAAGAACAAACTGGGTTCTTCCATTTTCATACCAAAACACATTTCAACCAAAAATCCAACCTTCCAACTAGTTTACTAATGTACCAAAACAACTTATAAGTCTAAAAGGACTCATATAACAACCAAAATCAAGAATCAAACCCAACATTCATCCATTCACCATTTTTAACCAAAAACTCAAAATAAATTCCCAATAAATCCCAAACTCAATCAAACTTCAAATGTAACACATCAAACATCATATAAACATGATATGAACCTTTTAGCATTAAAATGGGGGAAAAGTAACTTACTTGATAAATCTCAAAGTTGACGGAATTCATTTCTTTTTTATTCTACGCGATCCTAACGACGATCTAAACACATTTCACGTTTTAAGAAATGAATAATAACAAGAGGAAGATGAAGAAAATGAAGAGAGAAGAGAGAAAGAAATGTTTACCTTTTTCTTTTGGAGAGAGAAGAGAGAAATGCTGGGAGATGATGAGGGTGAGGGGGAAGAGTGAGGGAGAAGAGAAGGAGTAGGGAGGGAGTAGGGAAATGATTTAAAAGATTTACACTTAGGCCCCCTCCACTACACTACACACAATTTCTACACTCCCTACTAACAATTAAGACCTAACAATACTACACTAACCCAAATAATCCCAAATAAAATGCTTAAGCATAAATTATTATAACGCATAAAATGCACACATAATATTTAAATAAATAATAAATTAAATAAATAAACAAGCAAATAAATAAATAATAATTATTTATTACTAATAAAATAGAGCCTAGATTTCGGGTCGTGACATTCACTTCCCCTTAAAGAAAATTCGACCCGAATTTTAACGAGACTCACCTTAAACAAAAAGCCATGGAAATTTCCTCTCTATCTCACCTCGGAGCTCCCACGTCGACTCCTCGATGTTATGATTCCTCTAAAGAACTCGAACCAACGCAATGCTTTTGTTCCTCAACTCTTGGACTTTGGCATCTAAAATCTGAACCGGTCGTTCCTCATAAGACATATCGGGCTCAATATCCTCCGGTATCCTCGGTAACACGTGAGATGGGTCATGAACATACTTCCGAAGCATAGAAACGTGAAAGACGTTGTGCAACCGGTCTAAAGATGACGGTAACGCGAGACGATACGCTAGAAGTCCAACCTTTCCCAAAATCTCAAACGGGCCAATAAACCTTGGAGCCAATTTGCCTTTCTTCCCAAACCTACGAATACCCACCTTCGGAGACACTTTCAAGAATACCAAATCACCAATCTGAAAACTAAGATCTCGCATTCGGTTGTCTGCGTAGCTCTTATGTCGACTCTGGGCTGTCTTCAATCTATCCCGGATAACTTTAACTTTTCCAACTGAATCCCGAAGCAAATCAATACCCACGATCTTCGCTTCACCAACCTCATCCCAACAAATAGGCGATCTACACTTCCTTCCATACAAGGCCTCAAACGGTTCCATCTCGATACTAGCCTGATAACTGTTGTTGTAAGAGAACTCCACTAACGGTAGGTGCGAATCCCAAGAATCAGAAAAGTCTATCGAACAAGCTCGCAACATATCCTCCAAAATCTGAATAGTCCTCTCGGATTGACCGTCGGTCTGAGGATGAAAAGCTGTACTGAATCGCAAGTCTGTACCCAAAGCTTCCTGAAACGCCTTTCAGAACCTAGAAGTAAACCTCGGGTCTCGATCTGACACAATACTAACCGGAACCCCATGCAATCTAACGATCTCATCGATATAAAGGGTCGCAAGCTTCTCCATCGAATATCTGATGTCAATAGGCAAGAAATGGGCACTCTTGGTCAATCTATCCACTATTACCCAAACACTGTCATACTTCCTACGGGTACGAGGTAGTCCCGTAACGAAATCCATAGTCACATGCTCCCATTTCCACTCGGGAATCTCTAACGGCTGAAGCAGTCCCGCGGGTCTCTGATGCTCGGCTTTGACCTGCTGACACGTTAAACATTTCGAAACATACTCCGCTATTTCCCTTTTCATATTAATCCACCAAAATTGCTGCTTCAAATCCTGATACATCTTCGTACTACCCGGATGAATAGTATACCTCGATTTGTGACCCTCATCAAGAACTCTCTGTTTAATTCCATCAACATCCGGAACACACAAACGACCACGGAAAGTCAACACTCCCACCGGGTTAATAGAAAAATCCTCGAAGTTCTTTTCCTTCAATTTACCCATTATCTTCACCAACTCGGGATCTTCTTTCTGAGCCTCTTTTATCCTCTGAATTAGGGTCGGAGATACCCTAATATTCGCAAAAATAGCCCCATGTCTCGATTCACGAGGAGACCAATATCGAACATTCTCAAGCATTTTCCACTCTCGAACCATCATCGAAGCCACATAAGATTTCCTACTAATCGCATCGGCTACCACATTCGCCTTCCCCGGATGATAAGAAATCGTGCAATCATAATCCTTCAACAATTCCATCCATCGGCGCTGTCTATTATTCAATTCCTTCTGAGAGAAAAGGTACTTCAAACTCTTGTGATCGGTAAAAATTTCAAACTTCGCCCCATAAAGGTAGTGCTTCCATTTGTGCAACGCAAAGACTATCGCCGCCAACTCCATATCATGAGTGGGGTAATTCTGTTTACTAGGGGTCAACTTCCTCGAAGCATACGCAATTACTTTCCCATTCTGCATCAACACACAACCTAAACCCTCTTTCGAAGCATCACTGTAAATCACTAGGCCATCGCTCCCATTAGGCAAAGTCAAGATCGGTGCGGTAGTCAACCTCTTCTTCAATTCCTCGAAACTCTTGTCACATTTCTCGGTCCACACAAATGGAACATTCTTCCGGGTCAACTGAGTCATCGGAGTAGCAATCCTCGAAAACCCCTCAATAAATCTTCTGTAATACCCGGCTAAACCAAGAAAGCTTCGAATCTCGGTCACTGACTCGGGTCTCTTCCAATCCACTATGGCTTCAATCTTTGAAGGATCCACCGAAATCCCATCTTTCGAAATAACATGACCCAGAAATGACACCTTCTCGAGCCAAAATTCGCATTTACTGAACTTCGCAAATAATTTCTCCCTCGCAAGAACGGATAAAACTATCCTCAAATGTTGCTCGTGCTCCTCTCTAGATTTCGAATAAACAAGAATGTCGTCGATGAAGACTACCACGAACGAATCAAGATAGGGATGAAAAACTCGGTTCATCAAATCCATAAACACTGCCGGCGCGTTAGTCAACCCAAACGGCATAACCAAGAACTCATAATGACCATAACGAGTGCGAAAGGCAGTCTTCGGAATATCCTCCGATCGAACCTTCAACTGATGGTACCCACTCCTCAAATCAAGTTTAGAGAAAACCACGGACCCTTGAAGATGATCAAACAAATCATCGATGTGCGGTAGAGGATACTTGTTCTTCACCGTGACCTGATTCAACTTTCTGTAATCGATGCACAATCTCAAGGAACCGTCTTTCTTCCGCACAAATAAAACCAGTGCTCCCCACGGGGAAACACTAGGGCGGATAAACCCTCAATCAAGCAACTCTTGCAACTGAACCTTTAGTTCCTTCAACTCTGCGGGAGCCAACCTATAAGGTGCTTTCGAAATTGGAGCCGTACCCGGCAAAAGATCTATACAAAATTCTATCTCACGATCGGGAGGCATATTATACTCGGTAGAGAAAACGTCGGGAAATTCCCGAACTACCCGAACACTATCCAAACTAGGGGATTCTTTCCTAGTATCAAGAACACTAGCCAAATACCCCTCACAACCACTATGCAATAATTTTCTCGCTTTCATAAAAGAAATTAAGCGAACCTTTCTACTCAGAGGACTAGCCTCAAACACAAATTTAGGCACATCGGGAATAGAAAAAGTAACAGTTTTCTTACGGCAATCAACGGAAGCATGAAACTTGCTCAACCAATCCATACCCAAAATGACATCAAAGTCTTGGATAGGAAGAATTACCAAATCCGCACAAAGGACACGACCACAAATAACCACATCACAAGCACGAAAGACTCGATCAGAAATCAAGCATTCCTATAGGGGTCGACACCTCTAACACGTACGGTAAAGACTCGAATGCAGCATTTAACATGGAAGCAAATTGCACAGAAATGTATGAATGAGATGATCCTGGATCTACTAACGCTCGTGCGCTCACATTGGACACAAAAACAATACCTCCAATAACGGATGGATCATCGGTAGCTTGTTGTTGATTCATGGCATAAACCTTCCCTTGAACTTTGGGCTTCCCAGCGGCATCCCTTTTCTGACCCTGATTAGTACCAACCCCTGACCCGGATGACTGACCTCGGTACCTCGTGCACTCTCTCGTAAAGTGCCCCATTTCACCACAATTGGTGCACTTGCCTTGCTTTTTCCAACACCTATCCTCCGTATGGCCTACCTTCTGACAAAAGGTACAAGGCTTCCTAATCTGAATCCCCGGAGTAGTACTCGGATTCCTCGGTGTGGTTTGCCCCTTAAACTGAGATGATGCTCCCGGGTTACCACGGTTGTCAAAACGGTGTTGTGGCTTGCCTTGAGCTCCTTGCTTACTCGGGTTAGCTACCTCGGTCTTCCTTTTATGTTCCCCAATATCTTGCTCTATTAAGTAGGCTCGGTCCACCGCATCTTGGAAAGTCACAATCCGTTGGGCAATAAGTTGAGTACGGATGGAGGTCTTCAATCCCCGAATGAATCTCATAGCTTTTTGTTCCTCGGTCATCACCAAATAGTCGCAATACCGGGCTAATTCTATGAACTTAGCCGAGTATTGTGCTATAGACAACACACCTTGCTCCAAGTTGAGTAGCTCGATCTCCTTTCGGTTTTGATCAACAACCGGAATGAAATGCTCCTTGAATTTGCGCACGAACAACTCCCACGCATACACCGTGTGAGTATCATCCCAACTAGCTTTAACACCCTTCCACCAATGCTCGGCGGCACCCACAAGTTTGTAAGCCGCGAACCGGACCTTGTCCTCATCCGTGCACCCAAATACCTCATAAATCTTCTCCATCGACTCAATCCACAACTCAGCTTTCCTTACATCGGGTTCCCCATTGAATTCAACCGGTTTCAACTTCAGAAATTGCTCCAATCCATAGCGGGGTGGTGCTTGTTCTACCCTCGGACCTTGATCATGTATGGCCTTCATGGCCGCCTCGAACATGCCTTGAAACATAGCACGGGCTTCTTCCCTTGTATCATTCTAATTTGCATTACCGGTACTACCTTCACCACTCCTTCTACGAACCATTGTAAACAAGTACCTGCATAAAACATCAACCGTTAATCACTCCGCACACTACTACCCACCTAGGTCATACTAATCCACCTAGACTTATACTTAGAGATAATGCCATAGCTCTGATACCAACTGTCGCGACCCCGGACCCCGCGGCCCGAGACCGCGATCTGGACGTCGACTTAAAACAATAAACTCTAAAATGATGGAGATAAAAATTTCCTTTTATACCCAAAAGGTGGTAACACAAGGTTTGGTAAATCAACTTGAACAACAAAGTAAAACTAGTATAAACTCCATAAGCTTATACACCAAAGTTACAAAATACATAAAATCCTAGTGACGTCAATGTTTGGTACAAATATCCCCAAAAGGTTACACATTGATATAATGTAAACCAACCTATAACAACTTTCCCCAAAAGAATGAATCCACACTCGACGTCCTCTTTCTCGTGATCAGCGAGACTAACCCTTAGCACCTGGGGGGGGGGGGGTTAAGGAAAACAAAGATAAAAGAAAAGGGGGTGAGATAAATCTCAATAAGTTACTAATGCAACTACATGACATGCTATGATGCAAGAGGCAGTAAGCAATAATAAATATCACATAGCACATAGCACTTATCACATAACAGATAGCAGCGGAAATAAACACATAACAAAGGATATAGCCAAGGTTTTCCAAACCGGAACATCCAAATAAAGGATCGCTGCGCAGCTTCCATAATCAACAAATCATCATCTTCATAATAGCATTAAAGCAGAAGAGAAATCCCCGGTACCGGAACCAATAACCATAAAAGTGTCACAAAGGACAAGAGCCATGACACAAAGTCATGCCCGGTAGCTAGATACATTCCCAAAGGAAGCTAACTTATCCTTTCCAAGGCCAATCTGGAAAAGGGGTATAGAAGGGGGCAAAACAATGGTCAACATTATAATGGACTTGGCTTTGCCATTATAATCCTTCCCATCGCCCGATGCAACAAATATGCCAGCTGGGCTTCCAAATAAATGCTAAGTAATAATAATTTAGCATGAATGAACAACTTAAGGTTCCAAAGTAGGGAACCCATCCAATTAAATCACCACAAAGGTAAACCAATACAAACCGCACATCAAAGATGAACTACATTCTCAAAATGATACTTAATCAAATTCCATATCGTATTTATTCCCAAAAGAATCAAATCCAATCAATAAAGTGTTCCAACGATATCAATTAACACTTAATTAATTTCCAACACAAACTTAATCACAAAGGACCCAATTCTATCACTAGTGTGTACTACAATGTTCACTAAGGTCAACTAGAAGGACACCCAAGATTTGGATCAAAACGCATTCTTCAACCACACAAAATAACAAATGAAAACTTTCAGAGGTCTGTGCGGCCGCCCAATACGGACTGTGCGGTCGCCCAAAAAGCCCTCAAAACAAGAACAAAAGCTTTCAGATAGATGTACGGTCGCCCAGACATTTTTGGGCGGTCGCCCAACACTCTGGTTTGCCGGAAATCGGGAAGAACAAACTGGGTTCTTCCATTTTCATACCAAAACACATTTCAACCAAAAATCCAACCTTCCAACTAGTTTACTAATGTACCAAAACAACTTATAAGTCTAAAAGGACTCATATAACAACCAAAATCAAGAATCAAACCCAACATTCATCCATTCACCATTTTTAACCAAAAACTCAAAATAAATTCCCAATAAATCCCAAACTTAATCAAACTTCAAATGTTACACATCAAACATCATATAAACATGATATGAACCTTTTAGCATTAAAATGGGGGAAAAGTAACTTACTTGATAAATCTCAAAGTTGACGGAATTCAATTCTTTTTGATTCTACGCGATCCTAACGACGATCTAAACACATTTCACGTTTTAAGAAATGAATAATAACAAGAGGAAGATGAAGAAAATGAAGAGAGAAGAGAGAAAGAAATGTTTACCTTTTTCTTTTGGAGAGAGAAGAGAGAAATGCTGGGAGATGATGAGGGTGAGGGGGAAGAGTGAGGGAGAAGAGAAGGAGTAGGGAGGGAGTAGGGAAATGATTTAAAAGATTTACACTTAGGCCCCCTCCACTACACTACACACAATTTCTACACTCCCTACTAACAATTAAGACCTAACAATACTACACTAACCCAAATAATCCCAAATAAAATGCTTAAGCATAAATTATTATAACGTATAAAATGCACACATAATATTTAAATAAATAATAAATTAAATAAATAAACAATCAAATAAATAAATAATAATTATTTATTACTAATAAAATAGAGCCTAGATTTCGGGTCGTGACACCAAATCCCCAAAAACAAAAGATGTTCTATGGATTCACAAAGAGGGGCCGTGCAGCAATAGCACCGAGAAACCACAGGAATACCTCTCTTTTGAAGGGCCTCATCCGTAGGAAGACCTCGGAGCAAAGCTAAGGATAGACATTTTAGAGGGTAAATGTTTGTGCCAAATACCTTTGAAAACCAAGCTGGTGGGGTGACTGGAGCGACATTCTCGCCATGCAGAATTAGTGGAGAATTTACCCGAAGCCGAGGGCTTCCAAATGAGCTTATCTTTGTTCTCATTAAGTCTAATATGCTGATCCGTGATTTTAGATGCAAGAGACTCTCCAAATTGATGCCGAATAAACTCAAGCCGAGGGAAGGAGTTTTCAAACAAAGTGAAAACTTCAACATGATCATGAGGTAGACTAGGGGGGATACCATCTAACCATTTTTCATGAATAGAGAGGAAATCCTGCCCAATCCGCCAACCAATTCTATCTTCCATAAACTCCTTAACACCTATCATTCTTTTCCACACATGAGATACAAAACTTGTAAGGACATCATCCATAGGATGAATTTCAAAACAGTACTTGCTTAGCATTAAAGAAGACCATAAAGATTCAGACCCACGAAGTCTCCACCACAATTTCATGGCAAAGGACGTGCTAATCTCATCAAATATTCGGATACCAAGGCCCCCTTCATCACACGGATTGCAAACCCGAGCCCATCCAATCCAGTGACATTTGTGATGACCATCCACCCCACTCCAAAAGAAATTCATAATCATTCGTTGCATGGCCGTGAGAACACTTTTAGGGGGTTCTATAACGGACATATAGTAAAGAGGAATTGCTTGAAGACAAGACTTAATGAGTGTTACCTTAGCACCATAGGAGAGAAGTTTCCCTTGCCAAGAAGCCAACCGAGACTCCATCTTGTGCAATAATGGAGCAAACAGATTTTGAGATTTTCTACCCACGTAAAGAGGGCACCCCAAATACGTTAACGGGAGGTCCTTCTTTTGGAAACTTGTAACACCCATAATAGCAGCATCCTTCGCTTCATCAAATTTCCCGGTTACAAAACAAGATTTGCCAACACTCACCAATTGACCCGAGAAAATTTGGTATTTTTCCAAACAAAGCATGTGATTTTGGAGAGAATCCTGGGCACCATTGCAGAAAATAATAATGTCATTGGCATATGAAAGATGAGAAACAATAGGAGTGTGAGGATGAGAGCGAAACCGGAACTGAGGAGAAGTTTCATGAAGATAGTTAAGCCCTCTACTAAGAATTTCAGCAGCAATTATGAAAAGACTAGGCGATAACGGGTCCCCTTGTCGAAGGCCTCTAGTAGAGTGGAAAAAACCACAACTTTCACCATTAAGGAGAATAGAAAACCAGCAATTAGATATGCAGCGATAAACCATGTCAACCCATTCGATAGCAAATCCAAATTTCTTGAGAACTTTAATTAATGACATCCAAGAAATTCTGTCATACGCCTTAGCCATGTCCAGTTTAAAAGCAATATTAGAGCCACGAACTTTCTTCTTAACCGAGTGCATCAGCTCTTGGGCTAACAAAATATTTTCATGAATAACCCGACCTTTAACAAAACCCACTTTGATTGGGAGAGATAATGCGAGGAAGGATCATCCCCAACCGAGAAGTAAACAGCTTAGTAATTATCTTGTTAGAAAAAATACATAGACTAATAGGACGGAGATCCGAGAATGATATTGGGGAATCAATCTTGGGGAGGGTAACAATAGAAGTACTAGTCCAGGACCGAGGCATTTCAAAACCAGAAAAGAATTCCTTGATAGCCCGATAAAGGTCCTCTTTGATAATATCCCAACAAGTAGTGTAAAACATACCTGTGAAACCATCCGGCCCAGCTGCACTTTGACCGTTCATGCTTTCGACAATCTGAAAAATTTCCTCAAGAGAGGGAGTGGCAATGAGGGAAGCATTCCCATCCATGGTGATTAAGGAAGGAATGAGATGTAACAAGTCATCATGAGCATTCGGATCAGCCTCAGTAACTTCAGCACTAAGTTGTTGTTGATAGAATTCCACTGCCTCTCATTGAATATCTTCTTTAGTAGTCAGGAGATTACCTCCCCTATAATGAATACGGTGGATGAAAAGCCTTTGCCTCTTCTTTTTTACATAGGCATGGAAGAACTTTGTATTTCTATCTCCTTCTTTGATCCAGTGAATATTATCTTTTTGTCTCCAAAAAGCCTCTTCCGTAGCAAGAGTTTGCTGTAAGTGTGCTTGTGCAAGGCTTAGAGCAGCCCTATTTTCCTCTGAGGGATCTAATTCAACCTCATGCTCCTTAGATAAAACATCATCCTCGGCATTAGAAACTTGCTGCTCAATTCGGCCAAAGACACATTTATTCCATAAGGATAAAACTTTCCTAAGACGGACAAGCTTTTTACCAAAACAAACCATCGAACGCCCATCCATCCATTCCACCCAAGATTTTTAACAGTGTCTAAGAATTCAGCATGTCTAGTCCAAGCATTAATAAATCGGAAAGAGCTCTTACATAATTCAGCTTCCACTTTAATAGAGATGACCAAAGGAGAGTGATCAGAGCACGTTCGATTAAGATGAGTCACCGACGTGCTATGGAAAGCTTGTAACCACGTCTCATTATAGAATACCCTGTCAATACGTTGAAGAATTGACCGACGACCTAGACGTTTATTCCACCAAGTATATTTAGACCCCATAAAACCAGCATCAATAAGGGATGAAACTTGAATCATGTCCGAGAATTCCCTGACTTTTGAAGAAGTAACTAGGACACCCCCTAACCTATCCTCTTGATCCAACACAGCATTGAAGTCACCAACTACCATCCAAGCTAATTGAGTAGAGCTCAACGAAATCAGGTCATCCCATAAGTTCCGTCTTTCATACTTATTACATAGAGCATGCACGCAAGATATAAGGACAGGGGATGGCCATAAAGCATGAGAAATCTGGATTGTCAAAACTTGATCATTATCTTGAAAAACTTGGCAATTAAATCCATGCTTCCAAACAAACCAAATCTGCCCACAATCATTAGGAACACCCCACTACAATGCAGCTTACGCACGACTGAAGGAAGAACGGAAGGAGACTGTTTTGGCTCAAAAATGGCCATAGCCGAAGCCCCATGCAATTTGAACAATTTATTAACTCTTCTAATCGTGGCCTTATTAGCTAAGCCACGAAGATTCCAACATAAAACAGCTACCATTGGGAAACTATAAAGGAAACAATAAAAGAGAAACTCACCAGTCAAGATGAAGGAGAAGAAGATTTGCTGCGATGCTTCCTTGATTTCACATTAATGAAACCTTCCGAATCAACCGAAGCAGTATTTGCAGAATTGAAAGGTGTGGAACCAGCTCTTTCAGTGACAAATGTGGTGAGGGTAGGCATAGCTCTAGGAGACAAGTTTAGACTCCCAATGAAATCATTGACTGAAGAAGGATGTTGACTACCATCAGCCACAGAAATTGGCTTAGAAGGACCCAACTGTTCCCCATTCTTTGTTCTATGAATAGCCACATTTTGAAGTATTACATCCTCAGTGATAGGATTAGGCACCTCAATCTGCCCTTCAGTATCATTTCCACCCACATTAGTATTATATGAGTCCACAACAACTGGGACCTCCTCCTTCTCTAAACCCGAGTTAGACCCTCCAATATTACCATCACCATTTATTTTGCTGGAATTGACCACGTTTGGCCACAAGAGGAATTGGAGCTCCTCCATGGCTTTTATCTTCCTTAGCAATATTAACCTCTTTACTGTTTTGCTTTCTAGGAACCTTCGATCCAATAGATGGATTAGCCCGCTTGCAAGAACCAAAATCATGACCCAACATAAAGCAATTGCAATATTTAGGCAGATTATCATGGTCACCCTTCCACGTTTTCTCACTTTCACCCGTTGAAACCCATCGATTGATGGTAGGTTGAATTTTTTCTCTCTAGGCGATTCTCTCTAGGGTTTCGTCTCCTCCTAGGGTTTCCTAGCTTTTCGCCGCCGGCAGCCCCTCTATGGCTGCTCCGGCTGATATTCCCCCCTTGCAATCCGCTACCCTCATACCTAACCCTAATTCGCTCATCCCCATCTTTGGTATGCCGACTCAAGATAACCCTAGCAACTCAGCGCCGCCTTTGCATGGCTCTAACCCTAATTCTTCTTCTCCATCGCAGCCGCTATCCAACCCTACGCCGAACAAATCTTTTGCATCCTTGGTTTCTCAATCAAACACGCGTCCCATTCATGACATCCCTCTTATTCCTGCTGCTACTCACAAGGGAATTCCATCCCTAAAACTATCCAAAGAGTCGCTTGATGTGTTTGCTTGCCCCTTTGCTTGGACTCTTGTTGGAAAATTTACTAATGAAAGACCTACAATGGAGGCTGCTAGGATTGCCTTCACACAGTTTCAATTAAAAGGTGAGTATAAACTTGGTCATCTGGATACGAGACACATGTTGATCCAATTGACTAACGAGGAGGACTTCCAACGTCTCTGGACTAGAGAGGTATGGTATGTGCATCGATTTCCAATGCGAACTTCTGTTTGGTCCCCTTCTTGGCAGCCTCAAACGGACTCTCCCATTGTTCCTGTTTGGGTTAGTTTACCCGGTCTACCTGTGCACTTATTCAATAAGATTTTCCTTTTTTCTTTGGCTCAAATTTTTGGCAAACCCATGTCAATTGATAAGGCCACGGCTGAATTATCCCGTCCAAGTGTAGCTAAAGTTTTGGTACAAGTTGATCTCCGTAAAAGGTTACCCGAAAAGATTCATATTGATTGTAGTGATTGCATGCCTAGCTTCTTCCAAGCTATAGAGTATGATAACCTTCCAATGTATTGTAGTCATTGTTCATTGTTGGGTCATGATGAATTCAACTGTCGAATCTTAAATTCAGAACATAAGAAAAGCACAAAGGAAGCTGGTTCTAAGAAGGTTGATAAGGAAATTTCTGGATCAAATGGGACCAAGAACAACAAAGGTGATGATAAGAAGGATGATAATTCTCATGAGATTTGGAAAAAGAAAGACGAGGGGCAGAAGAAAAGTGGTATTGAAGGCAGCAGCAATCAAACTGATGAAATTTATGTTACAAGTAAGGAGGTGAATACTAATGGCACCAAACCATCTATGGTTGCTAGGAGAGGCATTATATTGCCTCAATCCGTTAATGACGCGTTATCTAAGACTCTGAAGGCTATAAAAACCAAGGCTGGATCTACAATTGCTCAAAATGTTAACGATTCTGTTCTTATCCCCGATTCTCAAGATCCCCAGAAGTTATGTACTCCCTTGAGAGACGATTCTGCTATGAGAGTTAAACCTTCATCCCATGCAAAAATGAATACCTTCAGCTCGCTCAATCTATCTCCTAGAGCCCCCCAAGTGACTTCTCTAAATCAGGTGATGGACTTCCAGTTGGACTACAAAGAAAGGAATTCCCTTAGGGATTCAAATGAAGATGATGGGTTCATTACAGTCACTCACAAAAGGAAAAAGAATAGGGAGCAATCCCCATCAATATGAGTATCCCGTTTTAGCTTAATTCCCTCTTTTACTTCTCCTTAATTTTGGTTTTTTAATGGTGTCGTTCATAAGTTGGAATGCTCGTGGCATAGAAAAAGGTGCCACAATTAGAAGAATAAAGCGTTTATTTCGCTCTCATAATGCCTCTCTTCTGGCTATTTATGAGCCTAAATCTAAACGAGAATGTCTGGGTTCAGTTGTTCGCAAAGTGGGCTGTGATGAAGGTGCTTCTAATGGTACTAACAGAATTTGGGTTATGTGGAGACATGGGCTTAAAGGTATGGTAATCCAAGAATCTTCTCAAGTCATAACTATTCAGTTTTCTCATTCTTTATGGGCAGAATCTGTTTGGGTTTCTTTTGTTCATGCCAAGTGTTCTCGGTTTTCTAGATTTTCTTTATGGGAAGAGCTAATGGTTATTAGTGATATGGATATCCCTTGGATGGTAGTTGGGGATTTCAACTGTGTTCTTGATCAATCGGAAAAGATAGGAGGGAAACCTATTAATGAAATGGCTTGTACGGAATTCTCTGATATGATCCAATATGCCAACTTAATTGACGCTGGTTTTGAGGGGAATATGGATACTTGGTACAATAAAAGAAAGGGAAGAAGAGCCATTTACCAACGGCTGGATAGGGGGCTTTATAATGCCAAATGGTTACATTTGTTCTCCTCTACAAGGGTATCTCATTTATCTAGACTTTGCTCCGATCATGCTCCTCTAGTTGTTAATGTTCAAATTGAAGAAGAGGTTAAAAAAGGTTCCTTCAGATTCCTTAATATATGGTTGAAGCATCATTCATTTGCAAATATGGTTAAAGTCTCTTGGAACAGCCCGATGGATGGGAGGCCTATGGTGTGTTTTGCCAAAAAACTTGGGAGACTCCGAAAGTGCATTATAGAATGGAATAAGAAGGTTTATGGTAGAGTGGAACAGCAAATTAAAAATGCTGAAGATGAAGTCTTCTTTAGAGAAAATCAACATCAGCAACATGGTAGTGATGAATCTAGAGTTGCTCTTGGCCTTGCTCAAGCTCACCTACTGGAGAAAATGAAGATTGAGGAGGAATTATGGGCTTAAAAGGCTAATATTGCATGGATAAAGGATGGGGATAAAAACACTAAATATTTTCAAGCAAAGGTTAAAAAAAGGAGACAAAAACTTTTTATTCATCGTATTAAAGATCGACATGGGAATTGGCTCACGGATCAGATGGCTATTAAGGAGGAAGCTTTTCACTTCTACTCGGATCAGCTTCAGGGATATGTAGAGAATCCTTCGGATGATTTCTCTTTTCTTATACCTCGGTTAATCAATGATGAGGACAATGCCATGTTAATTAACGTTCCTAATTTGGAGGAAATTCATGATATTGTCTCTCAAATGAATGGTCAAAGCGCAGCGGGTCCGGATGGTTTCACGGGAGACTTTTATAAAGGTTGCTGGGATATTATTAAACATGACTTCTGCAAGGCTATTGGGGATTTCTTTTCTGGCTTCCAAATGCCTAGAAGTTGGTCAAGTACTCTAATTGTTACTATTCCTAAGGTTGAATCTCCTTCTTCCTTTTTGATGTGATTTCTATAAGGAATAGGATCAGAATTACCTTGTAGCCGAGGATCGTTCTAAGGAAAGTCGTTCGTAGGTGTAAAACCGCACCCCCTACCTAAGAAGATAGGATACTTGGTTTAGAAGCGCCACAACCAATACACCCAAGTTGGTTGATAAGCTAGGAAGACGCCACAAGTATAGAAAATTACACTTGATAAGTCTAAGTTTTTTCAAAGAACCAAAGAGTAGAATAAAACTCTCAAATTGATTATAATCTGAATTGTGTGTCCAAATGGACTACAAAAATGGCCTATTTATAGGATGGAATGGTGATGATTCCTAGGTAAATGATGTCATCTATGATGTAAGCAATAAGCTTTAAATTACAAGATAAAGACTACAATTATTATGATGAAATCCAAAGACTTTCCAGCTTTACAAGAGCATGTGGTGAATGTATCAACCTTATCTTCATTCTAGAATCTTCATGCAACTTGAGAAATTCGGATCTCTCTTTGGGATGACTTGAAAACACTTATTTTGGACTCAATTTGGGCTCCAAAATGTGTTTATTTATTGGGCCAACATATTCCTTCATGAAACTTCATGTTGCACTCCCTTGGGCTCCATGCTCTATGCTTTTGGGCTGGAACAAACATCACTTTCAGCTTGGATTAAATTCACTTGAATAGGTGAATTCCTTTGAGTTGGATCTTGAGCTTGGATCCAAAATGTTTGAACTAATCCATTGATGGCCTTCATGAATTCTTTAGACTTTGACCTAGTAATAGGTCCAACGTTCCATTGCAACGGGTCTTGTTTAGCTTGACTTGAGCTCTCCAATGTATTTACATCATTCCCCCCTTCTTGAGAGTGGTTTGTCCTCAAATCGCTACCTGCATCAAAGTGAGACAAATCAACAACATTGAAAACATCATGCACATTATACTCACTAGGCAAGTCAAGTCGATAAGCATTATTGTTGATTCGCTCAAGCACTTGAAATGGTCCATCTCCTCTTGGTTTTAACTTTGATTTCCGTTGGTCTGGAAATCGCTCCTTTCTGAAATGCAACCAAACCCAATCACCAGGTTCAAAGATAACCTCATGTCTTCCTTTGTTCGCCTTCTCTTCATACTTTCTGGTCCTTTCTTCAATATTCAGCCTTGCCTTTTCATGGATTTGCTTCACGAATTCAGCCTTTCTTTTCCCATCAAGATTAGCCCTTTCACTCACAGGTAAAGGATTTAAATCCATAGGAGTTAAAGGATTAAAACCATAAACTATCTCAAATGGAGAAAACTTTGTAGCAGAATGCCTTGCACGATTATAAGCAAACTCAACATGGGGTAGGCAATCTTCCCACGTCTTGGTATTTCTGCCAATGAGTGTTCTAAGCAAAGCAGAAAGATTCCTATTAACAACTTCAGTTTGACCATCCGTTTGTGGGTGACAAGTTGTAGAAAACAATAATTTTGTTCCCAACTTCCCCCACAATGTTTTCCAAAAGTAACTTAAAAATTTTGTGTCACGATCTGATACGATTGTCCTTGGCATCCCATGCAACCTGATAATTTCTTTGAAAAATAAGTTAGCAATATGAGAAGCATCATTGGTCTTGTTGCATGCTATAAAATGTGCCATTTTGGAAAACCTATCAACAACAACAAAGATTGAGTCTTTGTTGTTTTTGGTTCTCGGCAAACCCAAAACAAAGTCCATTAAAAGATCAACCCATGGTTCATTAGGAATGGGAAGAGGTGTGTACAAACCATGTGGTTGAACCTTAGATTTAGCCTTCTTGCACACAATGCATTTATCACATATCTTTACCACATCACTTTTCATTTTTGGCCAAAAGAAATGCTCTTGCAAAATGGCTAAAGTTTTATCAATTCCAAAATGTCCCATAAGTCCCCCACCATGTGCTTCATGCACCAAAAGTTCCCTAATTGAAGAATTGGGAATGCAAAGCTTTGTTTCTTTGAAAAGAAATCCATCATGTTTGAAAAATTTCTCAAAACAACCCTTTTCACAAGCTTGAAAAATCTGACCAAAATCTTGATCTTTTTCATAAAAATCTTTGATGTGTTCAAAACCAAGCAATTTAGGATCAAGAGTAGAGAGTAAGGCATACCTCCTTGATAAAGCATCAGCAACAATATTCTCCTTACCTTTCTTGTATTTGATGACGTACGGAAATGACTCAATGAATTCCAACCATTTTGCATGTCTTTTGTTGAGCTTTTCCTGTCCTTTTAAGAACTTTAAAGACTCATGGTCGGTGTGAATCACAAATTCTTTGGCCCATAGATAATGTTGCCAAGTTTCTAATGCTCTTACCAAAGCGTACAACTCTTTGTCATAGGTAGGGTAGTTGAGACTCGCCCCACCTAGTTTCTCGCTGAAATATGCTACAGGCCTTCCTTCTTGCATCAAGACGGCACCAATACCTATACCAGAAGCATCACATTCAATTTCAAATGTTTTATCAAAATTAGGTAAAGTTAAAAGAGGAGCATTGGTCAATTCAAACTTTAAATATTGAAATGCTTTCTCTTGTTCCTTTCCCCACTTGAATCCAACATTCTTTTTAATCACTTCGGTTAAAGGTGCTGCCAGAGTGCTAAAGTTCTTCACAAACCTGCGATAGAAACTTGCTAACCCATGGAAACTTCTTACCTCACTCACATTTCTTGGACTAGGCCAATCTTGAATTGCTTTTACCTTTTCCATGTCAACTGAAATGCCCTCGCTGCTTACAATATAGCCAATAAAACTTACTTCCTTTGTGCAAAATTCACACTTCTTCAAATTGACATAGAGCTTTTCTTCCCTAAGAACACTCAAAACAAGAGTTAAATGTTCATTATGTTCCTCCAAACTTTTGGAGTAAATCAAAATATCGTCAAAATACACAACCACAAATTTTCCAATGAAATTTCTCAAAATGTGATTCATTAGTCGCATGAAAGTGCTAGGTGCGTTAGTAAGGCCGAAAGGCATAACTAACCATTCATACAACCCATGCTTTGTTTTGAATGCGGTTTTCCACTTATCACCTTCTTTCATACGAATCTGATGGTATCCACTTTTTAAATCAATTTTTGAGAAAATTGTAGAACCATGCAATTCATCTAACATATCATCAAGCCTAGGAATAGGATGATGATATTTGATGGTTATGTTGTTTATTGCACGACAATCAACACATAACCTCCATGTTCCATCTTTCTTAGGTACTAAAAGAACGGGTACCGCACAAGGACTAAGACTTTCTCTTACCAATCCCTTACCCAACAATTCTTCAACTTGACGTTGAATCTCCTTAGTCTCCTCGGGACTAGTTCTGTATGCCGGTTTGTTAGGAATTGATGCTCCAGGAACAAAGTCTATTTGATGCTCGATTCCTCGAATTGGTGGTAATCCCTTTGGAACATCTTCAGAGAAAAGATCTTCGAATTCCTGCAAAAGTGAATGTATGCTGCTCGGTATTTCACTGGCTATCTTATTAGTCTCCAATTTTCCTTCTTTAAAAACAAGAAGTACAAATGGTAAACCACAATCGATAGCTTCTTTGATGTCACTTTCTGTTGCTAACATGCACATCTTTTCTTTCGATTCAGGGGATTGACTTTTTTTCTTCCCTTCTTTTTCTTTTTTTCTCTCACTCTCATTTTTCTTTTCTCCCCCTCTCTCTTTTTCTCTCTCTTTTTCTTTTTCTCGCTCTTTTTCTTTTTCTCTCTCTTTTTCATATTTTTGGATCCTCACTTGATCAGCATACACTTGTGTTGGTGTCATGGGAACAAGGGTAACATTTCGATCATTGTGAACAAATGAATACTTGTTTGTGTCTCCATCATGCTTAACTCGCTTATCAAACTGCCACGGCCTTCCCAAAAGCATATGACATGCTTGCATAGGCACAACATCACATAGTACCTCATCTTCATACTTGCCAATCTGAAATGGTACCATTACTTGTTTTGTAACTCGAACTTCGCCATAGTCGCTAAGCCATTGCAGTTTGTATGGATTGGGATGCTTTAGAACAGGCAAGCCTAACTTTTCCACCATAGAAGTACTAGCAACATTAGTAAAACTACCTCCATCAACAATAACATTACATACCTTTCCATTCACAAAACATCGAGTGTGGAACAAGTTCTCTCTTTGAGCATCATCCTCGTCCTTCATTTATAAATTCAAAACTCGCCTTGTAACCAAAAGATCTCCTTGGGCAGGTAATTCTTCCTCGTCTGATTTAATGGAATCATGGTCTTCAACATCTGTCTCATACTCCCCATCATCACGAATTATCATGGCAAGCTTGTTTGGACATTGGCTTGCTATGTGACCCCTGCCTTGACATTTAAAACATTTTATGTCACGATTTCGAGAAGTAGAGGATTCATTATTACCTTTAGCAGCCCCATCACTTTTTGTTGCTGGTTTAGAGAAAGAGGATGAAGAAGCGGAAGTTTTATCCTCCTTCTTTTGAGAGCTTGCTTTCCAAGTGTTGGTGCGAGTACTTCCCCCCTTCTTGAGCTGTTTCTCCACCTTTATGGCTTGATGCACCAGCTCTTCCATCTCCACATAATGATACATTTCCACCCTATCTTGAATTTCTCGATTCAATCCATTTAGAAAGCGAGCCATCGTAACTTCACGATCTTCCTCCACATTTGCCCTTATCATGAGAATCTCCATCTCTTTATAAAAGTCTTCCACACTTTTTGTTCCTTGCCTACAACTTTGCAGCTTGTTAAGAAGCTCGCGATAGTAATAGCTTGGAACAAATCTCCTTCTCATGATTGTCTTCATTTCCCTCCATGATTGAATAGGTGGTTCCATGTTTCTTCTCCTATTCAAAACCAATTGATCCCACCAAGTTAGTGCATAATCTGAAAATTCAGTGACGGCCAATTTTACCTTCTTGATTTCGGAATATTGGTGGCAATCAAAAATGAACTCCATCTTTTTCTCCCACTCCAAGTATGCTTCCGGATCAGATCTACCATGAAAGGCAGGAATTTTCATCTTAATTGAGCTCAAGTTGTTGTCTTCACGTTGCCTTCTTCCATTTGGCCTCCTTTCTCGTTCAACCTCTCTATCTAAATGAATACTCCCGATCTCATCATCTTCACCTCTTCGAGTTGGAGGTCTTTATGACTCCTCCTCCAATCTGTCCAACCTTTCGTGCAAAGGTTCTATCTCCTCACGTAATAACCTCCTCATTTCACCCATCAAAGCTTGCATTTGGAGGGTGTTCAGATTTTGTTGCTGAACCTCACCATCGTTTTGAGACATTATGTACCTGTTGTGACAAGAAAGAAAAAGAAACCTCACAAGAGAATTTCACTCCCTCACGTGTTTCTCTCAATTTTTTGGTGATCACTCAACACTCAAATTCCCTCAAATATAGTCTCACTTTTATTCTCTCTAAGGGTTCTTATCAAACTAAAACTAATAATCAAGTGTATAGTGTCTTCTTCCTATCTTGATCAATCAACTAGGAAATGTAAGGATCGATGAAAACAAGAAGAATTTAGATGACTAGAGATGAGAATTGAACAATACAAGTGACTTGAAGAAAGAAGATAAGAACTTGAGTTATGAACGATATCAAATGAAACTTGAAATATAAGCAACTAAAAGTAATGGCTATAATAACAAAAGAATTTTTTTTTTTTTGCTGCTCTCCTTTTATTTAAGCTCTTCTAATTTATTTTTTTTGGAGCTTTTTTTTTTTTTTTTGGAGTTTTTTTTTTTTTAAGCTCTTCTACTTTTTTTTTTGGAGCTTTTTTTTTTTTTTGCAGATAATTATCAAAAGAAAAAAAATAAAATTAAAGAAATAACTTTGATTCCTCAACCCCCTAAGATTCAATGATAAAATTCCTTGCCAACTTGTGACAAAGCCCAATATCAATAATGAATAATGGAATACCAAGAAAATCAAAAGATGCGAAGACAATAGAAGAGAATAGTAGAGAAGGATAGTATATGACTTCTTAGAAACCGGGCTCTGATACCAAATGATGTGATTTCTACAAGGAATAGGATCAGAATTACCTTGTAGCCGAGGATCGTTCTAAGGAAAGTCGTTCGTAGGTGTAAAACCGCACCCCCTACCTAAGAAGATAGGATACTTGGTTTAGAAGCGCCACAACCAATACACCCAAGTTGGTTGATAAGCTAGGAAGACGCCACAAGTATAGAAAATTACACTTGATAAGTCTATGTTTTTTCAAAGAACCAAATAGTAGAATAAAACTCTCAAATTGATTATAATCTGAATTGTGTGTCCAAATGGACTACAAAAATGGCCTATTTATAGGATGGAATGGTGATGATTCCTAGGTAAATGATGTCATCTATGATGTAAGCAATAAGCTTTAAATTACAAGATAAAGACTACAATTATTATGATGAAATCCAAAGACTTTCCAGCTTTCCAAGAGCATGTGGTGAATGTATCAACCTTATCTTCATTCTAGAATCTTCATGCAACTTGAGAAATTCGGATCTCTCTTTGGGATGACTTGAAAACACTTATTTTGGACTCAATTTGGGCTCCAAAATGTGTTTATTTATTGGGCCAACATATTCCTTCATGAAACTTCATGTTGCACTCCCTTGGGCTCCATGCTCTATGCTTTTGAGCTGGAACAAACATCACTTTCAGCTTGGATTAAATTCACTTGAATAGGTGAATTCCTTTGAGTTGGATCTTGAGCTTGGATCCAAAATGTTTGAACTAATCCATTGATGGCCTTCATGAATTCTTTAGACTTTGACCTAGTAATAGGTCCAACGTTCCATTGCAACGGGTCTTGTTTAGCTTGACTTGAGCTCTCCAATGTATTTACATCACTTTTCTGATCTCCGGCCTATTAGTCTATGTAATTTTTGCAATAAAGTCATCACCAAGCTCCTTACATGTCGATTGTCTCTATTCTCCCTCGTATCATCTCCCCCAACAAAGCGGATTTGTAAAGGGTAGAGTTATTCATGAAAATGTGCTGCTAGCCCAAGAAATTCTGCAATCCATTAATAAGAAGGTGCGAGGCTCAAATGTGGCTCTTAAGCTCGATATGGCCAAAGCTTACGATCGTCTATCTTGGTTTGGGCTATTGAAGGTTATGAGGTACTTTGGGTTTAATGAAATATGGATTGATATGATTTATTGCTGCATCTCGAATCGTTGGTTTTCTGTTCTTATAAATGGAGAAAGTTGTGGTTTCTTTCAGTCATCTCGGGGTCTTCACCAAGGGGATCCTTTATCCCCTTGCCTCTTCATTATTGGTGATGAAATGATGAGTCGTGGGTTGAATCACCTTCACACAATATGCCCCCAATTCAGGTATCGAATTCATGTAAATACTCCATTAGTCTCTCATTTAGCCAATGCTGATGACGTGGTAATTTTCTGTAATGGTTCGAAGAATTCGTTGGAGTCTCATATGCATTATTTGGAATGTTACCAAAAATTCTCGGGACAACTTATTAACATCCAAAAGTCAGGTTTTATCACGGGCAAGAACAGAGATAGAGATGATATGATAGCAGCCATTACGGGCTTTGTTAAACAAGATCTCCCCTTGAAGTATTTGGGCTGTCCGTTGTATACGGGACGAAAAAAAATTAGCATTTTTCACTCCCTTATTCGTAAAATGGAGAATAAGCTTGCTTCGTGGAAAGGTAAACTTCTATCTTATGGGGCAAAATTAACTCTTATCCAATCTTGTCTAAGTGCTATCCCTCTATATTATCTGGCTCTTATTGACCCTCCCAAAGGCCATAAGTGCAATGGAGAAGATCATTGTTCATTTCTTTTGGAGTAGTCATGATGGGGATAAAAAATGCCATTGGTTATCATGGAATAAAATGTGTTGGCCCATTGATGAAGGTGCTCTGGGCCTTCGAAAATTCGAAGAGATAGCCAAGGCGTTTGCTATGAAGTTATGGTGGCGTTTGCGTACTACAGACTCTTTATGGAGTAGTGTTATGTTGGCCAAATATTGCTGGGAAATTGACCCTATGGATGCTATTCGTACTTCTTATGCATCTCACATTTGGAAACGTATGATTGATATCATCAAACCTTTGGTGGAGGAGCGAATTGCTTGGAGGGTTGGTCAAGGTAATATCACAGTTCACGAAAATTGGTTGGAAGGATCGATGGGTCCCATCCCTTTTCATCATGCTGAGGTCTCAACGTTGTTTGAGAATGGTATGCCTCGAATAAACTTCATTCGAGAAAACTATGGTGAGCAGCTCTTGAAGTTAATTCAGAATAATTCCATATCTCTTTCTAATGGTCCGGATATCTCAATATGGTTGCCTTCTTCTTCAGGCAAGTTCACTGTGAGTTCTGCGTGGCGGGAATGTCGAACAAATAGGGTTAAATCAGCCATTCATTCTTATTGTTGGAATAAGTATCTTCCAAAGAAAATTTATGTCTTTCTTTGGCGTACTCTTCATGGGGGGATTCCTACGGATGAAATGATTAATAAGAGAGGTATATCTGGGCCTTCTAAATGTGCGTGCTGTTGCTCTCCTAGGGAGGAATCCATCTTGCATGTTTTCTCTAATGGAGAAACTGCTGCTCGGGTTTGGGAGTACTTTAGCTTGATGTGTGGCATTTGCATGGCTGGAGGAACTCTTAATCAACATCTAGTTCGGTGGTGGTGTGGCGGCAAATCTCCTTCCCCGGTTGTTAAGTGGCTTATCATGATTATCCCAGCTCTTATATGTTGGGAACTTTGGCATGCTCAAAATAAAAGCAGATTTGAAGGAGTGATTATGCAGCCCAACAATATTATCTATAAGGTTCAAACTCAAGCCTCTGCAATTGCCTCGGCCTTCTCCCTTTCTTTCTCTCGGTCAGTTGATGATTCTCAATTACTTGATTGGTTTCATTTTCATGCTTCTCTTCCCAAAACCCCGAACATTAAAATGGTCTTGTGGGAGGCTCCTCACCTTAATGAGATTAAAATTAACACGGATGGCATCTCAAGGGGAAATCCAGGTATAACTTCGGGGAGGAGGAATTTTCCGTGATCATAATGGGGATTTCATTTATGGCTTTTCTAATTATTATGGAGTAGAATCGAATATGATGGCTGATGCTATGGCAGCTAGAGATGGTCTTCTTATAGCTCATAGAAGAGGGTATCACCGTGTTTGGTTAGAGCTTGATTCCCAAGCCCTCATGCGCATAATTATTAAGGAATACCACATTCCTTGGGCTGTTTGGTACATCATCTCTCACATTCACCGGCTAATGATCAATATGGAGGTTCGGGTGACTCACATTTTTCGAGGAGGGAATAGTGTCGCTGATTGTCTAGCAAACATGGCAGCGGACGATGGGCATAATTTTGAGTTTCTATCGGTTAATGATCTCCCTCGTCAATGTAAAGGGATGATTTCTTTAGACAAGGCAAGGACTCCTTATATTCGTACCAAGTAAGGTTTTTTAATGGCTAGATATCTTTATAGATTGTTTGCTAGTTTTAGTACTCACCCCACACGTTTTTGTAGAGGATCTTACGATTTGTGTAAGAACTCCCCCATTTTCTTTTCCTGGTGGTTGAGGTGGTCATGTCCCCCACCATGTTTGTAATTTTTCCTTTTTATTAATAAAATCTAGGGAGGTACCGTCCTCCTTTCGCTAAAAAAAAAAAAAAAAAATAGGCAGATTATCATACTCAATCTTTTGATAAAATCTTGGTATGAAATCCCTGCAATCAATGAACACTTCATTAGGCAATTTCTTTGTAACATCAACTTTGACTAACACCTTAGCAATGCTAGGACGAGTTAACTCAGCAGTGGATTTATCGAGAGACAGTGGTGTACCAATTGCTTTTGCCAAAGAAAAAATAATAGACTTATTAAATAGGTGAATAGGAAGGCCAGGTAGACCTACCCAAACCGGAACTATAGGGAATTCTTGCTCCGGGCGCCACGATGGAGACAATGCCAGAGTTCACATAGGTAAGTTTACCATTGACCATGGCTTACGTTCAATAGACATCGTGTAACAAAGAGATTGTGTTATGTTCTATTTTAGGAAACTTTGGATTTTAAAGTTATACTAATTGGGTAGTCATAATGGCTTGCTAGAGTCCACTTATGACTTACGAAGTTTGAATGGTTCGGACTCGTTGCCAACTTAGTATAATCCTATTGGGTCACACACGCAGAACGGATAATTAAAAGGAGCGAAAAATGGAAAAAACTGGATCCTGCTGGAGGATCCGTACGGATGGTTTGGGAGACACCAAACCAATTCGTGCGGATGGTTTGTCCCGGCAGAAACAGTTTTAGGTAACTTCTTGTTGGACAAGAAAACCTAAGTTCTAAAGGGTTTTTGAACCTCTTGTATATAATGTGAATAGCCGGGAATTGTTCCCATAACATTAATTTTAGAAATCACAAACTCTTTCTTGGAGAGAGAGAGAGAATACACATTATTTACTTGGGTTATTAAGTTTGATTATTCCCAATCATCAAACTTTAATAATCAAAGGAGAGATTGAAGAATCGTTCTTCGCCATAGTTTTACAAATCGAAGGCCTAGCAGTCAAGTTTAAGAAGGTGTTCTTGAATCCGTTCGAAGTGTGGATCACCGGTAGAGGTCGTTTCTTTTAGCGTCTTAATCGAAGTTTTCGCATCTCGATCTACAAGGGTTAGTTTCTTTCATCCTTATATTATGAATTATTGAATATAACGGATCTAGGCTTTTGGGTTTTTCATGTGATGTTTCCGCCGCGCATGATTGCACAAAACCCA
Source organism: Campanula takesimana (assembly GCA_026119855.1). Lineage (NCBI taxonomy): Eukaryota > Viridiplantae > Streptophyta > Magnoliopsida > Asterales > Campanulaceae > Campanula > Campanula takesimana. Next base: position 265,569 of record JAOWBW010001236.1, on the reverse strand, counting down.
ACAGCCACATCAGATTCAGCTCAAGGAAAAGTCAGCTAATTGAACTCTAAGCGAGCATGATGGGTCTGCCACATCGGATTCATCTCAAGCAAAGTTCGCTAATCGGACTCTAAACTCTGGCACAGTGAGCTGTTGAATGTCACCACCTCTGCATCAGCAAAGTTCGCTAATCGGACTCTAAATTCTGGCACGGTGAGCCGTTGAATGTCACCACCTCTGCATCAGCAAAGTCCGCTAATCGGACTCTAAACTCTGGCATGGTGAGCCGTTGAATATCACCACCACTTTACAAGCACCTTCCTTCTGTATGGGGTCTCCCATTGGAAGTCTTCAAAGTCGCTCACACGGGAGGGGCATCTCTATCCCTTGCAATTTCAAAAATTCTTGCTTTTATCGAGTCTTTTTTTTTTCTTTGTGATGTCCTCGGCGGATGTCTTTCTTTCGTCAGCACATTTTGCTTTGCAATCCACGCCGCCGAGGGGCTCTGTAGACACCCCTGTGCCTTGGACCTCTCACCCCCATTCATACATTGTATTTTTATTTAACTTGGTTTTGTTAATTTCGATTACTTTTGTTAAGTTCTTAACTAATTCCGTTAGTTTTGGACTAAATTGAGAAACGGAGTTAACTTTTATAGTTATTTATGTCATTCTGTCATTTTTACCTTTGGGCGCCTCCAACACAGTCTATGGGATGCGCGCGCGTTTGGCTACATAAGCGTGACCCGCGCGCTTCTCACTATGGCTGTTACGGATTTGCACCAATTCTCATCCATTTTCTGAGTCAAAAAGCCTCTTTTTACCTCCAAGTTCACCCCCCCTAGTTTTGTAACTCCCAAATAAATCCCTTATTCTACCCTTCTCCATTAACACAAAATATTTCATCTTTATTATTATTATTTTTCCTCTTTATTATTTTATTTTCCTTTATTTTGATTGGTCCAATGACCATCTTTTCCTCTCTTTTTCACCTATATAAAGGACCTTCTTGGTTCATTTTCAAAGACACCAAAAATTGAGTACAAAAACGCTACCAAAAAGACCTCGAATTCTTCTCTCCACACAAACGCTACACAAAATTCTTTACATCATCTTCAAGTAAAACTTTGAAGTCTTCATATCCTTTCCAAGTCAAGGTACAACACTTTCTATTTTATTCCTTATTTGATTTTTATGTCTTTTTAATGTATGCAATCCCCATCAAACTGGGACATGACCAATACGACTACTTCACATATTGAAGTTTGTTAAAGGTTATCTCCCTACATTTCAAATTACATTTTAATTCTCCTTTATTTCTCTTAAATGTAATTGTAAGCATAAATTAATAAATAAAATAATTTTACTTTCCTTTTGTAATTCCCCTTTTTCTATTCAATGTAATTGTTAGCATGATTAATAAAAGAATGACATTTTTAGCATAGAACACCTTTAGTAGCAAGACCGGCTTTAGTCGGACGGAGTGGATGTTTAAGTACTTCCCACTCCGTAACCTAACCCCCCGAACCCGTCTCTTCTCAAATCTCTGATTTTCGTAACAAATAGGCAATTTCTTAGGTTTTTCTTATGTTCATTTAAAAACATAGGTGGCGACTCCAATCTCTAAAACCAAATAGACATCCTAGGATAATTCACCGCTCTAGCCAAGTTGTGTTTTCCCGGGATATCTACAGATAGAGGCACCAAAAGGTGTAAAAACCATAGGATGCAAATGAGTTTTCAAAAAGAAAACTGACATGGATGGAAAGGTAGATACTTATAAAGGTAGACTTGTAGCGAAAGGCTATAGGCAGATTCATGGTATTGACTATGATGAAACGTTCTCACCCGTAGCAATGATCAATTCTATAAGAATTATACTTGCCATAGCCGTATATTATGACTATGAAATAGGGCAAATGGATATCAAAACATCGTTCCTTAATAGGAATTTACTTGAGGATGTCTATATGACACAACCCTCGAAGTTTTTTTAATCTAAATAATTCTAACAAAGTATGCAAGTTGTAAAGATCCATCTATGAATTGAAGCAAGCCTCTAGGAGTTGGAATCTTCGATTTGATGAATCAGTCAAAGAGTTTGGCTTCATCAAGAACGAAGATGAACCTTGTGTATACAAGAAAATTAGTGGGAGTATAGTATTATTTTTAGTGTTATATGTTGATGACATATTTCTCATTCACTACAAGAAAACTGTCAAATACCGACGGAAATTAGCGACGTATGCTATTCCGTCGCTAAAAATGACGGAATAGCGACGGAATAGCAATAAGCTGTCAACGACCACATTACTGACTGTTTTAGCGACAGATTTAGCGCGACGGACTATTTTCCGACACTAATCCGTCGTAATAAAGGCGGCAAAAAAGTGCGCGCATTTTTCCCGACAACCTACCGACGGATTAACGACGGATATAATAAATTATTCTTGGAACTTTAGCGACGGATATTTTCCGTCGCTATATTAATAAAAAAATAATTTAATATTTTTTCTTTAAAGTTTAGCGACGAAATAGCAAAGGATTTTTGCAATTATTCATTTACTTCTTAACGACGGATAAATTCCGTCGCTATATGAATAAAAAAATAATTTGATATTTTTTCTTTTAAATTTAACGACGGAATAGCGACGGATTTATGCAATTATTCATTTACTTCTTAACGACGGATATTTTCCGTCGCTATATGAATAAAAAAATAATTTGATATTTTTTCTTTTAACTTTAGCGACGGAATAGCAACGGATTTGTACAATTATTCATTTATTTCTTAACGACGGATGTTTTCCGTCGCTATATTAATAAAAAAAATATTTTGATATTTTTTTTCTGTTAACTTTAGCGACGGAATAGCGACGGCTTAGCGACGGATTATTATTATTATTATTTTTATTTTTTTAAATAAAAACAAGTAAATGCATGATTATTAATAGCTCTAATTGTTAAGTCTAACTCAAACGTAAATGAAGTAAGGCCAAACATGATAAAAATATGGGGCACACTTAAAATGTTAATTAATTATATTAATTGGTAAATTATAAAGTTATTTGAATTCATATATTATTTGGAAAAAACCGCCAATTCGAAATGCCAGTTTTTCAAACTAACCATTTCTTTTCGTTAGAAATCTAACTGAGACCGAATTTTTTATATTATTTTTTGAATATTTTACTAATTATAAATATCACCTCTTATTTACACATTAATTCTCTTTATTCTTTCTCTTTTTAGTTTGTTAATATTATAAAAGGTGTTCCATTTGAAAAAAATAGTGTGACATTCTTTTATAAAAAGTTTGACATTAGTTTAGTTGTCAATATTTATGTTATCTTAATCTATTGCAGCAAAATTGTGATACATTTAAAAAAAATGTTACATTTGAAAAAAAAAGTGTTAAATTTGAAAAAAATATTGTTACATTCCTTTATAAAAAAATGTTATATTTGAAAAAAAAAAAAAAGTGTTACATTGCGTTATAATAAGCGTTACATTTGTTGGGTGAAAAAAAAGTTGGGGGTGGAAATAAAAAATTTAAAATAAAAATAAAAAAATATGTGATGTAGGAACTATAGAATTTACTAATCTAAATAGATATTACTCTAGTCAATTAAAATATAATTAGGTATGTATACGGTAAGGGTACATGGTGTATATGTGATGTAGGAAGGTTCGCGGATCGTGTCGACGAAGTTGCGGCATGATTTTGCAGTTTGGTCGTCCGGGCTCAGATTGGCTATTATGAGTACTTTTCGGAAAGGGAATTTCGTCACGAACAAGACTCATCGCTTAGCCATGACGTATGATGCTTTTCGGCCATCCCAGTCCGTTTAGGACTCGAAAACAACCTTTTACTTTTTAAAACAATTATTTTTATTTTCGGATTATATATATATAAGTATATGCTATTATCCGTCCCAATTTTTCTTTTATATACTTTCATTATTATTATTATTGTTGTTATTATTATATATTGCTATTATTATGCTATGTTGTTAAGCAATTATTATTATTCTATTAACATGTATTATTATTATTATTAGTAACTAATTATTATTGTTAATAAATATTTTTTTAGTTTGAAAAAAAAAAGTGTCACATAACTAATTATATTTACATGTATCACTAGTCTAAGCAACATCTTCACCATTAAATACATCATTTATAATTGAATCTAGTGGCCCAAATTCATCCAAGAAAACACAAATACACTTCACTTTGATTGGCTTATTGTTGTTCACATGGATTGACTCATAAATCAATCTGGACCATTGATCTAACAGATCCAACGAACCCAAATTCATCAAAACAAACAAAACCCTATTACTTCCTTCCTAACTCTATCCGCCTCCCTCTTCTCCCTCACCTCCCCCACGTCCTTCTTCTCCCTCTCTCTCTTCTTCAGCCTTCACGTTTTCTTCTCCCTCTCTCTTCTTTTCACCGCTGAGTAATCCATTCCACGCCGACCTCGTCCTCTGCCACCACCACGCCGCCCTGCCCTGCCCCTACTTCTGCCCCCTCTTCCTCGACGGAAGTGCTTGGAGGCGAGGGAAAACATGTAATTAGCCGGGTCGTCGATCAGTGTGGTGGCTAGGAGGCGGCGGTGGGCGGCGATTAGCGTCGGAGAGTGACGTTGGGTGGGTTTGGATGACGGGATGGTGCGGTTGAAGAAAACGCCGGTGAACGGCGGGTTGTGGTTTGTGAAGGGAAGCCCAGCCTGCGGCGGAGTGAGATTCGGAGAGGAGATCGGAAGGGATGGACTGAGAGCTTGGAGAAGACGTCGTCGGTGTCGGTGTCGGAGGCGGAGGCGGCCATTGTTGTTGATTTGGAGTAAGCCGGAATTTGAAACGCCCTCCTCAACGTCGTCTTCTTCGCCACAAAAATTGGTAGATCTGGGTTCTAGTGGCTTCTCTTTCTCCTTCTCTCTCTCCCCACACTCCGTCTCTCTTTCTATCTCTCTTGTTTGAGTTCTATTTTTTTAAATCTGTTCTTGTGTGTGTGTGTGTGTAGATCTGGGTTTTGTTGATTTTTGTTTTGTAAATCTGGATTCGCCACAACAATTGGTGGTGGTGATGGATGGTGGTTGTGGTGGTGGTGGATGGATGGTGGTTGTGGTGGTGGTGGTTAATGGTGATGGTTCAAATTGTAATTGTTGAAATATGACGGACTGATTTGAGAATAAAATAGGTTAAGAGACTGATTTGAGAATACAAAAAGTTAAGGGACTGATTTGAGAATAAAGGACTGATTTGAGAATACAAAAAGTTAAGGGACTGAATTGAGAATACAAAAAGTTAAGGGACTGAATTGAGAATAAAAAAAGTTAAGGGACTGATTTAAAAACAAGAAAAATAAAAAACTGATTAAATTGATTTACATTATAATTTATTCTTAATAAAAATATTTAGAATAAATATATATATTTAAAAATCTAAAAATATATACATAATTTTTTAAATATAAAATGTCAATTTTGCGACGGATATATTTGTCGCTAAATCCGTCGTTAATTTGGTCGTTTTGAAGGAAATTTGGCCGGTTTTTTTTAACATTAGCGACGGAATTTTTTAGCTCTCCGACGGAATAATCCGTCGTTACTTTAAGGACGGCCCAAAAATCTGTCGTTGAAATTTAGCGACAAGTGTTTTAACGATAGATTTTTTCCGTCGGTAAAGTTGTTTAGCGACGGAATTTTAGCTTTTAGCGACGGATATTTCCGTCGCTAAAACGTGATTTTCTTGTAGTGATTGGAAATGACATTCATGCACTTCAGTCTGCGAAAACTTGGTTGGAAAATGTTTCTCAATGAAAGATATGGGAAAAGCTGCTAACATCCTTGGCATAAAGATCTATCGTGATAGATCTAAGAAGTTGATTGGTTTGAGTCAAAGTACATATATTGACAAAGTTCTTGTGCAAGGCGCGTAGCGCATGGCTCGGAGCTTGACTCAATTTCGTGATTTTCTTGAATGTTGATATTCTTGCCCTATTCCTAAGCCTATTATATTCAAATGGACTACTTAAGAATGAAGTATAAATTCTTCTTACATATGGGTCTAAAGTCCATGAAATAAAACTTACGTGATGGATCAATCAAATCTAATCAATCCTATACATTGAATATTGAGATATAAGTGGGCATACCCAACAATCTCCCCCTATTTGATTGATGCCATTACCTACTATATCAGGGACAAACATTATACTTGATAAAAACATGTCCAAATAAATGAAATTGGTAAATCATGTCTCAAGTTAATACACGCACTAGTCCAAGATATAGATTTCTAATCTATTCCAATAAAGATAACACATTACAAATGGAAAGATAGAAATAACAGTTTAACACATATAAAATGTATGAGTTTTAGTTTGAAATGTGTTTAAACAAGGTTTAAACTCAATGCATGAAAATATGAAACATTTCAAATATAATGCATATGATTTTAAACAATAAATTCTTTTTTTTTTTTTTTTGGCGAAAAGAGGACGGTACCTCCCTTAAACAATAAATTCATTGTTCTACAAACAAAGAGTTTGAGTGAACAAGGTTTGAGATAAACGATGATGCATTGTTCTCATTAATACTCGAAATATAAGAGTTGACGATTACAAGTATTCAATAGAACAAAATCAAAAGAGGTGCTAAAACATGTAAGCACTAAAATTTCTAACATCAAAAAAATTCTAACTTCAAAAAGGTTCTAACAACTTACAATCAAATGAAAATCTAAGGGTTAGGAGGAGCGTCATCTTCCTTCAATCCTTCTTCAATCTCAGTCACAGAGCGTTGAATTTGTTTTGCAAGTTGATAAGAAAGGTTGACATTTGAGAACGTGTCAGAAACACCATCTCTGATATAGCACAGATGCCCAACATTGATAGTCTGATACTCATCAATGGAGCGTTGAGGAATGGCTTGCTGTTGAGAAAAGTTTTCTGCAATCACTTGAAGGTTTGCTTCAACAGCAGCTTGTGCGGAGAGAATGTCAGCCGAGGTTCTCTGAGTGCGCCTGTCAGCACTGGAATGCGCATCATTGAAATGAGTTACGATCAACTCCTTCAAAACATCAAACTTAGAAATTAAGGAGCGAACGTTAACAGGCGCGCCAGATTCTGCGCTGGTAGTAGGCGCAGCAGTCATATGCGCCTTTGAAGTTGTTGCGCCAAAAGGTGTAGTTCCCAAGGATTCTATATCATCCTTGACTTCCTTGAGTTTCTCCATAACACTCATCAATTTATCACCATCACCTGTCACTAACTCAAGCAGCTTCTTCACATCAGATGCAATACTGGCCTCCACTTGTTTTATGGCGTCGATGAAATCTTAACAGTCAGTCAACTTGATACCTGCGCCAATTCTTTCATGTAGAGAAGCAAGTATGGCCTTGAATAGTTCATTCATCTGGTCAATAGCACTGTTCCATTGCTCAGGAGTGAGAAAGTGTTTGTCCCTGATATCGCGTCGAATGCGCGTTATCTCCCCCTTAATGGCAGCAATCTCATCTGCCTGACTCGCTATCATTGAAGTATGAAGCTCAAACTGTGATTCAATTCGATCTTGACCTTGTTGGAGTTGTTGAAGTAGAGAGATAACCATAGTTATATCAGGATTGGGAGGAGTAGGCGCAGGACTAGATTGAGGCGCAGGAGGAGTAGAACGCATGACTGGTGAAGGAATAGAAGTGTGTCTAGGAGAGGGAAGATAATCATCACCAGAATCATCAGGATCTTCTTTAGTGAGAGGGGGCGCAGGAGCCGGGGGCGCAGGAGTAGATTTGCGCCTCTTGAATGGCTCTGGCTCCCCCTGAACTTGTTTCTCACTGAGATCTCCAAAAAGTTTAGCAGATAGTCTATCTCTAATTTGTTGTTGGTGAGTAGTGAGCGGAACTGGAGTTGGAGTAGGAGTTGGTTTTGGGAGTGGTGCAGGCGCAGTAGTAACCTTCTTTGCAGGTACTGAAGTTGTTGAAGTTGTCTTTGTTGGTGGCGCATGAGTAGGAGGAGGCGCAGTAGGTGCAGGCGCGCTTTCATCAGCGCTAGACCCTGCGCCTTTTCGCCTTTCAGACTTGGCCAATTCAGCAGCTTGCTTCAGTTGGTAGTCTTCATCTCTTTTCCTCAACGCCTCTAGCCTGCTAGCTTTCTACGCTCGTTTTAAGTCCTTATCTGTTTTGGGGCGCTTAGGTGGTTTGCCCCCACATTCAATGAATTCAACTGTGCCACTTGATAAGTCACGAGGTGCATGTCCACGTTGAACTCGCCTTAATTCAGCACGTCCAACCTCACTTAAACCAACTTCATCTGTTGCAATCCCTTTGCCCTTGTCTGTCTCTGCGCCAGGAACTGCGCCGATATTTGCGCTAGTTTCTGCGCCAACAGCTTGTTCTGCACCTTCTTTGTCTGCGCTAACTTCAGCTTCATCAGACTCAGTGGCTTCATCCACCAATATTTCACCTTGAACTCTAGGCGCGCGCTTTGCAATGCGCTTCCTACGCCTCTTTAGAGTCAAGTTAGCCTTACCAAAAATAGGGACTTCATCAGACTTGTGATCTTCATTTTCATTTAAGAAACGCGCCAAAACTTGATAAGTTAGAAAAACTTTCGTCAAGATACGGCAATGAGTCTTGAATTTGGTCTTCCCTTCATTCTTACTCCTGTTGTATTTCTCAACCTGCTCCATCAGTGTTTTCATCAATACCTGAGGCCAGTTGAGTTTAGCTCGACCCATTATCGCAGCTATATACTCCCACTGTTCCACTGTGAATCTGTTAACATTTCCGGTCTTGAACACAATGGAAGTATCTACTAAGTGTGCGGTGTGAGTTAACAAGTCTCCACCATCCCTGATTTCCACGGACTTGATATTATTTTGAAGGGTAGGGACATTTAAGAAGGTTTGAGCCATCAAGTTCTGCGCGGCCTGAGCGTATACCATCGTGCGCCCTGCTATACTTTGCGGACCTGTTGTCGCAAATTCTAGTATATTCCTGATGGTGCCATAAGAAATGATGACGGGCAAGTCATGAACATTAGCGTGAATTCTATATTGAGTGTTCCCATCAACTTCAGAAATAGTCTCCACGATTTCTGCCGAAGAAAAGAACTCATCTACTAGCAGAGGCGCGTAGTAGGGTTGATCCATCGTGAATAGTGGCAGAAGACCAGATGTACTGATAAGATCCATGATGTCAATTCCCATGGGATCAGCAGCTAATTCAGAGACATTGAAGGTTTCTCCTGGTTTGAAATTTGCAGTATCCTACAAAAATAAACGATGTTAGGAGTGAATGAGGCGCATAGAAACATAACAATGATCAAAGTAAATTGAGGCGCATAACAGTTGTAATCACTAGAGGCGCATACAATAATGAGGCGCATAATCTAAATAGGCGCATAGAATTTACAAGGCGCATAACTATGATTCTACGAAAATACTAAGGAAAAAGTAAACATAAAAGAAATTGACTAAGTATGAATTTAGGCGCATAAAATATTAGGCACATAATGGCATGAGGCGCATGAATGATAGGGGCGCATAACACTTGTATTTGCAAGAGGCGCATACAAATGTTAGGCGCATGAATCACTTAAGGCGCAAAAAGACATTAGGCGCATAAGCATACTAGGCGCATAAATCTGTACTTAGGCTCATAACTTATGAGTAATTTTATACTTAGCATAAAAATGCACAAAATATCACAAACAAGTACAAACCATTAACATGAAAGTAATAAGGATCAAAACATGCACATTTTCGAAAACAAGTTTTGAGAATCATAAAACCCAAGTCATGCAAGAAAAACGAAGAACACGAAGAACATGCCCTTGAGTGCTCGAAGAACACCAAGAACACCAAGAACACATAAATCGAGAAACTTCACCAAATCAGACAAATAATATACCAAAATGACCACATGAACACTAGGATTCTAAATATGCTAACCAAAACAAGAACAAATCAACAACTAACTCAAAAATGGATTCAAAGATACGAAATTTTGAAAAGTTTGAAAAACTAAGATTCTCATATTCGCAACATATAATGTATTGATCATTAAAAAGTTAGGCTAAAAAGATTCGAAATTGAAATACGAACACAACCTAACAAACGATTTAACAAACGGATAACCGAAACAAGAATAATCAAGAGAGGTGTATTTTCGTTTTGAAGAAACTCGAAAACCCAGAAAAAAGGGGAAAAAATGCAGAAATATAAGAGATTAGGGTTTAGAAGTCATACCATTTCGTCTTGAGAAGCCTTAGATGCTCGTTTAGGACACATGAATGTATATATATGAGAAGAAATATATATATATATATATTAAAGTTAGCCAAAAGAGCTATGGTATTGACATGTGGACAAACAATGGAGAAAGCTTGCATTTGGAGAAGCCACATCAACAATATACTAATAAATAAGTGACTTTTCATTTTCTTTTCATTAGCTAATAATAATAGTTACTATAAAAGGTAACTATAATAATTAACTATTATAGTAACTATTACTATTATTAGTAATAGTTAACTATAATAGTTAACAATTATAGTTAACTATTACTCTTATTAGTAAAAGTTATTATTATAGTTAATTATATTAGTTAACTATTACTATTATTAGTAATAGCTATTATAATAGTTACCTTATGTAGTAACTAATAGTATTAGCTAATGGTATTAAGCAAATAATAGTTAACTATTAATAGTAAGAGTATTAGTTAATTATAATAGTTATTATATTAGTTAAATATTAATTTTTAATGTTAATTAATCATAATAGTTACTATATCAATTAACTATTACTATTAATAATATTAATTTATTATTATAATTATTATTATTCCCTCCGTCCCAGTTTAAAGTTCTTACTTTACTTTTTGGTGTGTCTCAATTTATATTTAACTATTATAATTAACTATTAAATAAAATAAAAATTACTATTAATTGTATTAGTTAATCATAATAGTTACCATATATATTAATTATTACTATTAATAGTATTATTAGTTAATCATAATAGTTACTATATAAGTTAAGTATTATTATTAATAGTATTAGTTAGTCATTATACAATAAATATTAATATTTAATATTAATAGTACTCGCTCCGTTCGAGAGTAACAGTCCTACTTTCCATTTTTGTACATCCCACTAAAAGTCTATTTCCTAAAAGGACAAATGATGAGAAAGAATGAATAGTGTTTTAGACAATTATACCCTCAACACATTTGCAATGTTTACCAATTTTCTATTGTGTATTTAATAAGTGTGCACAAACAAGATAGGACTCTTACTCTAGGGCGTAGGGAGTATTAATTAATTATAATAGTTAATATAGAGGTTAATTATAACTATTATTATTATTAGTGAATAATAATAGTTATTATATATGTTAATAAGTACAATTAATAATATTAGTTAATTATAATAATTATTTTAATTATTACTAAAAAATTAACACAAAACCAATCAACTTATTATTCCCTCCCATTCATTCTCTCTCCTAATTTACATTTACACTCACAACACTTACTTTACTTCCATCATTTCTTAATTTTCGTGCAAATAGGAGGTAGGACTCTTACTTCGGGACGGAGAGAGTGATATTTAACCATTATAACTAACTAATACTATTAATAGTATCAGTTAATTATAATAGTTAAATATATTTCTTAACTATAATAGTTACTATATAAGTTAATTATTATTATTAATAGTATTAATTAATCATAATTGTTATAATTTATATTAACTATTACTATTAATTATATTATTTAATCATAATAGATAATATATATGTTAATAATACTATTAATACCATTAAGTTTTTTAAATATTCATACAACAAACTTAAATATACTTCTTAATTAATTAAAAAACATATTTATTTATTTTTTATATTTTTTTTGGCGAAAGGAGATGGTACTCCCTAGATTTTATAGATAAAAGAAAAAAGGTACAAAACAAAGGTGGGGGACATGGCGACCTTTACCACTGAAAGAAAGATAAAGCTAGGGGGGTCTTATACATTCCATAAGATCCTTTACAATAAAGGTGGGGCCTATCCAAAACATAAAAGATACAAAACTAGAAAAGTCTGAAAATACTAAAGTCTAATGTTAGGATATGAGATCCTATCAAAGTAAAGCAAACTCTTGCAAAGTCTTGGGCAGGAATCCAAAGATGGAAATTTCTGGATCAAATGGGACCAAGAACAACAAAGGTGGTGATAAGAAGGATGATAATTCTCGTGAGATTTGGAAAAAGAAAGACGAGGGGCAGAAAAAAAGTGGTATTGAAGGCAGCAGCAAACAAACTGGTGCAATTTATGTTACAAATAAGGAGGTGAATACTAATGGCACCAAACCATCTATGGTTGCTAGGAGAGGCATTATATTGCCTCAATCCGTTAATGACGCGTTATCTAAGACTTTGAAGGCAATAAAAACCAAGGCTGGATCTACAATTGCTCAAAATGTTAACGATTCTGTTCTTATTCCCGATTCTCAAGATCCCCAGAAGTTATGTACTCCCTTGAGAGACGACTCTGCTATGATAGCTAAACCTTCATCCCATGCAAAAATGAATACATTCAGCTCGCTCAATCTATCTCCTAGAGCCCCCCAAGTGACTTCTCTGAATCAGGTTATGGACTTCCAGTTGGACTACAAAGAAAGGAATTCCCTTAGGGATTCAAATGAAGATGATGGGTTCATTACAGTCACTCACAAAAGGAAAAAGAATAGGGAGCAATCCCCATCAATGTGAGTATCCCGTTTTAGCTTAATTCCCTCCTTTACTTCTCCTTAATTTTGGTTTTTTAATGGTGTCGTTCATAAGTTGGAATGCTCGTGGCATAGCAAATGGTGCCACAATTAGAAGAATAAAGCGTTTATTTTGCTCTCATAATGCCTCTCTTATGGCTATTTATGAGCCTAAATCTAAAGGAGAATGTGTGGGTTCAGTTGTTCGCAAAGTGAGCTGTGATGAAGGTGTTTCTAATGGTACTAACAGAATTTGGGTTATGTGGAGACATGGGCTTAAAGGTATGGTGATCCAAGAATCTTCTCAAGTCATAACTATTCAGTTTTCTCATTCTTTATGGGCAGAATCTGTTTGGGTTTCTTTTGTTCATGCCAAGTGTTCTCGGTTTTCTAGATTTTCTTTATGGGAAGAGCTAATGGTTATTAGTGATATGGATATCCCTTGGATGGTAGTTGGTGATTTCAACTGTGTTCTTGATCAATCGGAAAAGATGGGAGGGAAACCTATTAATGAAATGGCTTGTACGGAATTCTCTGATATGATCCAATATGCCAACTTAATTGACGCTGGTTTTGAGGGGAATATGGCTACTTGGTACAATAAAAGAAGGGGAGGAAGAGCCATTTACCAACGGCTAGATAGGGGGATTTATAATGCCAAATGGTTACATTTGTTCTCGTCTACAAGGTTATCTCATTTATCTAGACTTTGCTCCGATCATGCTCCTCTAGTTGTTAATGTTCAAATTGAAGAAGAGGTTAAAAAAGGTTCCTTCAGATTCCTTAATATATGGTTGAAGCATCATTCTTTTGCTAATATGGTTCAAGTCTCTTGGAATAGCCCGATGGATGGGAGGCCTATGGTGTGTTTTGCCAAAAAACTTGGGAGACTCCGAAAGTGCATTACAGAATGGAATAAGAAGGTTTATGGTAGAATCGAACAGCAAATTAAAAATGCTGAAGATGAAGTCTTGTTTAAAGAAAATCAACATCAGCAACTTGGTAGTGATGAATCTAGAGCTGCTCTTGGCCTTGCTCAAGCTCACCTACTGGAGAAAATGAAGATTGAGGAGGATTTATGGGCTCAAAAGGCTAATATTGCATGGATAAAGGATGGGGATAAAAACACTAAATATTTTCAAGCAAAGGTTAAAAAAAGGAGACAAAAACTTTTTATTCATCGTATTAAAGATCGACATGGGAATTGGCTCACGGATCAGATGGCTATTAAGGAGGAAGCTGTTCACTTCTACTCGGATCAGCTTCAGGGATATGTAGAGAATCCTTCGGATGATTTCTCTTTTCTTATACCTCGGTTAATCAATGATGAGGACAATGCCATGTTAATTAACGTTCCTAATTTAGAGGAAATTCATGATATTGTCTCTCAAATGAATGGTCAAAGTGCAGCGGGTCCGGATGGTTTCACGGGAGACTTTTATAAAGGTTGCTGGGATATTATTAAACATGAATTCTGCAAGGCTATTGGGGATTTCTTTTCTGGCTTCCAAATGCCTAGAAGTTGGTCAAGTACACTAATTGTTACTATTCCTAAGGTTGAATCTCCTTCTTCCTTTTCTGATCTACGTCCTAGTAGTCTATGTAATTTTTGCAATAAAGTCATCACCAAGCTCCTTACATGTCGATTGTCTTCTATTCTCCCTCGTATCATCTCCCCCCAACAAAGCGGATTTGTAAAGGGTAGAGTTATTCATGAAAATGTGCTGCTAGCCCAAGAGATACTGCAATCCATTAATAAGAAGGTGCGAGGCTCAAATGTGGCTCTTAAGCTCGATATGGCCAAAGCTTACGATCGTCTCTCTTGGTTTGGGCTATTGAAGGTTATGAGGTACTTTGGGTTTGATGAAATATGGATTGACATGATCTATCGCTGCATCTCGAATTGTTGGTTTTCTGTTCTTATAAATGGAGAAAGTTGTGGTTTCTTTCAGTCTTCTCGGGGTCTGCACCAAGGGGATCCTTTATCCCCTTGCCTCTTCATTATTGGTGCTGAAATGATGAGTCGTGGGTTGAATCACCTTCACACAATATGCCCCCAATTCAGGTACTGAATTCATGTCAATACTCCATTAGTCTCTCATTTAGCCTATGCTGATGACGTGATAATTTTCTGTAATGGTTCGAAGAATTCGTTGGAGTCTCATATGCATTATTTGGAGTGTTATCAAAAATTCTCGGGATAACTTATTAATATCCAAAAGTCAGGTTTTATCACGGGCAAGAACAGAGATAGAGATGATATGATAGCAGCCATTACGGGCTTCGTTAAACAAGACCTCCCCTTGAAGTATTTGGGCTGTCCTTTGTATACGGGACGGAAAAAAATTAGCATTTTTCACTCCCTTATTCGTAAAATGGAGAATAAGCTTGCTTCGTGGAAAGGTAAACTTCTATCTTATGGGGCAAAACTAACTCTTATCCAATCTTGTCTTAGTGCTATTCCTCTTTATTATCTGGCTCTTATTGACCCTCCCAAAGGGGTGATAAGTGCAATGGAGAAGATCATTGTTCGTTTCTTTTGGAGTAGTCATGATGGGGATAAAAAATTGCCATTGGTTATCATGGAATAAAATGTGTTGGCCCGTTGATGAAGGTGGTTTGGGCCTTCGGAAATTCGAAGAGATAGCCAAGGCGTTTGCTATGAAGTTATGGTGGCGTTTGCGTACAACGGACTCTTTATGGAGTAGTGTTATGTTGGCCAAATATTGCTGGGAAATTCAC
This sequence comes from Campanula takesimana, assembly GCA_026119855.1. NCBI lineage: Eukaryota > Viridiplantae > Streptophyta > Magnoliopsida > Asterales > Campanulaceae > Campanula > Campanula takesimana. The sequence continues at coordinate 250,073 of JAOWBW010001236.1, read as the reverse complement.
CCTATGGATGCTATTCGTACTTCTTATGCATCTCACATTTGGAAACGTATGATTGATATCAAACCTTTGGTGGAGGAGCGAATTGCTTGGAGGGTTGGTCAAGGTAATATCACAGTTCACGAAAATTGGTTGGAAGGATCGATGGGTCCCATCCCTTTTCATCATGCTGAGGTCTCAACGTTGTTTGAGAATGGTATGCCTCGAATAAACTTTATTCGAGAAAACTATGGTGAGCAGCTCTTCAATTTAATTCAGAATAATTCCATATATCTTTCTAATGGTCTGGATATCCCAATATGGTTGCCTTCTTCTTCAGGAAAGTTCACTGTGAGTTCTGCATGGCGGGAATGTCGAACAAATAGGGTTAAATCAGCCATTCATTCTTATTGCTGGAATAAGTATCTTCCAAAGAAAATTTCTGTCTTTCTTTGGCGTACTCTTCATGGGGGGGTTCCTACGGATGAAATGATTAAGAAGAGAGGTATATCTGGGCCTTCTAAATGTGCGTGCTGTCGCTCTCCTTGGGAGGAATCCATCTTGCACGTTTTCTCTAATGGAGAAACTGCTGCTCGGGTTTGGGAGTACTTTAGCTTAATGTGTGGCATTTACATGGCTGGCGGAACTCTTAATCAACATCTAGTTCGGTGGTGGTGTGGCGGCAAATCTCCTTCTCCTGTTGTTAAGTGGCTTATCATGATTATCCCAGCCCTTATATGTTGGGAAATTTGGCTTGCTCGAAATAAAAGTAGATTTGAAGGAGTGATTATGCAGCCCAACAATATTATCTATAAGGTTCAAACTCAAGCCTCTGCAATTGCCTCGGCCTTCTCCCTTTCTTTCTCTCGGTCAGTTGATGATTCTCAATTACTTGATTGGTTTCATTTTCATGCTTCTCTTCCCAGAACCCCGAACATTAAAATGGTCTTGTGGGAGGCTCCTCACATTAATGAGATTAAATTTAACATGGATGGCGTTTCAAGGGGAAATCCAGGTATAGCTTCAGAAGGAGGAATTTTCCGTGATCATAATGGGGATTTCATCTATGGCTTTTCTAATTATTATGGAGTAGAATCGAATATGATGGCTGAAGCTATGGCAGCTAGAGATGGTCTTCTTGTAGCTCATAGAAGAGGGTATCACCGTGTTTGGTTAGAGCTTGATTCCCAAGCCCTCATGCGCATAATTATTAAGGAATACCACATTCCTTGGGCTGTTTGGTACATTATCTCTCACATTCACCGGCTAATGGTCAATATGGAGGTTCGAGTGACCCACATTTTTTGAGAAGGGAATAGTGTCGCTGATTGTCTAGCAAACATGGCAGTGGACGATGGGCATAATTTCGAGTTTCTATCGGTTAACGATCTCCCTCGTCAATGTAAAGGGCTGATTTCTTTAGACAAGGCAAGGACTCCTTATATTCGTATCAAGTAAGGTTTTTAATGGCTAGATTTCTTTATAGATTGTTTGCTAGTTTTAGTATTCACCCCACACGTTTTTGTAGAGGATCTTACGATTTGTATAAGAACTCCCCCATTTTCTTTTCCTGGTGGTTGAGGTGGTCATGTCCCCCACCATGTATGTAATTTTTCCTTTTTATTAATAAAATCTAGGGAGGTACCGTCCTCTTTTCGCCAAAAAAAAAAAAAAACCAAAGATGGAAAATCAAAATCAGCTTGCGCATTTGCAGAATGATTAGCAAGGAAATCCGCCACCTTGTTACCTTCTCTATAAATGTGTGATATTCTGATATCAATGCCCTCCATTATTCTGAAAATAGCTTGAATATAGTACCATATATCCCATGGAATCAAGAATTTCCAAAGAAGAATATTTGCCAAAACTTCTGAATCAACCTCAAGCCAAATAGAATTAAAACCCATAAGCCGAGCTTGGAGCAAGCCATCAAGGGCAGCCCTTGCCTCCGCTACCATATTCATTGCTTCGCCATAGAAACGGGTATAAGAAAAGATAAAAGACCCATCGTGATGACGAAAGACACCCCCACCCGAGGCTAAACCAGGGTTTCCTCTAGATGCGCCATCAGAATTGATCTTAACTATTTTGTAATTTTCTTTTTTAATCAATAAAATCTAGGGAGGTACCGTCCTCTTTTCGCTAAAAAAAATAATAATAAAAAATAAAAATAAAAATTGATCTTAACTTGACCTAGGGCTGGAGGTTTCCAAGAAACAATCTTAATCCGAGTAACTTTAGGAGCAGCCAACACCATCTCAAAAAATTGGGAAACAAAATCATCTTGAGGACCAAAGGCAAAATTGAGTTTATAAGCACGTATAGAGTCAATAATCTGTGCATGAATATTATGAATTATTCTAGCAGAATTTGGAACCACACCATCAAAGCGACACTTGTTACGATGTTTCCAAATCTCCCAACAAATATATCCGGGCTGACGTCAACCAACAAGCAACACGGCTATTAGACTTCTAAGAATGCCAAGCAATCAATCTGTGGGTAAGAGAGGAACCCAAAGTTGGGAAACCAATCATTGCTCCAAAAAACAGCCATACTTTTTTAGCAATATCTCCAAGAATGAAGAGGTGAACAATGGATTCAGAAGAAGGAGTAACACAACAATGGCATTTAGAAGCAAGATGAATACCTTTGCGAGAAACATTATCATCCGTAGGAATGGCTGACTTGAGGGCTTTCTGTTGGTAGTGGTGCCCTAAGCACGTTTAATAAACGTTGTAATTGTTATCATTTATTTCATATCAATAAAGAGATGTTTTGATTATTATTGTTGTTCATGTTTACTTATAATAATCCCCGTCCCTAGTACTTGTTAAGCACTAGTATAAAGGCTAAATGATTATGGGATGATCATGTTAGATTTATGGGTACTTGTTTGGAACAAGGTACTGGACATGACCCGCTGTATGAGATTTATGTCATGGTCTATGTCGTACATATATCTCATATTAGTTATGTCATTTGAATCCTTAGACATGAAGTTATTATAGTCTTCCACTTGATGAACATTATGTTTGACATATTCAAACGCTATCTTAACACGGTAGTTATAAAGGGTATGATTGGCATAATCGGATTCCCGTTGGGAAGAATAATAAGCTAAATGGATTTGTCCCTCTTCGGAGAGATGTCAAGCTTGGGCCTCTCGTAGGAATGATGTTGATGAAATGTTCGGCCGGACTCAAATGAATTGATTGGATCAATGTCATTTGGATTATCAACATATTCGGAATCGAGAAAGTATTGAACAAAACAAGTTGACTGTTTGACCATGACTTGTGTTCAATGACATCGTGGACAAAGGGATTATGACATATTCTAAAGGAATGCGAACTTGTATCTAGTTATACTATTTGGGTAGGTATGACGGTTTGCTAGAACCTAATCATATCTTATGGGATCATGTTTGAGCCCATTGCCAACTTAGTATAATCCTAGAGGGTCACACACAATAGAACGAATCTTAAATAAGAGGACTATATTGGAATTTAGGGTCGAAGGACCTCAAGGGAATTTCTAGAAATATTCTGGGCCTCCTGGTCAACCAAGCGGGCACTTGGGTTGAACCAGGCGGGCGCCTGAATAAGCCGAAAAGGCCTTGACCTTCTGCCCAAATGAGCGGGCGCCTGGGTGGTACCAGGCGGGCGCTCGGTATGCCGATTGGAAATTTCCTAATTTAATTAGGAATGGTTTTTGGCACAAGATTCCTATTTGGAATAGGTCTTAATTGTGTATAAAAGCACCAATTCGGCTAGACCATATTAACTAGTGCTTTTGTGAGTCTCAAAGAGTTTGAGAGAGAGATTTTATTTTGTTCTAAGATATCATTGATTGAGGAACAAAATAATTCACAAATAAATTCCATATAGTTTTTTATTATATTGTGAAAGTGTGTTTCATAATATTGGTCTAGCAACCAAGATCAAAGAAGCTCCTTTGATATTCGTTCGAAGTGTGGATACCGCTAGAGGGTGAAAATCATCATCTTCAAAGTTCGTGTTCAAGCTTTGTGATCGTGATCAAGTCTTCAAATCTCCACCAAAGACCAAGAGAAAACTTTGATAGCCATCAAGGGTTAGTTATTCCTCTATTCATTATGTTGTATTTGATTTAATCATATGAGCGGATCCATGGCTTTGGGTTTTCTTAAAATTTTAATTGCTATATTCCGCTGCGCATGTTACTTGGAAACCCAACAGTGGTATCAGAGCCCCGTTCATGTTGATTAATTCAATACTTGGATCATGTTATGTGTATATAAATTGTTTATGTGCCTTGCATGATATGAATATTGGAATATATGATGCTTATGTGTTTTGTGATTTTATGTGGTTTATTGTTTTGCAACTTTAATCGCACGATTCAATCGCAATAAAAATTATGGTGGATTCTGAATTATTTCGATTATTGATTTTTGATTGGATCAAAGTTTTAATAATCGGGGAAAAATAATTTTGAGACAAAATTTTCGAACTTTAAAATTCTATACTATTCTGGCCATTCAGGCGAGCGCTTGATCACAACCAGGCGGGCGCTCGCTCGGCAGAATATGTTCTGATTTTGGTTAAAATTTGAATATGGAATTTTCGACAAATTCGACAAAACCAGTAACAGAACCAGTCCAGACTTGCTGATCTGGAATGGGTTTTGGGTAGTTGGTTTGTGTGTGGATTTTGGGGTTTGATTTTCCTATTTGTTTTAGTCTTGTGATTCCTAGATTGGTTCAAGTTTTGGATGGCTAATCTGCGTTCATCGAGATTGTATTTCCCAAAATTGATCGCAATCAAAGTTTCAAAGATAAAACGAAGTTAGAATTATGAAGAGTTCATAATTGCTAAAATTGAGAAACAAAGTTCTTGATTCAATGATTGGAGATCCATGTGGAATTGTGAATGCAATTGGCCTACGTTCATCGAGACCATCTATTGCTTAGTTTCGGCCACATGGACTACTTTCTTGGTTTCTTGAATTAGTGCGGGATTGTGGTTGCCTAATGGCTTAGTTCGACCGCATTTCTTGTTGTCTTGATTTGGAGATAATAACCAAAGTTGAATTAGTCTCATCCTCATAATTATAGAGAAACTAATGACACATAAATATCATGCTTAAATTAATGGGATTAATTTAGTGGCTAAAGTTGATGTGTAACATGTTTATATTATGTGCTCATAAATGTGTTATATGCTATATGTGATGAACCTTCAAATAAAGTTTTAAGTCCTTCTTTGCCATGCCATGATTAAAACACTTGTTTATGCATGGGTAATCTTGATGTGGGTTCGCCTCCGCGAGGTGCATTAATCTTATTCATGTATGAGCAAGATGAGGTTAATTAATTTAATGTGGGCTTGCCTCCGCAAGGTGCATTAAATTGAATGGTTCCTATGCGTTTAAAATGGTTGGACTTAATTAGGCGTTAAAACAGTTTTGGGCCTAGGCAAAAGATGAGATTAAACATGCTTTTTGAAATTGGATTTCTCAAAGAATCTCATAAAAGGATCTAAGAATCATATGGGATATGATTGACATGATTGTCTACCTAATTAATTTAGTTTTGAGCGGTCCGCCTCCGTGGACTCAAAAGTTAAATTAAAGTTGGATCTTAGCCCAATTAAATTATATTATACATTGGATGTATATGAAGGTTATATAATTTAGTGGGAGTATTTTGTTTGAAAAATACATTATTTATCTCTTTAATGAAAATCGGTACTTATTAAATTTTGGAAATTTTGCATATTTGTAGATAATGACTAATGACACTCAATCAATGTCGTTGCGATCGATCCTTGAGAAGGATAAGCTCGAAGAGAATGGTACTAACTTTATGGATTGGATCCGCAGCATAAGAATCGTTCTTAGGCAAGAAGATAAGTTGTACATTCTCGATGGGCCTCTCCCTGCTGAACCACCGCCTACTGCCCTAGGGTAGAAAGGGACAATTACAAGAAACATCGTAATGATTCTAGAGATGTAAGTTGTCTCATGCTTGCTGCTATGTGTTCAAAACTCCAACAAAGTTTGGAACATTTGGAAGCCTATGAGATAGGCGTGGAGTTGAGAACCATGTTTCAAGAGCAAGCTAGGCAAGAGAGGTACAAGACCATTGTTGCATTCACTACTAGTAAAATGAATGAAGGGCAACAAGTGAGTCCTCACTTTCTTAAAATGAAAGGTTATGTAGAGCACCTTGAGAAACTTGGCTATCCAATCCCATTGGAGCTAGCCACGGATCTCATTCTTAATTCATTGCCTAAAAGTTATAATCAGTTTGTGATGAATTATAACATGCATGGAATGGATAAGAATCTCTCTGAGTTGCATGGGATGCTCAAAACTGCAGAGATGAAAATTGTGGAGAAAGGTTCTCCCGTGCTCTTGGTTCATGATGGGAAGAAGGCTAGTGCCAAAAGAAAGGGTAAGAAAGTTGTCAAACCCAAAATAAGCAAGGCAAAGGTTGCCAAGGCTTCTGAGGCAAAACCTGATTCACAAAAGGATGCAATCTGTTTCCATTGTCAAGAAATTGGTCATTGGAAACGTAATTGCAAGGCTTTCTTGGAAGAGCAAAAGAAGAAGAAGGGCAGCAAGGCTGCGTCGACTTCAGGTATCTATATGATAGATATTATCCTTTCTACCACTGATTCTTGGGTATTGGATACCGGATGTGGTTCTCACATTTGTCTAAATGTGCAGGGACTAAAGAATAGGAGACTGCTTAAAGAAGGTGAAGTAGATCTACGCGTGGGGAATGGAGCAAGAGTTGCTGCATTAGCCGTAGGGACTTATGAAGTCACTTTACCTTCCGGATTAATTCTTGTTTTGAACAATTGTTATTATGTTCCGGATTTAAGCAGAAATATTATTTCAATTTCTTGTTTGGATAATGAAGGTTTTAAGTTTCTTATTGAGAATAAGAAATTTTCTATTTACTTAAATGATGTGCTTTATGGTATTGCTAATTCATTTAATGGCCTTTATATTTTGGATGTCAAGAATGAAAATAATGATAATGTCTATCATGTAAACAAGAAATCTAAACCTAATGATGTAAATCATACCTATTTATGGCATTGCCGTCTTGGTCATATTAATGAGAAGCGTATCTCAAAACTCCATGGGGACGGACTTTTAGGTTCATGTGACCTCGAGTCATATGACACTTGTGAGTCGTGTCTTCTTGGAAAAATGACTAAGACACCTTTTACCAAGTTGGGTGAAAGGGCAAGCGACTTATTGGGGTTGATACATTCCGATGTATGCGGACCATTAAGTAGCAATGCTAGGGGAGGATTTCAATACTTCATAACCTTCACTGATGATTATAGTAGATTTGGGTATGTTTACCTAATGAAACATAAAAGTGAAGCATTTGAGATATTTAGAATATTTCAAAATGAAGTAGAAAAACAACTTGGCAAAAGTATTAAGGCACTTCGATCAGATCGAGGTGGAGAATACTTGAGTCAAGAATTTGATGATCATCTAAAGAATTGTGGAATAGTTTCACAATTGACTCCACCCGGAACACCACAATGGAATGGTGTGTCTGAGAGGAGGAATCGGACTTTGTTAGACATGGTTCGATCAATGATGAGTCAAGTTGATCTTCCAATATCCTTTTGGGGTTACGCCCTAGAAACCACTGCTTTCACACTAAATCGTGTTCCAACTAAATCGGTTCAAAAGACTCCATATGAGATGTGGAGCGGAAAGAAGCCTTGTCTATCTTTCATGAAGATTTGGGGTTGTGAAGCTTTTGTCAAAAGACTTGTCTCAGACAAACTTGCACACAAATCTGATAAATGTATTTTCGTGGGATATCCTAAGGAAACTAGAGGATATTACTTTTACAACCGTGAGGACAACAAAGTGTTTGTTGCCCGAACTGGTGTCTTTATAGAGAAAGAGTTTCTCTCCAAAGAAATCAGTGGGAGTAAAATAAATCTTGAAGAAATTCGAGACCCAGAAAATAACATTGAACCAATAGTTGAACAAGAACAGGAACCACAAGGAGTTGTGGAACCTGTTCAAAATACACAAGTAACTCGCAGATCTAGTAGGTTACGATCCGATCCCGAGAGATATGGATTTCTCGTAACGGATAGTAATGACGTAGAAATCATTGAGAATGATGAACCGTCAACCTACCAAGAGGCGATGTCTTCTCCTGATTCGGATAAGTGGCATGGAGCCATGGAATCCGAATTGCAATCCATGCAAGACAATCAAGTTTGGAATTTGATTGATGCACCCGAAGGTGTAAAAACCATAGGATGCAAATGGGTCTTCAAGAAGAAGACTGACATGGATGGGAAGGTGCATACTTACAAAGCTAGACTTGTAGCGAAAGGTTATAGGCAAGTTCATGGTATTGACTATGATGAGACCTTTTCACCCGTAGCAATGATCAAGTCTATAAGAATTTTGCTTGCCATTGCCGCATATCATGACTATGAAATATGGCAAATGGACGTCAAAACCGCTTTCCTAAATGGAAAACTCCAAAAGGATGTGTATATGACACAACCAGAAGGTTTTGAACAAGATTCTATGGTATGCAAATTGCAAAGATCCATCTATGGATTGAAGCAAGCTTCTAGGAGTTGGAATCTCCGTTTTGATGAATCGGTCAAAGAGTTTGGTTTCATCAAGAACGAAGATGAGCCTTGTGTATACAAGAAGATTAGTGGGAGCATAGTGCTATTCCTTATTTTATATGTGGATGACATATTGCTCATTGGAAACGACATTCCTACACTCCAGTCTGTGAAGACTTGGTTAGGAAAGTGCTTCGCAATGAAAGATATGGGTGAAGCCGCATATATTCTTGGCATTAAGATCTATAGAGATAGATCAAGGAGGCTACTTGGTTTAAGCCAAAGTACATACATTGACAAGGTCATTAGAAGATTCCGTATGGAAAATTCTAAGAGAGGCACCTTGCCCGTGTTACATGGAGTTTCTCTAAGCAAGACTCAATGTCCTAAGACAAAAGATGAGCGTGAGAAAATGAATGATGTTCCAATTGGGTCCATCATGTATGCCATGATTTATACTAGGCCGGATGTATCTTATGCTTTGAGCATGACAAGTAGATACCAATTCGACCCTGGCGAAAATCACTGGATAGCTGTAAAAGCGATTCTTAAGTACTTGAGGAGAACTAAAGACTCGTTTTTGGTCTATGGAGGAATGGAAGATGATCTCGTTGTAAATGCTTACACGGATGCAAGCTTCCAAACCGACAAAGATGATAGCCGATCGCAATCGGGTTTTGTGTTTATGTTAAATGGTGGAGCTGTAAGCTGGAAGAGTTCCAAGCAAAGTACAACCGCTGATTCTACAACAGAAGCTGAGTATATTGCTGCATCGGATGCTGCAAAGGAAGCTGTTTGGATTAAGAAGTTCATAACTGAACTTGAAGTGATTCCTAGTATTGCTAATCTAATAGACCTTTATTGCGATAATAATGGTGCTATTGCTCAAGCAAAGGAACCAAGAGCACATCAGAAATCCAAACACATACTTAGGCGTTTTCATATCATTCGAGAGATCGTTGATAGAGGAGACGTAAATATATGCAGAGTACCGACTGATGACAATGTTGCGGACCCGCTAACAAAGGGACTTCCACAAGCTAAACATGATGGTCATGTTAGGTCCATGGGTATTAGATACATGGGAGATTGGGCCTAGGGCAAGTGGGAGATTGTTGGTAGTGGTGCCCTAGGCACGTTTAATAAACGTTGTAATTGTTATCATTTATTTCATATCAATAAAGAGATGTTTTGATTATTATTGTTGTTCATGTTTACTTATAATAATCCCCGTCCCTAGTACTTGTTAAGCACTAGTATAAAGGCTAAATGATTATGGGATGATCATGTTAGATTTATGGGTACTTGTTTGGAACAAGGTACTGGACATGACCCGCTGTATGAGATTTATGTCATGGTCTATGTCGTACATATATCTCATATTAGTTATGTCATTTGAATCCTTAGACATGAAGTTATTATAGTCTTCCACTTGATGAACATTATGTTTGACATATTCAAACGCTATCTTAACACGGTAGTTATAAAGGGTATGATTGGCATAATCGGATTCCCGTTGGGAAGAATAATAAGCTAAATGGATTTGTCCCTCTTCGGAGAGATGTCAAGCTTGGGCCTCTCGTAGGAATGATGTTGATGAAATGTTCGGCCGGACTCAAATGAATTGATTGGATCAATGTCATTTGGATTATCAACATATTCGGAATCGAGAAAGTATTGAACAAAACAAGTTGACTGTTTGACCATGACTTGTGTTCAATGACATCGTGGACAAAGGGATTATGACATATTCTAAAGGAATGCGAACTTGTATCTAGTTATACTATTTGGGTAGGTATGACGGTTTGCTAGAACCTAATCATATCTTATGGGATCATGTTTGAGCCCATTGCCAACTTAGTATAATCCTAGAGGGTCACACACAATAGAACGAATCTTAAATAAGAGGACTATATTGGAATTTAGGGTCGAAGGACCTCAAGGGAATTTCTGGAAATATTCTGGGCCTCCTGGTCAACCAAGCGGGCACTTGGGTTGAACCAGGCGGGCGCCTGAATAAGCCGAAAAGGCCTTGACCTTCTGCCCAAATGAGCGGGCGCCTGGGTGGTACCAGGCGGGCGCCCGGTATGCCGATTGGAAATTTCCTAATTTAATTAGGAATGGTTTTTGGCACAAGATTCCTATTTGGAATAGGTCTTAATTGTGTATAAAAGCACCAATTCGGCCAGACCATATTAACTAGTACTTTTGTGAGTCTCAAAGAGTTTGAGAGAGAGATTTTATTTTGTTTTAAGATATCATTGATTGAGGAACAAAATAATTCACAAATAAATTCCATATAGTTCTTTATTATATTGTGAAAGTGTGTTTCATAATATTGGTCTAGCAACCAAGATCAAAGAAGCTCCTTTGATATTCGTTCGAAGTGTGGATACCGCTAGAGGGTGAAAATCATCATCTTCAAAGTTCGTGTTCAAGCTTTGTGATCGTGATCAAGTCTTCAAATCTCCACCAAAGACCAAGAGAAAACTTTGATAGCCATCAAGGGTTAGTTATTCCTCTATTCATTATGTTGTATTTGATTTAATCATATGAGCGGATCCATGGCTTTGGGTTTTCTTAAAATTTTAATTGCTATATTCCGCTGCGCATGTTACTTGGAAACCCAACACTTTCCAAAGAAAAACCGAAATTTTAAGAGGAAGATGTTTGTGCCAACACCAAGCAAAAACATTGTTCCTTGGCCTAGCAATCCTACATTCCCTCCATGCTGAAGAAACAGAAAATTTGCCCGAGGATGAGGGAGTCCAAAAAGCTTGGTCCGGCCCCTCCCCCTACCGAATGTTATTTGATTTAATTTCCAACAAAGCTTGCTGCCCAAACATTGCAAGAACATAGTCTGCACGTAAGACCCCATTATCATAAAGAGAGAAAAATCTGATCATGGCGAGCATCCAAGAGGATAATATCATGAGGCAACCACTTTTCTTGAATGGAAATCAGACCATTACCTACACCCCATCTTAATATATCTTCCACCAGATCTTTAGAACTAATCATACACTTCCATATGTGAGAGCAGCCACTCCTTAAGGTGGCATCCATAGGGTGAGAATCTCGGTAATATTTGGCTGCAAGGAATTCAGACCAAAGAGATTTAGAAGTACGGAATCTCCACCAAAGCTTCATGGAAAAGGCCATAGATATTTCCTTGAATTTACGCAGACCTAAATCTCCTTCTTCAACAGGCCAAAAAAAATTCGTTTTTTGACACCCAATGGCACTTTTTACCTCCATCCGGGATGCTCCAAAAAAAATTAGAAATAAGACGGTTCATGGCATTAACCACACCCTTCGGAGGTTCTAGCAAAGAGATATAATAAATGGGTATAGCTTGCAAACAAGCCTTGATGAGGACCAATAACCAGCCGAAAGCAACTTACCTTGCCAAGAATCCAAACGGGCGCCAAGTTTTTGCATAACCGGATCAAATAAGGATTGTACCTTTCGCCCAATATAAAGAGGACAGCCAAGATAAACAATAGGGAGATTCTTCTTTTGAAAATCCAGAAATATCAGCAATAGCATTGTCACGATCCGCATTATCCCTTCCAGTTATAAAACAAGATTTGGACACACTAACCAGTTGACCCGAGAAATGTTGGTAATCTTCCAAAAACTTCATATGCAGCTCCAAAGAAGAGACACTACCATTACAAAAAATGATAATGTCATCGGCATAGGATAAGTGAGAAATGACAGGAACATTAAGATTACCCGTGTGATAGGATACATGAGGGTGCTGTAAATGAAGATTGTTCAACCCTCGACTCAAAATCTCAGGAGCAATAATAAAGAGCCTCGGAGATATGGGATCCCCTTGTCGAAGGCCACGAGATGAGGCGAAATACCCACTTACATTGCCATTAATGAGAACTGAAAACCAGCAAGAATTAATGCATCTAAAAATCATATCCAGCCATACTTCAGAAAAACCAAATCTCCGCATAACTTTAATCAAAGCAAACCATGAGAGCCTATCATAGGCTTTGGCCATATCAAGCTTTAAAGCAACATTTGACCCAAAAACCTTCCGTTTAAGAGAAAGAAAGAGCTCTTGAGCAAGTAACACATTTTCATGAATCAAACGCCCCTTTACAAAGCCACTTTGTTGAGGGGAGATAATACGAGGGAGAATATGCTGAAGACGAAGGCATAGAAGTTTTGTAATAACCTTATTAGAAAAGTTACACAAGCTTATAGGCCATAACTCAGAGAACCTAGTAGGGGCAGCCACTTTTGGAATAGTAACAATAAGGGTACTAGTCCAGCTGCGAGGGAGGTGAAAACCACAAAAGAATTCCACAATTGCTCTATGAAAATCAATTTTAATAGTGTCCCAGCATTTATGATAGAACTCACCCGTGAAGCCATCCAGTCCAGCAACACTAGAACCACTCATGCTAAAAACCACGTCTCGAAGTTGTTCTATGGTTGGAGAGGCAATAAGCATCTGATTTTCAGCATTAGTAATAAGATGAGGAATTAAATCCAGCAAATGATCCGGAGGGTTGTCATTAACACCATTAAGCTGATCAGAATAAAACCGAACCGCTTCTCTTGAATCTGACTTTGATCCACAAGACAATTACCATTCCCATCCTGAATATTATGAATATATAATTGCTGCCTTCTTTTCTTGACATAAGCATGGAAAAACTGGGTATTATGATCACCATCCTTTAACCACGCTAAATTGGCTTTTTGCATCCAAAACTCTTCCTCAATTTTCAACCGATATGAGAGGTTAGCCTGAGCAAGATGAAGAGCAGCCCTATTTTCCTCACTAGGATCTTGTTCAAAAGCTAATTCCTTTCCACAAACCTCATCTTCAGCATTCTTGACTAGCTGATCAACCTTCCCAAAAGTATCCCTATTCCATCTTTGAAGAGCATGCTTGAGCCTTGTAAGCTTCTTGGCAAACTTAACCATTGGTCTACCATATAAGCGAGCAGCCCAAGAAGATTGAACCACAGAAGTAAAAGAGTTATGCCTTGTCCATACATTCAAGAAACGAAAAACTCCCTTGCTTACTTCATCAACCAATCTGATATTAATATATAGAGGAGAATGTTCAGAACAAGTACGACTTAAATGATCAATCGAGGTTTGAGCAAAACGCTGCAGCCACTTTTCATTATGATGTACCAAAGTGCAATTAATACCATGTCGCCAAATAACCCAAATATTACCCTTAGTATTAGAAAACCCACCAATACACCTGAATTTATGAATATAAGAATTAAGAACAGAAGGGTCCAACTTAGGCTCGTAGATACCACAAATTGAGATTTCATGCATCCTTAGGAAGTTAACCCTCCTAACCGAGGCTGAATTTCCAACACCACGAATATTCCCACTTAAAACTCCTACCATTAAAACAAATTTCAGGAGAGGAAATAAAAAAGAGGGCTTTTAAGCCAAAGACGAGCTATTGCTCCTACCATCAGGAGCCTTACCATCAAAACTTTCATTACGAGCACATGTAGATAGGTTTTGAATATCAAATTCAGAAGTGATACGTGGGCCTCTAGGCGAAAGCTGCAAGTTATCAATAACAACATCACTGAAGTTAGTTCTAATTGAAGAGTCCTCAACCATAATTTCCGAATCAGAATCACCTTTCTCATCTTCCACAAACACTTTATCTTCATCAATAGTAATGGTATTAGGGCTGGGACCATTGTTGGGAACCTCGACATTAACAACATTACTTTTAGAGAAGACCCTTTCCTCTTCAAGCTCAATAGAACCATCTTCAACAATAACATTATTACTCGAAAAATTTCCATTTGAGCCCCCATTATTCAGAATGCTTGTAACTTTAAGAGAGTTAGGGGAAACAAAGGGAGAACCTCTCTTATGGAGGAAACTAAATCCACTTGAAACCAGATTTGAAAACATATTTTTAGGACCAATAGGGGAGGAGGGCTTAGTAGCCTTAGAAGAGCCAGCAACATGCATATCACCACCAACAAAAGAAGACATACCAGATTTTAAAGGGGTAACATTAGAAGTATGAATCACGGTTTCTTGAGGAGATTTCTTAGCATCATTAGGGTTTGCATGAGAGGGAATGGGAACGGGGGATGGCTTAAAACCAGTAACAACATTCTTACCATTATGTAAACCTTGACTTGCAGCACTAACAATAACATCTTGAGCAATTTTCTGTTTGACCTGTCCTTCTTGACCATTCAAAGTGGCTTCAACCCCCTCATTCTAAATTTTATTCTTAGCAACATAAATCTGAATCTTCTTGTCCTTTCCACCCTTTGTCATCGTAGGATTTGAGATTGGAACATCATCTTTGGGACCATGTTGTTGTTTAGGTTGCAAAAAGTAACAAGTATTCATATCATGGCCCAACTTATAACAATGTTTGCAGTATAAGGGAAGATTATCATACTCAATGGGCTGCCAAAAGCTCTCAAAATCATCCCCACAATCAACATAAACCCTAGAGGGCAGCTTCTTCAATAAAATTATTATGTTTTGATTAATTTAAAATATACATATATTTTCAAATAAAAATTATTATGTTAATTTATCAATGAAAATACAAAAACATATTTATCTCAACTATGTACAACCAAAGCTATGAAAATGTTTTGATTAATTTAAAATATACATATATTTTTAAATAAAATTATTATGTTAATTTATCAATTAAAAACATCAAAAAATGAAAATACAAAAACATTAACGGAATAGATTCCCGTGCGGAGCACGGGTTTCCTACTAGTGTAGAAATGGAGAAGAGAAAGAAGGAAATATATATATAGAGAGGGAGAGAGAGACGGCTGAGAGAAACTGGGAAGAGTGGATGGGAAGTTGAAGAGATGGGTATTAAATGGGGTGTCATAGAAAGGACTAGCAATAAATGAGAATGACATAAAGGTACAATTGATGTGACACCTAGTGACCAGAAAAATTGTCCCACTTCCCTTATAAGTGTATGAACAATTTTGAGCAAATTTTTGCACAAACACCAAAAACATATGTTTTAGTGTAAGTTTGGGGTGCAAGAAATATATCCCCAGAAAATAAAAAATTTGAAAAACGGAAAATGAGGGAAAATTAATTGCACAAGTACCATTGAACAATCATGGAATGTCAAAAGACAAAGATTCTATATGTAATAAATAAGAACAAACATAACTGGTACTTGTGAAAATTGAATAAGTTCAATCATTGAAATATTAAATGATGAATAAGTGACCGCATCATTAATTGGGCGCTAAGGGAGGCACATAGCTCATGGGCACGCAGAAGGTTTAGGCGCATTAGTTACTTACGCGCGCTATGAGTGAGTGGGGCGCGTAGAGAATTAGGCGCATACCACAGTTTCTTTAAAACTTTGAAATTGATTTTAACTTTGTTAAACCTAGAATATTCCCAACTCAAAAAGACATAAAATCATTAGTAATGACAAAACTATATTGACTAGTTATGTTCAAGCATACCCATTTCACCTCTCAAAAAGATGAACCTTTTAGCATCTAATGCCTTTGTAAGAATGTCGGCGATTTGAAAGTCGGTTCCCACGTGTTCCAAATGAATGTTGCCTTTTTCCACGTGGTCTTTGAGGAAGTGATACTTGATGTCTATGTGCTTTGTCTTGGAGTGCATAACAGGATTTTCGGAAACCGTAATTGTTGATGTATTGTCGCAGTAGATGGGACAATTTTCTTCAATTATGTCATAATCCACCAATTGCTGCTTCATCCATAGAATCTGACAGTAACAACTTCCAGCAGCGATATATACTGCTTCGGTAGTTGAGACAGAAACTGAAGCTTGTTTCTTACTTGCCCATGACACAAGTCGATATCCGAGGAAATGACAAGTGCCACTTGTGCTTTTACTATCAATCGTGCACGCTGCATAATCCACATCTGAATAATCTACAAGTTTAAAATTTGAATCTTTGGTGTACCAAAGTCCAAGATTAACAGTGCCGGAGAGATATCGTATAATACGTTTCACAGCAATCAAGTGTGCTTCTCTGGGATTAGATTGATAACGAGCGCAAACACAAACACTAAACATTATATCAGGCCTAATAGCAGTAAGATAAAGGAGTGAGCCAATCATACCTTGGTAAAGAGTTTGATCAACCTTTTAAATCTTTGTCGAGTTTGTTGCCGGTAGCAATTGGTGTGTCGTATGCCTTTGCATTTTCTAGTCCAAACTTCTTGATTAGATACCTTGTATACTTAGCTAGCTTGATAAATATGCCTTCACTCATTTGCTTGATTTGAAGCCCAAGGAAGAATGTGAGTTCTCCCATCATGCTCATCTCAAACTTTCTCTTCATTAGTTTCTCAAAGCGCTTACATAACAATTCATTAGTAGAACCAAAAATAATATCATCGACATAAATTTGAACAAGTAATTTATGACCATTATGTTTGGCAATGAAAAGAGTAGTATCAATTTTACCGCGAGTGAGGCCTTTCTCAATGAGAAACTTGGATAGCGTATCGTACCATGCTCTTGGTGCTTGCTTGAGCCCATACAAAGCTTTTTGGAGTTTGTAAACATGATTTGGAAATTGTGAATCTTCAAACCCAGGTGGTTGAGCTACGTAGACTTGTTCTTGGAGTTCACCATTTAGAAACGCGCTCTTCACATCCATTTGATATAACTTGAAGTTCTTGTGAGCGGCGTAAGCTAGAAAGATTTTGATAGCTTCAAGTCTTACTACGGGCGCAAAAGTTTCATCGTAGTCGATTCCTTCTTCTTGCCTATAGCCTTGTGCAACCAATCTTGCTTCCTTACATCGTTCAAATTGATTGAGTTCTTCTTGCATTGCAACAACCCAATTAGGATCTTGGAGTGCTTCATCAGCCTTCTTCGGTTCAATTTGAGAGATAAATGCAGTGTAAGCATCAAAGTTTGTAGCTCTCCTTATACGAACACCAACATGTAGATAACCAATGATATTATTGATTGGGTGACCTCTAACTTCATGAATTTCAGGAGGTAAGTTAGGTTGGGTTATAGTAACTTCAAGGTCTTCAATTGGTACATCTTCACCAGCTTCAAAATCATCAAAGTTAGGGGGTTGAACTGGTTCAGAATTAAAAGTGGGAGTGACACCAGGTGCAACATTAGAATTAGGCGCGTGAGTAAAAGTATCAGGCGCATTGTACGGTGCAACTGAATCTTCACTTGGTGCGCTATTATCAAAGTTTGGTGCAACTGATGTAGATGGATTTCCTTGAGTTGATGCATTCTGATCTTGTGTAGGCGCAACTGGAATGGGAGCACCTGACTCAATAAACTCAACAGAATCATCAGCAACATTTGGAGCCAAATGTGGCTCAAGAAGAGAATGTTCATCAAATGTAACATATACAGATTCAACTATCACTAATGTAGATCTATTAAAAATGCGAAAAGCTTTAGAATGTTTGGCATACCCAACAAAAATACCTCCGTCGGCTTTGGCATCGAATTTACCTCTATGTTCATTTCTGTTGTAGAGGATATAATATTTGCAACCAAAGATCTTGAAGAATGCAATGTTGGGAGTTCTACCACGCCATAGTTCATACGGAGTCTTGTTGTGAAGTTTGTTGATGAGGGAACGATTCTGAGTAAAACATGCAGTGTTGACAGCTTCTTCCCAAAAGTACTTGGGCAATTTAGCTTCAGCTATCATCGTCTTTCTCGCTTCAATCAACGTCCTATTCTTTCTTTCCACAACGCTGTTTTGTTGAGAAACTCCAGCTGTTGAGAAGTTGTGATCTATCCCATGATCATCGAAGTATCGAGCAACACCGTTGTACTTGAATTCTGTTCCATTGTCGGATCGTACACTAATGATGTCATCTTCTTTTTGGGTTTGGAGCAGTCTGAATAAGGTAGTTAGAATGTCATAACAATTGTCCTTTGTAATCATCATTTCCACCCATGTAGTTGCAAACATCTAGTAGTTGAGGGATTTGTCTTGCTGGAGAAAGACTGCTTCGGTTGTTTGCCAAGTTGACACGCGGCGCACTTCTTGTCATGATGATCAGCAACCTTGGGAAGTCCTTTAACAAGATTATTCCTGCTGAGTTTAGATAGATACTTGAAGTTCAAGTGACTTAAGCTTTTTTTTTTTTGGCGAAAGGAGGACGGTACCTCCCTAAAATTTATTAATAAATCTCAAAAAAATACAAACATGGTGGGGGACATGACAACCTCAACCACCAAGAATGAAAAACTAGGGAGGAGGCCTTATACATGCCATAAGGTCCTCTAAAAAGAAGGGAGGGGTAACTAGAGAACATAGAAATTAAAATATACAAATATCTAGCCATTAGAAAACAAAACTAGTGAGAACGAATATGAGGAAACCGAGTCTTGTCCAAAACCAAGCAGCCCTTACACTTGAAAGGGAGATCACTAAGGGAGCTGAAAATCAGATTTCTCTCTTGATCCGCATCTATGTTTGCCAAACCATCCGCAACTCCATTACCTTCTCGAAAAATATGAGTAATCCGAACCTCCATTTGTCCCATAAGACGATGAATGTGAGCTATGATATACCAGATTTCCCACGAAATATGATACTCTCTAACAATAATACGCATCAAAACTTGAGAATCAACTTCCATCCAAATATTTTGATAACCACGAGCTTGGGCAATCATAAGACCCTCTCTAGCTGCTAAAGCCTCAGCCATCATATTAGAGTGGTGCCCATAAGAGGAAGAGAAACCGTAGATAAAATTGCCATTATGATCTCGGAAAATCCCACCACCGAAAGCGATGCCCGGATTACCTCTAGAAACTCCGTCCGTGTTAAGCTTAACTTCATTATAGAGAGGGCAGTCCCAATAAATTAAACGGATAGGAGGAGGGGTATAAGTTTTTGGATTCAAACAAAATACCTCCACAATTGAATCATTACCTAAGTCTATAGGGAAAGAAAGGGAGAACGCAGAGGCAATGAGAGTCACATGATTTCTAACCTTATGAATAACCGAATTGGGGCAAATCATATTTCCTTCAAATCTTCTTTTATTCCGAGCACACCATAATTCCCACATGAGTAGAGCTGGGAGAATACGAGTCAACCAATTGGAAATACTTGAGGCCGAGTGTGATGTGCCTTGCCACCAACTTATAAGGGCTTGATTCAAGCTGCCCCAAAACATCCGAATACCACAAACACCACTAAAATAACCCCACACGGTTTTAGCCACCTCCCCATGAAGCAGAATATGAGATGTCGATTCCTCCTTAGCCATTAGACAGTAATAACACTTAGACGCCATATGAATGCCCCGAGATTTAATTCTATCATCAGTTGGAAGGCCCTTATGCAAAGCCCTCCAAAGAAAAACCGAAATCTGTTTTGGAACATGCTTGTTCCAGTAAGAAGAATAGACCACCGATTTGACTCTAGATACTCAGCATTCTTTCCAAGCATAATTTACCGAAAATTTACCCGAAGGAGAGGGTAACCAAATGGGAACATCTGGACTATCTGTAAGAGCAATATGTTGAGTCTGAATGAGGTGAAGGAGCTGAGAACCATACATATCCCGGATGTAGTTTATTTCGGGGCTGTCCATCAACAAAAAGAGAGGAAATAGACGAGTGATCAAAAGGCAGCTGCCCAACATCACCATCTAACCAATGCTCATGAATTGTGAGATCTCCCCTACCAACTCGCCAAGCCAAGCGATCCTCCACCATATTTTTTGCCTTGATCATTCTTTTCCATGTGTGAGATGCAACCGAGGTCATAATGACATCCATAGGATGAATATTCCTACAATATTTTGCCAACATAAGAGTGCTTCATAGAGAGTCATTACAGCGAAATCTCCACCATAATTTCATAGCACACGCCATAGAAATATCCTCAAATCTACGAAGACCTAAGCCACCCTCTTCAATAGGCCAACACATTTTATTCTAGGAAAGCCAATGACATTTTTGATCTCCATCCTTAGAGCTCCAAAAGAAGCGAACAATAATCTTTTCCATATCATGAATAATGCCTTTTGGGAGGTCCATAATGGAAATATAATAAAGAGGAATGGCAGCGAGACAAGATTGGATTAGCGTAAGCTTTGCTCCAAAAGAGAGTAGTTTACCTTTCCAAGATGCTAGACGATTTTCCATTTTCTGGAGAATAAATGATAAATACTAAGCTTCTTTCTTCCCGTGTATAAGGGGCAACCCAAATACTTAAGAGGGAGATCTTTCTTCACGAAACCAGTAATGGCTGCAATATCATCCTCTCTATTATTATTCTTCCCCATAATGAAGCAAGACTTATGAATGTTGACAAGTTGTCCAGAGAATTTTTGATACCAATCCAAGTACTGCATGTGACTTTCTAAAGAGTTTTTCGACCCATTGCAAAAAATAATCACATCATCAGCATACGCTAGATGAGATATCATAGGAGTACCAATATGAATACGGAATCTGAATTGGGGAAGCACCGTATGAAGGTGATTAAGGCCTCGAGACATCATCTCAGCAGCGATAATGAATAAATATGGAGAAAGAGGATCACCTTGACGTAGACCTCTCGATGAATGGAAGAATCCACTACTTTCACCATTTATAAGAACCGAAAACCAGCAATTGGAAATACACCTGTAAATCAGGTCTATCCATGTCTCGCTGAAACCAAATTGTCTCATTACCTTGATAAGTCCGAACCAAGAAAGCCGATCGTAGGCTTTGGCCATATCTAACTTTAGAGCCACATTCAAACCTCTCACCTTCTTATCAATGGATTGCATAATTTCTTGGGCTAGAAGAACATTTTCATGGATAAGACGACCTTGAACAAAGCCGCTTTGTTGAGGAGAGATAATACGAGGAAGAATGGGAGCAAGACGACAAGTAAGAAGCTTTGTTATCACTTTGTTACAGAAATTACAGAGACTGATGGGTCGAAGATCTGAGAAAGAAGTAGGTGAATCCACCTTAGGAATGGTAACAATAAGGGTGCTCGTCCAGCTTCTAGGCAAAGAGAACCCCGAAAAGAAATCTCTTATAGCCCAATACAAATCATCTTTAATGATATCCCAGCAACCTTTATAAAATTCACCCGTGAAACCATCCGGACCAGCTGCGCTTTGGCCATTCATATCAAAAACTATGTTTTTAACTTCTTCCATAGTTGGATCAGCCGTAATATGATCATTATCTTCTTGATTAATCAGCCGTGGAATCAAAAAGAGATAATCATCCGGGGGGTTCTCACAATGCCCTCGAAGTTGCTCCGAATAACAACCCACAGCTTCTTCTTTGATATCCTCCATAGTAGTAAGCCAATCACCTGCCCTATTTTTGATTTTATGAATATGTAAACGCTACCTTTTCTTCTTAACCGTGGCATGAAAAAATTTGGTATTCCTATCCCCTTCTTTTAACCACTTCAAGTTGGCTTTTTGAGCCCAAATATCTTCTTCAATTTTTAATTTTTTAAGGAGCTGGGCTTGAGCAATGCCGAGGGCTGCCCTAGATTCATCATCCCCATTTTGTTGGTGTTGAGTCTCACGCAAAAGAACCTCATCTTCAGCATTCTTTATTTGTTGCTCCACCCTTCCAAAAACTTGTATATTCCAGCCTCTTAAAACCTTACGAAGCCGACCAAGTTTCTTAGCAAAGCAAACCATGGGTCTACCTTCCATAGGAGAAAGCCAACTCTCTCAAACCAAATCAAGGAATCCATGATGTTTTATCCAAGCGTTCAGAAAACGAAAAGAGCCTTTATTGGTTGTGGCTTCAAGTTGAACATTTATAAGTAACGGAGTATGGTCAGAACAAAGTTTTGAAAGATGAGAGACATGAGTGGAGTGGAACAGAGTAAGCCACTGTTCATTATATAAAGCCCTA
The DNA here is from genome assembly GCA_026119855.1 of Campanula takesimana. Lineage (NCBI taxonomy): Eukaryota > Viridiplantae > Streptophyta > Magnoliopsida > Asterales > Campanulaceae > Campanula > Campanula takesimana. The sequence continues at coordinate 227,595 of JAOWBW010001236.1, read as the reverse complement.
TCAAGCCGCTGAAAATTTGCCCTTCGACCCCTTCTTTTGTTTGTCCAAGTGGCCATATTGCCATGATAGCCCGCATCCATCAGATTTGCATATTGAATCATATCAGAAAATTCCGTCACAGCCCTATCATTTATTGGTTTGCCACTAATTTTTTCAGATTGATTAAGGACCACGTTAAAATCCCCAACGACCATCCATGGGTATTCCACCTCACTAATATTCATAAGTTCCTCCAATAAAGAAATCCGAGACAGCCTAGTACAATTTGCATGAACAAAAGAAATCCAAACATTCTCATGCCACAAAGGATGAGCAATTTGAACAGTCATAGCCTCAACAGAATCATTAATAACCGAACAATGAAGACCATGTTTTTTTTTTTTTTTTTTTGGCGAAAGGAGATGGCACTCCCTAGATTTTATTAATTAAAAAAGAGAAATACAAAACGAGGTGGGGGACATGACGGCCTTAACCACCGGGAAAAAAAAACCTAGAGGGGAGGCCTTACACAAGTTGTAAGGTCCTCTACAAAAAAGGAGAGGGGCTCTACAAAAAACGACAAGAAACCTAAACAATAATGTATCCAAAAATATAAGATAAAACCAAGAAAAGAAATTAGACTCTAACATTAGGGTAAAGAGCTTTATCAAGTTTAAGAGGTCCCTTGCACTTGCGAGGGAGGCTATGAGAATGAGGAAAGACAAAATCAGCCATCTTATCCACCGCTTCATTTGCTAGTAAATCAGCAACCTTATTTCCTTCCCGGTAAATATACGAAATCTTAATTTGAATTAAGGACATTAGGCGCTTAATCTCTTCAATTTGGTACCACACAACCCAAGGAGTTTTATAACAACCATTAAGAATCTTGACCACTACTTCAGAGTCAAGTTCTAACCATAAAACATTATATCCTCTAGCAATAGCCAAACGTAGCCCATCCACAACAGCCCTTACTTCAGCCATAGTATTGGAAGCATGACCATAAAAGTTAGCAAAAGCAAAAAATAAACTCACCATTATGTCCTCGAAACACACCACCACCGCAGCCAAGCCTGGATTTCCCCTAGAAGCACCATCAGTATTAAGTTTTACCATCCCAAAATCTGGGGGGCGCCAAAAAATGAGTTTCATAGGGGCAATCTTTATAGGGCCTGACTTAATATGAAAAAACTGAGATAAATGAGCATCCGTGCTATGAAAGGACAACCCATGGCCTTTGGAGATGGCTATAATCTGCTCTCTCACCGCTTGAATAACCCGAGAAGGATTAGGATCAATACCATCAAAATAACACTTATTCCTGTGTTTCCAAAGCTCCCACACAATAAGAATAGGAAGAATTTTAAAAATCCACTTACCAAAGGTTCCTCCATGCACAGGATTAGAGGAAAACCAAGAGACCAGCCGATGTGGTAGATTGACACCACGAATAGGGACACCAATGAGATTTGCAAGGGAAGACCAAACAAAGCAAGCAACTTCACCATGTAATAGAATATGATCGAGGGTTTCTGAATGTGGAGAGTTAGGGCAGCAATAACATTTAGAAACCATTGAAATTTTTTGAGCATTTTGAGGGATGTGCTTGTTCCAACACCAAGAAAATACCATGTACCGAGGCCTTGAAGCCCTACACTCCCTCCAAGCTGAAGCAATAGAGAATTTACCATTAGAAGATGGGGTCCAAAAAGCCAAATCTGATTTGTTAACAATCTGAATTTGAGCATTTTGAATGGCCTCAAGCACTCGCTCTCCATAAGAATTCTGAATAAAATCAACCATAGGGATGCCATTATCAAATAAAGAAAAAACTTGAACATGATCAGGAGTGGGCCACGAAATACATGTAACCATTTCTCTTGGACAGAAATATCGCCCGAACCAACACCCCAAACCATACGCTCTTCAACGAAGTCTTTAACCCCAACCATACGATGCCAAACATGAGAGCAGCCCAGCCGTGTAGTTGCATCCATAGGATGAGAATTATGGCAATATTTTTCTTTGAGGAAATCCACCCATAACGAATCAGAGGTTCTAAACCGCCACCAAAATTTCATCGCAAAGGCCATTGACATATCATGAAAGGACCGAAGTCCAAGACCTCCTTCATCCGTAGGGAAGAAGAATTCCTTAGAGGCAATCCAATGACACTTTTTACTTCCATCAACATTACTCCAGAAAAAATTAGAAATCATACGCACCATGGCCTTGATAACACACTTGGGTGGGTCTAGGAGAGACATATAATAAATAGGCACAGCTTGAAGGCAATATTTAATAAGGATAAGCTTTGCACCCGGAGATAGAATTTTGCCATTCCACAAATCTAATTTTTCTCGAAGCTTTCTCATAACCGGATCAAATAAGGATTGCACTTTATGACCAGAATAGATAGGGCACCCAAGGTAAATGATAGGAAGATCTTTCTTTTGGAAGCCCGTTGCAATAGAAATAATCTGATCTCTAGCATTATCCATTTTGCCGGTGATAAAGCAAGATTTACCCACATTAATGAGTTGGCCAGAAAATTGTTGATATTGTTCTAAGAACTCCATGTGAGCAAGAAGAGAAGGGCTGCTACCATTGCAAAAATAATAATATCATCGGCATATGAAAGATGAGAACTCACCGGAACATGAAGATAACTCGTATGATAAGCAAGACGAGGCCTATTAGCATGAAGGGCATTCAAACCCCGACTCAAAACCTCGGCAGCCACCATGAAAAGACTTGGGGAGATAGGATCCCCTTGTCTTAAGCCTCGAGTAGAATGAAAATATCCACAAGCTTCCCCATTGATCAAAATAGAAAACCAACTATAAGCAATGCAACGGTGAATAAGATCAATCCATACTTCAGAAAAACCAAAGCTCCTCAACACTTTAATAAGGGCAAACCAGGACAAACGGTCATAAGCCTTTGCCATGTCCAGCTTAAGAGCAATATTAGATCCAAAAACTTTTTAATTAATGGATTGCATGAGTTCTTGAGCTAATAAGACGTTTTCATGAATTAAACGCCCCTTAACAAAGCCACTTTGCTGGGGAGAAATAATACGAGGAAGAATCATAGCAAGGCGATTAGAAAGGAGTTTTGTGATTACCTTATTAGAAAAATTGCATAAGCTGATAGGCCTATGATCAGAGAAGGATGTAGGAGCAGCAACTTTTGGAATAGTGACAATCAGAGTACTTGTCCAACTGCGTGGCATGTGAAAGCCCGAGAAGAATTCAAGCACTGAACAATAAAGATCTGAGCAGATTATATCCCAGCAAGAATGATAAAATTCTCCGGTAAATCCATCCGGACCCGCTTCACTAGTTCCACTCATAGAAAAAACCACTTGTTTCAGCTCTTCCAAAGAAGGAGGAGCAGTTAACAAAACATTCTCTTCTTCTGTAATAGTGTTAGGAATATTAACAAGAATATCATTAGGAGGAATGTCATGATTTCCTGTTAATTGGTCCGAGTAAAAATCAATGGCAGCCCTTTGGATATCTTTGGAGCTAGAAACCCAAACACCTTGTCTATCACGAATTCTATGCAACACTAACTTTTGATGCTTCTTTTTGACATATGAGTGAAAAAAATTTGTATTTCGATCACCATCTTTAATCCAATGCAGATTTGCTTTTTGCATCCAAAACTCCTCCTCAATCTGTAACTTATATTGCAGATTAGCATAGAAGCTGTTTAGCATATACATCATCCTCCGCAATTTTAACTTGTTGATCTACCTTCCCAAAAACATTACGATTCCAATCTTGCAGCACCCTTTTAACCCGAATCAGCTTCTTTGAAAATTTAACCATAGGTCTTCCCCCATACAAGGATTCATTCCAAGATTGAGAGACAATAGAAAGGAAATCAGAGTGCTTGGCCCAAACATTAAGAAATCTGAAAACACCCTTTTTTACTTCATTATGGAGACGAATCTTGATGGATAAAGGAGCATGATCTGAGCAAGTTCTACTAAGATGAGTGATTGTATTAGAGGCAAAATTTTGGAGCCATACCTCATTATAGAAAACCCTATCCAGCCGTTGTAAAATAGTAGCTCTCTTTGATCTTTTGTTCCACCAAGTATAGATATTACTAATAAATCCTCCATCGATAAGATTTGAAAGTTGAACCATGTCTACAAATTCATCCACATGTTTCTCCAGCACTGGACGGCCTCCCAACTTTTCTGATTGATCCATAATGGCATTAAAATCACCCACAACAAGCCAAGCCTCATTCGTATTGCTGAAGTCAATAAGATAATCCCAAAGCTCCCTTCGGACATACTTACTACAGCTAGCGTAAGTAAAAGAAAGTAAGACAGAATTGGGCCATAAAACATGAGAAGCTCTGACAGAAACAACCTGAGTTTCCTCATGAATAATCTCACAATTAACCCCATGACGCCAAAAAACCCAAATAGAGCTTTTAGGGTTTGAAATACCACCAATACACCTCAATTTTCGAACATAAGAAGGCAGCAACTCAGCAGCCAACATAGGTTCATAAATAGCAAAATGGAAACATCATACATTCTCATTAATCTTTTAATACGACGAACCGAGGAAGAATTCCCAATACCTCTAATGTTCCAACCAATAACTCCTACCATTAAAAAAAGGTTGAAAAAGAACGAAAGAGAAGGGCTTTTAGGCCGAGAGGTGGGCAGGGATATCCCCCCACCCTTGAGAGTCGTATTAAGCATGTTAAAATCACGTACCAACTCAGTCTGTGGACCCCTTGGAGAAAGGTTAAGTTGATCAATGACATGGTCATCTGGGCCTTTGGGCAAAGAATTATCTTCCACAAAAACCTCCGAATCAGAATCTTGCTTCTCATCGTCTACATCCAGATTTTCCATAGAATCCATTAACTCTTCTTCGGCATGTAAATTATCATCTTCAATATTAATGCAAGGAATCTCACCATCATTACCATTACCATTATCCTTAGCACCCTCGTCATCAAGATCAATAGCTCCATCATCTACAATAACAGCTTTACCAATAGGAACCTTTGAAGAATCATGCAGATTTTGGGTTGAAATTTTAAGGGAAGCGGGGGATACAAAAGGAGCACCTCTTTTGGGGAGGAAACTAAACCCATTAGTGATAATGTTAGAAAAGGCAGGCTTCATACCTTTAGGAGATGAGGGCTTAAAAGCCGAGGAAACACCAACAACAGTTTTTGAAAAGATTTGCTTAGAAGGAATATCATTATGACTGGAAGATGGCTTGAAGTCCATAGAAATATTCTGATCTTTTGAAACATCTTTCCCACTCATCCTAACTTGTTGGGGCTCTTTAACAACATAAATACCTTTTTGTTTCCCATTCCCCTGTGTAACCTTTCGAGCAGCCCCTTTAAGGTTGTCTTTATTACTATTCTGATTATTCTTCTCAATACCCCCTTCATTATGCATTTTTTCAGCCACCATTTTTCCTTTCACCATGTCAGCCATAGGGTTTTTAGTATTAACTTCGTTGCTGGATTTTTCAGCCCCCTCCTTTGGTAATTCTTTGGAAACTCCATCTCCATGTTTGGGACAAAGATAAAAGCAAGAACTCATATCATGGCCCAGCTTATAGCAATGCTTACAGTAGTGGGGAATATTATTAAACTCCAAATGCTGATAAAAGCTTGAAAATTCATCACCACAATCTATAAAGACCCTAGAAGGCAGCTTCTTTAATAAATTAACTTGAACCAAAACCCTAGCTTCACTAGGCCGAGAAAGAACGGATGTAGCTTTATCAATAGCAAGGGGTTCCCCAAAGATCTTAACTATAGAGAATAAACAGACTTTATTAAACATATGAATAGGGAGGCCCGGAAGACTCACCCAAATAGGAAATAATGGAGATTCTTTCTCCGGATGCCATGATGGTGTCCAGCGGAATACCCTCATAGGAAAACGTCCAAGATGCCATGATTCTTTAGCCCATAACCTGTTGAAGTCTCCCTCATGCATCAATCTGATCAGAATGTGTTTTGAATCGACATGACCCAAAATAAAATCAGCCTTTAAACCAAATTTCAAAAAATAATGACGAGTATCTTCCATGCTAGGGCGACCATGAGAAAACTTGCCAACAAGAGTAAATCTAAATGGTTTGGCAAGCGTAGTTATCATGTCTTTTGTAAATCTGAGCGACGGCTCCCCTTTATGGGAGGAAATCGGAATTATGGATAGAGGAGGCGAGGGAATAGTAGTCGAATCCTTTAGCAAAGATGCAAAGGACTTCTTTGCCGTAGGGGAGGAAGGATCTAGGTTTTCCTTATTATTAACGGATAAAGGATTGCATGCCACATTAGGAATCTGTCCGCACATCTCTGGAATCCCACTTCCGCTAGGATTGTTTGGAGAAATCCCATGTGCACTAGGAAAAGCAGGAGATGGACCGTGTCCCATGAGAGGGGGCACAAGGCCGGAGGAAGCTGAGGCCATTGACGGCCAAAAAGACCGGAAAAAAGGTTGAATCACGCTGCCGGCGGCAGCCCAAGGAAGAAACCCTAGAATCACCTAGAGAGAATTTTTTTTTTTTTTTTTTTTTTAAGTAGAACAATGAAGACCATGTTTCCAAAAAAAATCCACACCCGATTACTCATATTCGCCATACCACCCTCACATCCCAGTTTCCGTATATAAGAGTCCAAATTGCTACTAAAGACTTTAGGTTCATAGATAGCAATTAAAGAGACATTATACGAGCGAAATAAACGCTTTAATCTTCTCACCGTAGCACCATTAGAGATGCCACGTGCATTCCAACTAATGAACGATACCATTGATATACAAAAAAAAAAGGAAATAAAAGAAAGCTTTTGTAAAAAGACCTCACAACGAGAGTTAAGATGGGGGGGGGGTTGCTGACTTGCTGCGATTCTTCCTTGACATAACTTTGGTGAAGCCATCTGCATCAACCTTCTTTGAAGAGTTAGAAGCAAATGGAGTGGAACCAGCCATCTCCGTGATAAATGAACTAGATGGAGGGCCTCAAGGAGATAAATTCAAGCCATCACTATTTGATATTTCTACAAAACCCTTAGTTCCCAGGTTTGTATCATCAACACTATATGAATTCTGCTGCACCCTTTCAGTCTCAATAGCTTTCTGTCCTAAACCCTTAGTAATAGCCACGGCACATGCCTTTTGAAGAGCTATGTTGACAGCTTCCGGAATAGCATTACCCCGTTTAGCTAAGGTAGGGAAGACAATCCCTTCTTTGCCATTGGAGTTAACCTTACTACTCCCCTTCATTTCTGGTGTAAGACCTCCCCCCTTGTTTTCAATTGTTTGGTGGTTGAGGTTGTCATGTCCCCCACCATATTTGTATTTTCATTTTATATTAATAAAATCTAGGGAGGTGCCGTCCTCCTTTCGCTGGAAAAAAAAATGTTAACCTTACCATCCAAATCTATGACTTCAATATCCGATGCCATACCATTAACCTTAGCACCACTAGTAGCACCCGAGTTAGGTCCACAAGTACCACCCTTATTAGGGCCACCATTCTCCGTCAAAACAGATGGGTTTGTATCCCCTTTGTCTATATCATTTTTCTCTTTAGATTTCTCTTTATACACCATATCATTAACCTTTGGCGCATGACTGTTCTTCTTTTCTAGATTAGGATTAGCCCGTCGACATGAGCTAATATCATGGCCAAGAACATAACAATGCTTACAATACCGAGGTAGGATATCATATTCCACTTTTTGGTAAAAACTTGGAATAGAGTCACCACAATCAATATAGATTTCATAAGGCAGTTTTTTAGTTACATCAACTTGGACTAAAACCTTGGCAATGCTAGGTCTAGAAAGATCAGCAGTCGCCTTATCCAAGGATAGGGGAGTTCCAATTGCCTCCTTAGCCAACGAAAAAAATGAAGGATTTGTTAAACAAATGCACGGGTAAACCAGGTAGACCTACCCAAATTAAAAAAAAAAAAAAAAAGGTAGACCTACCCAAACAGGAACTATGGGGGATTCTTGAGTCAGACGCCATGCCGGTGACCAGGCTAGTAGCTTCCATTGTCGGCCTGCCATGGGAAAATTTTCCAACAAGAGTATATTGGAAGGGTCGAGCAAATTGCTCAATGGCCTCCTTGGACAATTTACTAGACGGTGTACCTTTATGAGTCGCCAAAGGTACTATGGGGAAGGCATTGGACTGCGTGAATTGAGAAGGGGCAGAAAATAATTCTGCAAAAGATTTGGAAACCATGGACGAAGGTGGAGGCTGGGATGGTAAAGGGTTAGATTGCAGAGAGGGATTAATTTGCGACACACTAGGGTTTGTTTGAAGAGAAGACGGCGCTGTTTGACAATTAGGGTTTGCATGGGAACCTTACAGAAGGCCCCTAGGGCAGGAACCCTAGTGACGAGGAGAAGGGAGAATTCTAGAGAGAGAATTTTTTTTTTGATTATTATTGTCCGATAGCCCCTAGTGACCAAATGATAAAATCTTACCTGCCCAAGAAGACAATCTATCTTTCATCTTTGCAATAACCGAATCTCAAGTGACTTAAGCGCTTGTGCCACAGCCAACTATTTTCGCTCACACTTTTAGCTACAAAACAAAGATTAGTACTAGGTTCATATTTTGGAAATCAATAATATAAATATTTGTCTTACGATATCCAGTGAGTAATGTAGCTCCAGATTTACCATCCTTGATAAGACATTTCTTTGAAGTAAAATGGCATTCTAATCCTTTGTCGCAGAATTGAGATATGGATAATAAGTTGTGTTTGAGCCCTTCAACGGGAGAGACTCTTTCAATGCACACTTTGTCCTTCTTGAGCTTTCCATATGCTACAACCTGTCCTTTGTTATTATCATCAAATGTTACTGAGGGGCCACTTTCTACCTGAACGTCTTAAAGTAAGGATTCATCTCCAATCATGTGTCGTGAACACCCACTATCGAGAATCCATTCATACATTCTAACTTTTGAAGATCCAGCCATGAAGCAAAGAACCTAAAATATAGACATTAAAACAGGTCCCCTTTATTCCTTTTTGGGTCCTAGAGTTAGCAGCTTTTGACGACCCACTCTTCCTTGACCTTAGGATTTTTACGTCCTTTGGCATTGGGAGTGAATCTCAAAAGGCATTCCACGACCTTATGTCCAAAACAATCACAAATGGAACAATGATGAAAGCCACCAATCACGTGAGTTTTCACAAACTCTTTACTTTTCTTTGGGATAGCATTCTTCTTTGGATCAGATGAACTAGCCTTAACAAAATACTTATTTTAAAATTTTGGAGCGCTTTTTCTAGGAGGGCGCATAGGGCTAGGAGGTGCACGGCGATGAGGCGCGTGGCTCCTAGGCGCATAATGATCACTCGTAGAAGGAGCGCGCCTTGTTTCAAGAATGATTTTGCTAGAAGATGATTCATCTGTAGCTACTTCCTTCCCTTTGGCTTTCCCAAATTGTTTCGTTGGATAGACATAATGAAATGTTTGTCTCTTGACTTGTCCCTGTCCTTTACCCATTGAATTAGAATATTTTTCCTTTGGAATTTCATGAGTTTGCTGAGGTGTAAATTCACTGTCTCTTTCAGCACAGACATCACACTTAAAGTTGTCACTAGTTGATGTGAATCCCAAGCCACTTTTATCACCACTGGCTTTTTGGGACTTAAAGATATTGTCCATAGTGACACGAGAATTGGACCACTCATTTGTAATCTTTTTAAGATCAGTAATTCGAGTAACCAATTCATCATTTTGAACTTTAAGTAGTGAGTTATGTTCCGTTAGATAAGTGTTTTTAACAGTAAGAGGAGTCATACTCTTTATCTGCTCCTTAAGGAGGGTGTGTTCAGATTTTAATAGAGATTTTTCGGTCTTAAGCTGGGAAATTTCATCACATGATAGTGCTAAAGCTTCCTCCATATTGCCAAATTTACTGATTACCTTTTCAGCCTCTAAGAACAACTTTTCTTGCTTGGCAATATCCTCATCATGAGTGATTGTAGGGATTGGTTCAACTTGTGGTCAGATGTAGTTGCCTTTTCTGAGCTTGCTTCTTGTGCTCAGATCACATCTGGCAAATAACAATCCACCATCGGTTTAAGCCGGAGTTAGACATCCTTGTTCAACGAGCTCGCTGATGGTTGGTCCTTTCTTCTTCTTCACTGTTTGATGACCTGCAGATTTCTTAATGGGTTTGTTCAAGGTTCTCATGTCTGGAACATCTTTGGAGAAATCATCCGAGTCATAATTGTAGCAACCCCAAAAACCGTCCCTATTTATTTTATAATTTTGGGGATTTTTATTTGACTTATGTGTGCATTTTATGTGTTGCATCATATTTTATGATTGCATATCATACTTGATTATTTGTGTTATTTACTTAGTTAGTAAAAATAATGGTTAAAGGAGTTAAATGATTAAGTTGAAACTTTAGGGTCCTAGTTGAAAATGTAAGTTAAGGGGCTTAAGTGTTGACTTTAGAAGTCCAGTGACCAGTTTGTAATTTTGGGTAAAGATCTTTATAAACAAGTTGCTTCTCCTCTTTTCTTTCTCTGTATACTTTTCTTCTTCTGCAACATTCCTTCGTAGGGTTAAAGAGGAAAAAGGTAAGTTCAACCCCTTTCGATATAATTCTTTTTATTTACTTACCCGTTTTAAAAACTAATTATATAAAAATGATCAGGGCGTCGAATAGGTCATTTCTAGCCGAACAAAACTTATTTCAGCGGTACTTTTCTGGAACTAGGTAAGTTACTAATTCCCCTTTAAATGTTAAAATAGTCATCTATGCTATATTTGATACTTCTACTTGTTAATTTTGTGATTTGGGTAATATTTGCTATACTTGTAATTTTGGGACAAAGGGAGTATATGGTATTGGTTGTAGCTGAGTATGGGAATGGTTTAGAATCATGTTGTAATCTAATGGAAGTTGCTAATGAAATTCCTAAGTTGTGTAGTATACATGTTATACTTGTGGGACGGAAGGAGTAAAAATTTAACTAAGGAAGAATCTGGGATTTGGCCCAAAATAGGAGGGGGCGCGCGCACCCTAAATAAGGAGGCGCACGCACCCCATTGTTATCATTCTAGGCAAAAGTAACTGATGAAGGGAGGCGTGCGCACCCTTTTGGGTGGGGCGCGCGCACCCTTAAGTGACCAAAAATGTGAGGATCTGATGATTGGAAGCGCGCGCACCCTATGGGGTGGGGCGTGCGCACCCCCCTGTTTTCCAGGTTTGATAGTTTGTGTAATTTGGGTACAAAAGGACAATTGTTTGTGTAGTCCTTGGGGTTGTTTAGGACCCAAATGTGAATGTGTATGACTTTTATGTCGTTGATGAAAAAGATTGGGTTGTGACTAAATGTCCTTATTATGGACTCTTTATGAGAAATCTTTCGTGTGCATCTTGTGATGTATTTGGCTTAGTTCCTTCTTGGATTAAATGCCCCGGGTTTTGTTTAGCAAGTATTCATTACTGTGCTTCTTGTGAAAGTCCAGCTGGTCTTGTTGTGGAGTCAGCCAATGGAAGAATTATAGTGGTACAGGTAAGTCCACTATAAGGTTTTCCATTGGAGCTTCTGAGTCAGGCGGTGGGAGGATTATAGTGGCACACAAGCCAAGTTCACCATAAGGTCTCCACTGCGCCTTCTTTGTTTCCCCAGTCCAGATTGGCCTTGGATGGGATGAATTGCTCCCTTTGGTGAGTATTTGGGTTATGACTTTGTGTCATATTTCCCTCTCTGGTTACTTGGTTCTATTGGTTATGGTTTGGTTTTCGGGATCCCGGCTTCAGCTATTTATGCTGCTCAGATGGTTTTCTTTGATGGGTTTCTCAGATGGTATTCTCATCGGTTATGGTTATTGGATAAACCTTGGCTTGGTATCCACCGGAGTGTGGGCAATGTGATAAATGTGATATATGAGTTGATGTTATGTGCTATATGCTATATGATTACTGTTGATATAGTTTCTTTATGATTATCATATCAGCATGTAACGTAGTTGCATTTTAGTAGCTTACTGAGATTTATTCTCACCCTTATTTGTTTACTTTTTTAGATAAAGGCGGGTCCAGGGGATAGGACACTTGGCACGGGAGGACGTTGGTTGGTAAGAGATGGGACTTGTTTTGTGAAGGTTACATTATGTAAATGTAAACCCTTTGGGTAGAGTACCCGTACTTCTTACGGTCACATCTATTTTGGTTAATGTTGGTGTATGTACATTTGTTTAAAAGTTTGTAAGCCTTCGGGCTAAGTACTTTCGTTGTGAAAGTTGGTTGTAAAGTTTGTTTTAAAGTTAAGTGAAGTCTTTGAACTTCAAGTGTGTTTTTGTTCAACTTTCTAAAAGGACATTTCGAAAAATTTTCAAAGGTGTTTTATAACATCTTCCAATCGTGTCCCGAGCGTGGGGCCAAGTAGGACCACGGGTTCGGGGCGCGACAGTTGGTATCAGAGCTAGGTTGTAGATGGTCTAGAATGACTAAATGACCTAGGAGGGTAGTAGAGTATAGAGTGAGTAACGTTGAGTGTTTTATGAAGGTATTCATTAAAAATGGGTGAAACTGACGGAGATCAGGCCGGCTCTTCGGGGCAAGGGGATGCAAGAGAAGAGGCTCGAATTATGTTCCAAGGAATGTTCGAAGCAGCAATGAAAACTATAAATGATCAGAGGCAAGAAAGGGAATAGGTACCACCAAGATATGGCTTAGAACAGTTTCTAAAAATGAAGCCTATGGAGTATGATGGAGAGCCCGATGTATCTAAAACTGAAAGGTGGATTGAATCCATGGAAAAGATCTTTGATGCTTTGAGATGTTCTGAGAAGATCAAGTCAGGTTTGCTACTTATAAGTTGAATGGAGCGGCTGAGCATTGGTGGAAAGCTTTGAAAACTAAATGGGATGAAACTCATGTACCTTACACTTGGGAGAATTTTCTGGGAAAGTTTAAAGAACACTTCATTCCTCGAGTAGATCAAGACAGGAAGGAGATGGAATTTCTTAACTTGGAGCAAGGTTCTATGTCAATTGCTCAGTATTCAGCTAAATTTTCAGAGTTGTCCAGGTATTGTACTCACCTAGTGGCAACTGAGGAGAGAAAGGCTACAAGGTTTGTGAAAGGTTTGAAAACTGTGATTAGAACTCAGCTAGTATCCCATAAGTTGCAAGATTTTCAAGATGCAGTTGATCGAGCCTACCAGGTGGAGCATGACATTGAGGAACATAAGAGGAAAATGGAATTGTAAGGCGCTGGGAAGCAAGTTAGGCAACAACAACGTGGTGATAATCGAGGAAATCAAGGTGGATCTTCACAATTCAAAGGGTCTTTTCAAAGACAGTCAGGTAATAGAAATCAAAGTAACACTTCAGGGAGTCAAAGCAGAGGAGTTTGTAATTATTGTCAGAAAGAAGGGCATTCAGAAGAGAGATGTTGGAAGAAGCAGGGCAAGTGTTTGAACTGTGGTCAGTTAGGACATTTTCAGAGGGATTGCCCCAAGTATAGGATGCAAGCATCGGGAAGTGTGGTTGGGTCCTCTCAGGGCCAGAAGAGGGATTCCTCAGGCAAGCCTAAGGTTCAGGGTCGTGTCTTTGCCATTTCTCAACAACAGGCTTCAGAGTCCTCTAATGTGATAGGAGGTATTATTTCTGTGTCTAGTTTGAGGGCACGTACACTTATAGACCCTGGCTCATCGCATTCTTATGTGTCTGTGCATTTTGCTTCTCGATTGCATTTTTCTTCTGAATCTCTACCTTATGTGTTAGAGGTGTCAACTCCTATAGGGGAGTGTTTGGTGACCAATGAGGTGTTGCATTCTTATGATGTGCATATACGTGACCATGTTTTACCTGCTGATTTAGTTATCTTACCATTACAAGATTTTGATGTTATCTTGGGTATGGATTGGTTGGGTAAATATCATGCGTCTGTTGATTGTGCTAATAAGGTGGTCACATTTTCTATCCCTAATGTTCCTAAATTTTCTTTTGAAACTATTCCCTGGGGTAGAGAGATTTGAATTATTTCTTATATGAAGGCTAGAAAGTTGTTGACTCGGGGTTGTGCGGGGTATTTGGCTAGTGTTTTGGATACTACTAAAAGGGTTCCTGATATTGAGGATGTGCCTATTGTTAAGGAATTTTCAGATGTATTTTCTTCTGAGTATGCTATGCCTCTTTACCGGGAAATCGAGTTTTGTATTGACTTACTTCCAGGTACGGCTCCTATATATGAGGCACCTTACAGAATGGCCCCAGCTGAATTGAAAGAGTTGAAGGTTCAGTTGCAAGAGTTACTTGATCGAGGATTCATTCGACCTAGTGTATCCCCGTGGGGAGCTCCAGTATTATTTGTTAAAAAGAAAGATGGGTCCTTGAGACTGTGTATTGACTACAGAAAGCTGAATCAGGTAACTATAAAGAATAAATATCCGCTTCCTCATATTGATGATTTATTTGATCATTTTCAAGGGTCGGTTGTCTTTTCAAAACTTGACTTGAGGAGTGGGTACCATCAGTTGAAAATCCGTTCTGAAGACATTTCTAAAACTGCTTTTCGTAGTAGATATGGTCATTATGAGTTTCTGGTTATGCCTTTCGGGTTGACTAATGCTCCGACTGTTTTTATGGATATGATGAATAGGGTCTTTAAACCTTATCTTGATACCTTTGTGGTTGTATTTATTGATGATATTCTGGTTTATTCCAAGTCCCGGGAGGAACACGAACAGCATTTACGAATGGTTTTATCTATTCTTCGTGAGAAGCAGTTATTTGCTAAATTCAGTAAGTGTGCTTTTTGGCTCAATGAAGTATCTTTTCTTGGGCACGTGATCTCCAATAAAGGTATATCAGTTGATCCATCCAAGGTTGAGGCTATTGTGAATTGTTTTTTTTTTTTAGCGAAAAGAGGACGGTACCTCCCTAGATTTTATTGATTAAAGAAAAATTACAGAACAAGGTGGGGGACATGACAACCTCAACCACCGAAGAAAAAAACACTAGGGGGGAGGCACTACACAGATTGTAGTGTCCTCTACAATAAAGGGAAGGGGTCCTACCATAAGAAGCAAGTAAACGATACAAAAATCTAGCCATTGAGAGTCTAATGAAAGGATCTTATTTAATTCTAAGCGAAGGGATAGCAGCCTTATCTAGCTTTAGAGCACCTCTGCAAACTTTGGGGAGATCCGAAAAGGAAAACCACACAAGGTTAGATCGAACGTCCACAGCACTGTTGGCCAAGCCATCAGCCACCATATTACCTTCACGCAAAATATGATTGATCCTAGTATACATAGAATCCATAAGAAGATGAATGCGCTGGATAGTGTAATGGATTGCCCAAGGAATATGATACACTTTGGTGATGATCTTTGCAAGAACTTCAGAGTCAACTTCTATCCAAAGGTGGGTTATTCCGAGATAAGAAGCAATGATCAGCCCATCAAGGACGGCTCTAGCTTCAGACCACATATTGGACCGAACTCCATAATAGTTTCCATACGCATAAAGGCTATTGTGAATTGGAAGAGGCCATAATCAGTTACAAAAATTCGAAGCTTCTTGGGGTTAGCTGGGTACTACAGAAGGTTCATTGAGGGGTTTTCTAAGATTGCAACTCCCTTGACTCAGTTGACTCGAAAGAATGTTCCTTATGTGTGGGATGAAAAATCTCAAGCTAGTTTTGAAGAGTTGAAGAAGAGATTGACTACAGCTCCTATTCTTGCCCTACCTAATGGTAATGATGATTTGGTAATATATAGTGATGCTTCTAAAGAAGGCCTCGGGTGTGTGTTAATGCAAAATGGAAGGGTGATTGCATATGCTTCGAGGAAGTTGACTCTGAGTGAGCAGAATTATCCTACCCATGATATGGAGCTTGCAGCTATTGTCTTTGTATTGCACAAGTGGAAACATTATCTTTATGGAGAAAAATTTGAGATTTTCATAGATCATCAGAGTTTGAAGTATCTTTTCTCCCAGAAAGAGTTGAATAATAGACAACGAAGATGGATGGAGCTGTTGAAGGATTATGATTGCACCATTTCTTATCATCCGGGCAAGGCAAATGTGGTAGCTGATGCTATTAGCCGGAAGTCTTATGTAGCTTCATTGATGGTGCGGGAATGGAAGATGTTGGAGGATGCTCGAGATTGGAGTCCTTATGAATCAAAGCATGGAGCTATTTTTGCGAACATTCGAGTATTTCCCACTTTAGTTCAAAAAATAAAGGAAGCTCAGAAGGATGACCCGGAGTTGGTAAAGATATTGGATAAAATCAAAGAAGGTAAATTTGAGGATTTCTCCCTCAGTTCTGAAGGAGTATTGACTTTTAGAGGTCGGTTGTGTGTGCCTAATGTTGATGGGATTAAACATCAAATCAAGGTATACTATTCATCCCGGGAGTACTAAAATGTATCAAAATTTAAAGCAACACTTTTGGTGGAATAATATGAAGAGGGAAATAGCGGATTATGTATCCAAGTGTTTAACATGTCAACAAGTTAAAGCTGAACATCAAAGGCCCGCAGGATTGCTTCAACCGTTAGAGATTCCGGAATGGAAGTGGGAACATGTTACTATGGATTTTGTGACAGGGTTACCTCGTACTCGAAGAAGGTTTGATGCGGTTTGGGTGATTGTTGATAGATTGACAAAGTCTTCTCATTTTCTACCTATTGAGATTGGTTATTCTATGGAAAAGCTTGCAACCTTGTATATTAATGAGATCGTGAGGTTACATGGAGTTCCAGTGAGTATTGTGTCTGATCGTGACCCTAGATTCACATCTCGATTTTGGCAAGCATTTCAGAAGGCTTTGGGTTCAGAGTTGAGGTTTAGTACAGCTTTTCATCCTCAACTGATGGTCAGTCCTAGAGAACTATCCAGATTCTTAAGGATATGTTGAGGGCTTGCTCAGTTGATTTTTCAGATTCGTGGGATGTTCATTTGCCTTTCGTAGAGTTTGCTTATAATAACAATTTTCAGTCCAGTATTGGGATGGCTCCTTATGAAGCCTTGTATGGGAGGAAATGTCGGTCTCCTATCTGTTGGGATGAAGTGAGAGAAGCCAAGATTTGGGGTGTTCAGATGGTTAATGATTCAGTTGAAAAAGTTAAACTTATTCGAGATCGTTTGAGTACGGCCCAGAGTAGACAGAAAAGCTACGCTGATCATCGGAGGCGAGACCTTGAGTTCGAAAAAGGTGACTTTGTGTTTTTGAAGGTTTCCCCTAAGGTTGGTATTCGAAGATATGGAAAGAAAGGCAAGCTTGCTCCGAGGTATATTGGTCCATTTGAGATTCTTGGAAGAGTGGGAGATCGGGCGTATCGTCTTGCATTACCTCCTTCTCTTGATAAGATCCATAATGTGTTTCATATTTCTATGCTTCGGAAGTATGTGTATGATCCTTCTCATGTTCTATCTGAGGTACCCGAGGATATTGAGCCGAGTATGTCTTATGAGGAACATCCGGTCCAAGTCATTGATTCGAAGGTGCAAGAATTGAGAAACAAAAGTATTCCTCTTGTTCGAGTTGTGTGGAGGAATCACAATGTGGAGGAATCGACTTGGGAGCTTCGGGAAGAGATCGAGAGGAAGTACCCTTGGTTGTTTGAGGGCCTCGGTAAGTAACCCTTAAATTCGGGACGAATTTTCTTTAAGGGAGAGTGATTGTAGCTTCCCCAAAACCCGTCCCTATTTATTTTATAATTTTGGGGATTTTTATTTGACTTATGTGTGCATTTTATGTGTTGCATCATATTTTATGATTGCATATCATACTTGATTATTTGTGTTATTTACTTAGTTAGTAAAAATAATGGTTAAAGGAGTTAAATGATTAAGTTGAAACTTTAGGGTCCTAGTTGAAAATGTAAGTTAAGGGGCTTAAGTGTTGACTTTAGAAGTCCAGTGACCAGTTTGTAATTTTGGGTAAAGATCTTTATAAACAAGTTGCTTCTCCTCTTTTCTTTCTCTGTATACTTTTCTTCTTCTGCAACATTCCTTCGTAGGGTTAAAGAGGAAAAAGGTAAGTTCAACCCATTTCGATTTAATTTTTTTTATTTACTTACCCGTTTTAAAAACTAATTATATAAAAATGATCAGGGCGTCAAATAGGTCATTTCTAGCCGAACAAAACTTATTTCAGCGGTACTTTTCCGGAACTAGGTAAGTTACTAATTCCCCTTTAAATGTTAAAATAGTCATCTATGCTATATTTGATACTTCTACTTGTTAATTTTGTGATTTGGGTAATATTTGCTATACTTGTAATTTTGGGACAAAGGGAGTATATGGTATTGGTTGTAGCTGAGTATGGGAATGGTTTAGAATCATGTTGTAATCTAATGGAAGTTGCTAATGAAGTTCCTAAGTTGTGTAGTATACATGTTATACTTGTGGGACGGAAGGAGTAAAAATTTAACTAAGGAAGAATCTGGGATTTGGCCCAAAATAGGAGGGGGCGCGCGCACCCTAAATAAGGAGGCGCACGCACCCCATTGTTATCATTCTAGGCAAAAGTAACTGATGAAGGGAGGCGTGCGCACCCTTTTGGGTGGGGCGCGCGCACCCTTAAGTGACCAAAAAATGTGAGGATCTGATGATTGGAAACGCGCGCACCCTATGGGGTGGGGCGTGCGCACCCCCCTGTTTTCCAGGTTTGATAGTTTGTGTAATTTGGGTACAAGAAGACAATTGTTTGTGTAGTCCTTGGGGTTGTTTAGGACCCAAATGTGAATGTGTATGACTTTTATGTCGTTGATGAAAAAGATTGGGTTGTGACTAAATGTCCTTATTATGGACTCTTTATGAGAAATCTTTCGTGTGCATCTTGTGATGTATTTGGCTTAGTTCCTTCTTGGATTAAATGCCCCGGGTTTTGTTTAGCAAGTATTCATTACTGTGCTTCTTGTGAAAGTCCAGCTGGTCTTGTTGTGGAGTCAGCCAATGGAAGAATTATAGTGGTACAGGTAAGTCCACTATAAGGTTTTCCATTGGAGCTTCTGAGTCAGGCGGTGGGAGGATTATAGTGGCACACAAGCCAAGTTCACCATAAGGTCTCCACTGCGCCTTCTTTGTTTCCCCAGTCCAGATTGGCCTTGGATGGGATGAATTGCTCCCTTTGGTGAGTATTTGGGTTATGACTTTGTGTCATATTTCCCTCTCTGGTTACTTGGTTCTATTGGTTATGGTTTGGTTTTCGGGATCCCGGCTTCAGCTATTTATGCTGCTCAGATGGTTTTCTTTGATGGGTTTCTCAGATGGTATTCTCATCGGTTATGGTTATTGGATAAACCTTGGCTTGGTATCCACCGGAGTGTGGGCAATGTGATAAATGTGATATATGAGTTGATGTTATGTGCTATATGCTATATGATTACTGTTGATATAGTTTCTTTATGATTATCATATCAGCATGTAACGTAGTTGCATTTTAGTAGCTTACTGAGATTTATTCTCACCCTTATTTGTTTACTTTTTTAGATAAAGGCGGGTCCAGGGGATAGGACACTTGGCACGGGAGGACGTTGGTTGGTAAGAGATGGGACTTGTTTTGTGAAGGTTACATTATGTAAATGTAAACCCTTTGGGTAGAGTACCCGTACTTCTTACGGTCACATCTATTTTGGTTAATGTTGGTGTATGTACATTTGTTTAAAAGTTTGTAAGCCTTCGGGCTAAGTACTTTCGTTGTGAAAGTTGGTTGTAAAGTTTGTTTTAAAGTTAAGTGAAGTCTTTGAACTTCAAGTGTGTTTTTGTTCAACTTTCTAAAAGGACATTTCGAAAATTTTTCAAAGGTGTTTTATAACGTCTTCCAATCATGTCCCGAGCGTGGGGCCAAGTAGGACCACGGGTTCGGGGCGCGACAATAATCATCAACTTCATCATCATCTTTTGCAACCAAGCATACGAGTCCATCATCAGAATTTTCACCGCTCTCTTCTGAGTCTGTTTCAATCCACGTGTTACGATCATTTGATGGAGATTCTTCCTCAGCAACTATTCCTTTGTGACGATTGAATTTAGGTGTGTGGCTGCTCTTTTTCTTCATGAACTCGAACTTGGGAATTGGGTAGCTCGATCCAAAATGTCTTGGTTTCCTGCAATTAAAACAAACAAGGTCTTCTTTCCTTTTTGAATCACTGCTCCTTGTGAACTTTGGAAGAGCTCTGCTGGTAGATCCTTGAGCTTTGTTGAATGAACCGGGTTTTGAGATTTTTCTGAATTTCTGGATCTCTTCACAAATAAAGCGAAGTCTTCATCATCCATGTCTAATAGCTCAGAAGTAGAAATTTTGGGATCGGAACTTTTCTCAACATGCACTGGCGCAGGCGCTTCCTCTCTTTGCGCCACCATTGTGATAGATTTTGACTTTCCTTCAGTTTCACTGATGCGCTGAAGTTTGAGCTCGTAAACCTTGAGATTTGCATAAAGGTTCCTTAAGGTCCAATCATCCAAAGTTCCAGTGTCTTCAAGGGCGATAGATTTATGGAGATATCTTGATCCAAAAGCAGCAAGGAAATTAACATTTAATTCCTTATTAGAAAACTTCTTTCCAAGTGAAATACAGAGATTGATGATTTCACAATAGCGTTCATAAGTCTGTCTTAATGTTTCACCGGGGAGTTGAGAGAAATTGTTGAATCTCTTTTGTACTTCATATCTCTTATTTTC
Organism: Campanula takesimana; assembly: GCA_026119855.1. Lineage (NCBI taxonomy): Eukaryota > Viridiplantae > Streptophyta > Magnoliopsida > Asterales > Campanulaceae > Campanula > Campanula takesimana. Next base: position 206,916 of record JAOWBW010001236.1, on the reverse strand, counting down.
TTTGCAAACAGTGTCTCCTTCGATATGCTCTTCAATAGCATCCCATAATTCATTGGCAGTAGCACAATGCATGACTTGTTGTTTCATAGCCGTGTTTAGAGTGATGAGGAGAATGTTTCTTGCTTTCCCATTATTTGCAACTCTTCTAATTTCTTCTTCAGTCCATTCTTCCTTTGGTTTCTGAACTGTTGGTTGAGCATCGTTGGTGCGCGGATTTGGATTTGCTTTCATTGGGATGTAAGGTCCATAAACTACGGTGTCATGAAGCCTTTCATCGATTGAGCTGAGATGGGTCAAGATACTGAATTTCCACACGTCAAAATGATCTTCATCAAAGACTGGAACGTGAGTGTAGTTTGCAGTTGTCATAGGTTTTGAGTTTGCCATTTCGAATCGGCACCCATGCTGTTAAGCTTGAAAAATAAAAACATTTTATAAAGGTGTTTGCTCTGATACCACTTGTTGATCCCAAAAGGGGAAACAATGGTATAAAAATAGCTAGAGGGGGGGGGGTAAATAGTTGTTTTGAAATTCTTTTCGTACCCTTGATAAACTCAATTGCAAATTCGCACTTTATCAAATAAGCGTTATGAAATGCGCCTAAGTGAGTGAGTGAAATGCACAGCGGAATTTAGTAATGAAATAGGCGCAAAGTATGATAAAGGGGGCGCGCACACACACTCTAAGTAATTTGGCTCAAAGTGAGTGAAAGAAGGAACTAAGGCAAATGTGAAACAAACACAACACAATTCAATCCAATCAATCTAATATGAATTAACAAGCAAATAGTGAGATAAGATAATAACTTGAAAGTAAATGACAAGAAATTAATACGCGCTATATGGAAAGGTTTGATCAGGAAATGATCTACATCCTCTATCAAGATGGTTATGTTGGTGTAGGTGCCCTAGGCACGTTTAATAAACGTTGTAATTGTTATCATTTATTTCATATCAATAAAGAGATGTTTCAATTATTATTGTTGTTCATGTTTACTTATAATAATATCCGTCCCTAGTACTTGTTAAGCACTAGTATAAAGGCTAAATGATCATGGGATGATCATGTTAGATTTATGGGTACTTGTTTGGAACAAGGTACTGGACATGACCCGCTGTATGAGATTTATGTCTTGGTATCATACATATATCTCATATTAGTTATGTCATTCGAATCCTTAGACATGAAGTTATTATAGTCTTCCACTTGATGAACATTATGTTTGACATATTCAAACGCTACCTTTAACTGGGTAGTTATAAAGTGTATGATTGGCATAATTGGATTCACGTAGGGAAGAATAATAAGCTAAATGGATTTGTCCCTCTTCGGAGAGATCTCAAGCTTAGGCCTCTCGTAGGAATGATGTTGATGAAAATGCTCGGCCGGGGTCAAATGAATTGATTAGATCAATGTCATTTGGATTATCAACATATTCGGAATTGAGAAAGTATTGAACAAAGACAAGTTGACCGTTTGACCATGACTTATGTTCAATGAGATCAAGGACAAATGTATTATGACATATTCTAAAGGAATGCGAACTTGTATCTAGTTATGCTATTTGGGTAGGTATGACGGTTTGCTAGAACCTAATCATATCTTATGGATTCATTTTTGAACACATTGCCAACTTAGTATAATACTAGAGGGTCACACGCAATGGAACGAATCCTAAAAGGATTATATTGGAAAATTAAGGCTCTCTGATCCTGGTGTGCGACCGCACAAACCAGGCTGGGCGGCCGCACATGTTTGGGCGACCGCACACCTGTTTTTGGGCGGCCGCACAGTGAGTCGGGACAGATTTCCTGATTTAATTAGGAAAAGGGTTTTGGACGGGTTTTGACACAAGTTTCCTATTTGGAATAGGTCTAACTTGTATATAAACAGCCAAATTCGGCCAGAACTCAACCCTAGCTTGTGTGCAAGTCTCCAAAGAGTTTGAGAGAGTTTTATTTTGTTCTAAGACATCCTAGATTGAAGAACAAAATAATACACAAAATAATATTCCATATAGTTCATATTAATTGTGAAAACGTGTTTCACAATTTTGGTCTAGCAACCAAGATCAAGTGTTCTTGATATTCGTTCAAGGTGTGGATACCGCTAGAGGGTGAAGCTCATCATCTTCAAAGTTCGTGTTTTTACTTGTTCGTGATTAAAGCTTCAATTTCTCCACCAAGATCAAAGACCAAATTCAAAGTCATCAAGGGTTAGTTTTTCTAGTATTCATATTGCAAGTATTTGATTTAATCATATGAATGGATCTATGGGCTTTGGGTTTCATAAAATTTTAAATGCTATTTTCCGCTGCGCATGTTACTTGGAAACCCAACAGTGGTATCAGAGCCCCGTTCATGTTGATTATTTCAATACCTAGATCATGTTGTGTGTATATAAATTGTTTATGTGCCTAACATGATATGAATATTGGATATATGATGTTTATGTGGTTTATTGTTTTACAACTTTAATCGCACTATTGAATCGCACTAAAAATTATGCTGGATTCTGAATTGTTTGATTATTAATTTTTGATTGGATCAAAGTTTTAATAATCGGGGAAAACAATTTTGAGACAAATTTCCGTACTTTAAAAATTCATTCTGATGCTACTGTGCGACCGCACAGAAAACCTTGGGCGGCCACACATGTTTAGGCGACCGCACAGTTTTTTCTTGGGCGGCCGCACAGTTGTCAGGATTCTGGTTTTGATTTTCGGTCAGAGTCAGAATCTGGAATTTTGATGGGGTCCGACCAGACCAGTGACAAGACCAGCTAGACCTGCTGATCTAGAGTGGGTTTTGGGCAGTTAGTTTGGGTGTGGATCCTGGGGTTTGATTTTCCTATTTGTTTTAGTCTTGTGATTCTAAGATTGGTTAAACGTTTGGATGGCTAATCTACGTTCATCGAGATTGTGTTTCCCAAACTTGATCGCAATCAAAGTTTCAAAGATAAAACGAAGTTAGAATTATGAAGGGTTCATAATCACTAAAATTGAGAAACAAAGTTCTTGATTCAAAGATTGGAGATCGATATGGAATTGTGGACGCAATTGGCCTACGTTCATCGAGACCATCTATTGCTTAGTTTCGGCCACATGGACTGCTTTCTTGGTTTCTTGAATTAGTGCGGAATTGTGGATGCCTTATGGCTTAGTTTCGGCCGCACTTCTTGTTGTCTTGATTTGGAGATAATAACCGAAGTTGAAATAGTCTCATCCTCATAATTATAGAGAAACTAATGACACATAAATATTATGCTTAAATTAATGGAGATTAATTTAGTGGCTAAACTTGATGCGTAACATGTTTATATTATGTGCTCATAAATGTGTTGTAAGTTATATGTGATGAACCTTCAAAGAAAGTTTTAAGTCCTTTATTGCCATGCCATGATTAAAACACTTGTTAATACATGGGTGAATTTAATGTAGACTCGCCCTAGCGAGATGCATTGACTTTATTTATGTATGAGCAAGATAGATAATGTGGGCACGCCCTAGCGAGGCACATTAACTATACGTTCAAAATGGTTGGACTTAATTGGGCGTCAAAACAGTTTTGAGCCTAGGCAAAGATGAGATTTAACATGCTTTTTGAAATATGATTTCTTAAAGAATCTCATAAAAGGAACTAAGAGTCATATGAGATATGATTGACAAGAGTTGTCTACCTAATTAATGTGATTTTGTGTAATCCGCCTTAGCGGACTTAAAATTAAATTAAAACGGGATCTTAACCCATTTAAATTATACTATACATTGGATGTATAAAGAAGGTTGTATAATTTAGTGGGAGTATTTTGTTTTTTGAAAAATACATTGTTAATTTCTTTAATGAAAATTGGTACTTATTAAATTTTGGAAATTTTGCATAATTGTAGATAATGACTAACAACACTCAATCAATTTTGTTGCGATCGATCCTTGAGAAGGATAAGCTCCAAGAGAATGGTACTAACTTTATGGATTGGATCCGTAGCCTAAGAATTGTTCTTAGGCAAGAAGATAAGTTGTACATTCTCGATGGGCCTCTTCCTGCTGAACCAGAACCTTCTGCCCCTTGGGCAGAAAGAGACAATTACAAGAAATATCATAATGATTCTAGAGATGTAAGTTGTCTCATGCTTGCTACTATGTGCTCAAAACTCCAACAAAGTTTGGAACATTTGGAAGCCTATGAGATAGGTGTGGAGTTAAGAGCCATGTTTCAAGAGCAAGCTAGGCAAGAGAGGTACAAGACCATTGTTGCATTCACTTCTTGCAAAATGAGTGAAGGTCAACAAGTGAGTCCTCATATGCTTAAAATGAAAGGTTATGTGGAGCATCTTGAGAAACTTGGCTATCCAATCCCATTGGAGATAGCCACAGATCTCATTCTTAAGTCATTGCCTAAAAGTTATAATCAGTTTGTGATGAATTATAACATGCATGGAATGGATAAGAATCTCTCCGAGTTGCATGGGATGCTTAAAACTGCGGAGATGAAGATTGTGGAGAAAGATTCTCCTGTGCTCTTGGTTCATGGAGCAAGAGTTGCTGCATTAGCCGTAGCGACTTATGAAGTCACTTTACCTTCCGGTTTAATACTTGTTTTGAACAATTGCTATTATATACCGGATTTAAGTAGAAATATTATTTCAATTTCTTGTTTGGATAATGAAGGTTTTAAGTTTCTTATTGAGAATAAGAAATTTTCTATTTATTTAAATGATGTGCTTTATGGTATTACAAATTCACTTTATGGCCTTTATATCTTGGATGTCAAGAATGAAAATAATGAAAATGTCTATCATATAAATAAGAAATCTAAACCTAATGATGTAAATCATTCTTATTTGTGGCATTGCCGTCTTGGTCATATCAATGAGAAGTGTATCTCAAAACTCCATGGGGACGGTCTCTTAGGTTCATGTGACCTTGGGTCATATAACACTTGTGAGTCGTGTCTTCTTGGAAAAATGACTAAGACACCTTTTACCAAGCTAGGTGAAAGGGGAGACGACTTATTGGGGTTGATACATTCTGATGTATGCGGACCATTAAGTAGCAATGCTAGGGGAGGATTTCAATACTTCATAACCTTCACTGATAATTATAGTAGATTTGGGTATGTTTACCTAATGAAACATAAAAGTGAAGCATTTGAGATATTTAGAATATTTCAAAATGAAGTAGAAAAACAACTTGGCTAAAGTATTAAGGCACTTCGATCAGATCGAGGTGGAGAATCCTTGAGTCATGAATTTGATGATCATCTAAAGAATTGTGGAATAGTTTCACAATTGACTCCACCCGGAACACCACAATGGAATGGTGTGTCCGAGAGAAGAAATCGGACTTTGTTAGACATGGTTCGATCAATGATGAGTCAAGTTGATCTTCCAATATCCTTTTGGGTTTACGCTCTAGAAACCGCTGCTTTCACACTAAATCAAGTTCCAACTAAATCGGTTCCAAAGACTCCAGATGAGATGTGGAGCGGAAAGAAACCTAGTTTGTCTTTCATGAGGATTTGGGGTTGCGAAGCTTTTGTCAAAAGACTTGTCTCCGACAAACTAGCACACAAATCTGATAAATGTATTTTCGTGGGATATCCTAAGGAAACTAAAGGATATTACTTTTACAACCGAGAGGACAACAAAGTGTTTGTTGCCTGAACTAGTGTCTTTCTAGAGAAACAGTTTCTCTCCAAAGAAATCAGTGGGAATAAAATAAATCTTGAAGAAATTCGAGACCCAGAAAATAACATTGAACCAATAGTGGAACAAGAACAAGAACCACAGGGAGTTTTGGAACCTGTTCAAAATACACAAGTAACTCGCAGATCTGGTAGGTTACGATCCGAGCCCGAGAGATATGGATTTATCGTAACGGATAGTAATGAGGTGGAAATCATTGAGAATGATGAACCGACAACCTATCAAGAGGCGATGTCTTCTCCTGATTCAGACAAGTGGCTTGGAGCCATGGAATCCGAATTGCAATCCATGCAAGACAATCAAGTTTGGAATTTGATTGATGCACCCGAAGGTGTAAAAACCATAGGATGCAAATGGGTCTTCATGAAGAAGACTGACATGGATGGGAAGGTGCATACTTACAAAGCTAGACTTGTAGTGAAGGGTTATAGGCAAGTTCATGGTATTGACTATGATGAAACCTTTTCACTCGTAGCAATGATCAAGTCTATAAGAATTCTGCTTGCTATTGCCGCATATCATAACTATAAAATATGGAAAATGGATCTCATAACCGCTTTCCTAAATGGAAATTGCAGAAATCTATTTATGGATTGAAGCAAGATTCTAGGAGTTGGAATCTCCGTTTTGATGACTCGGTCAAAGAGTTTGGTTTCATCAAGAACGAAGATGAGCCTTGTGTATACAAGAAGATTAGTGGGAGCATAGTGTTATTCCTTATTTTATATGTGGATGACATATTACTCATTGGAAACAACATTCCTACACTTCAGTCCGTAAAGACTTGGTTGGGAAAGTGTTTCGCAATGAAAGATATGGGTGAAGCCGCATATATACTTGGCATTAAGATCTATAGAGATAGATCAAGGAAGCTACTTGGTTTAAGCCAAAGTACATACATTGACAAGGTCATTAGAAGATTCCGTATGGAAAATTCTAAAAGAGGTACCCTGCCGGTGTTACATGGAGTTTCTCTAAGCAAAACTCAATGTCCTAAGACAAAAGATGAGCGTGAGAAAATGAATGATGTTCCACATGCTTCGGCAATTGGGTCCATCATGTATGCCATGATCTGTACTAGGCCGGATGTATCTTATGCTTTGAGCATGACAAGTAGATACCAATCCGACCCCGGAGAGAATCACTGGGTGGCTGTAAAAGCGATTCTTAAGTACTTGGGAAGGACTAAAGACTCGTTTTTGGTCTATGGAGGAATGGAAGATGATCTCGTTGTAAATGCTTACACGGATGCAAGCTTCCAAACCGACAGAGATGATAGTCGATCGCAATCGGGTTTTGTGTTTATGTTAGATGGTGGAGCTGTAAGCTAGAAGAGTTCCAAGCAGAGTACAACCGCTGATTCTACAACGGAAGCTGAGTATATTGCTGCATCGGATGCTGCAAAGGAAGTTGTTTGGATTAAGAAGTTCATCACTGAACTTGAAGTGGTTCCTAGTATTGCTAATCCAATAGACCTTTATTGTGATAATAATGGTGCTATTGCTCAAGCAAAGGAACCAAGGGCACATCAAAAATCCAAACACATACTTAGGCGTTACCATGTCATTCGAGAAATCATTGACAGAGGTGACGTGAATATATGCAAAGTACCTACTGATGACAATGTCGCGGACCCGCTAACAAAGGGACTTCCACAAGCTAAACATGAAGGTCATGTTAGGTCCATGGGAATTAGATACATGGGAGATTGGGCCTAGGGCAAGTGGGAGATTGTTGGTGTAGGTTCCCTAGGCACGTTTAATAAACGTTGTAATTGTTATCATTTATTTCATATCAATAAAGAGATGTTTTGATTATTATTGTTGTTCATGTTTAATTATAATAATCTCCGTCCCTAGTACTTGTTAATCACTAGTATAAAGGCTAAATGATCATGGGATGATCATGTTAGATTTATGGGTACTTGTTTGGAACATGGTACTGGACATGACCCGCTGTATGAGATTTATGTCATGGTCTATGTCGTACATATATCTCATATTAGTTATGTCATTCGAATCCTTAGATATGAAGTTATTATAGTCTTCCACTTGATGAACATTATGTTTGACATATTCAAACGCTATCTTTAACCGGGTAGTTATAAAGTGTATGATTGGCATAATCGGATTCACGTAGGGAAGAATAATAAGCTAAATGGATTTGTCCCTCTTCGGAGAGATCTCAAGCTTAGGCCTCTCGTAGGAATGATGTTGATGAAAATGTTCGGCCGGACTCAAATGAATTGATTAGATCAATGTCATTTGGATTATCAACATATTTGGAATCGAGAAAGTATTGAACAAAGACAAGTTGACTGTTTGACCATGACTTGTGTTCAATGAGATCAAGGACAAAGGGATTGTGACATATTCTAAAGGAATGCGAACTTGTATCTAGTTATGTTATTTGGTTTGGTATGACGGTTTGCTAAAACCTAATCATATCTTATGGATTCATGTTTGAACCCATTGCCAACTTAGTATAATACTAGAGGGTCACACGCAATGGAACGAATCCTAAAAGTTACTATATTGGAAAATTAAGGCTCTCTGATCCAGGTGTGCGACCGCACAAACTAGGCTGGGCGGCCGCACATGTTTGGGCAACCGCACACCTGTTTTTGGGCGGCCGCACAGTGAGTCGGGACAGGTTTCCTGATTTAATTAGGAAAAGGGTTTTGGACGGGTTTTGACACAAGTTTCCTATTTGGAATAGGTCTAACTTGTATATAAACAGCCAAATTCGGCCAGAACTCAACCCTAGCTTGTGTGCAAGTCTCCAAAGAGTTTGAGAGAGTTTTATTTTGTTCTAAGACATCCTAGATTGAAGAACAAAATAATACATAAAATAATATTCCATATAGTTCATATTAATTGTGAAAACGTGTTTCACAATTTTGGTCTAGCAACCAAGATCAAGTGTTCTTGATATTCGTTCAAGGTGTGGATACCGCTAGAGGGTGAAGCTCATCATCTTCAAAGTTCGTGTTCTTACTTGTTCGTGATTAAAGCTTCAATTTCTCCACCAAGATCAAGACCAAATTCAATGTCATCAAGGGTTAGTTTTTCTAGTATTCATATTGCAAGTATTTGATTTAATCATATGAATGGATCTATGGGCTTTGGGTTTCATAAAATTTTAAATGCTATTTTCCGCTGCGCATGTTACTTGGAAACCCAACAGGTTAGTCTTGGATTTCTAATGCCTTTGTAATTTCTCCAACAAGGTAATCTCAAAGCTATTGACTTGCAGACTTGGGTCCGTGCTTCCTCGATTATCTCCCTAAATCAAAGTGGTTTTGACAAAGGGCGTTTAATTAAAGAAAATGTTTTACTTGCTCAAGAGATGATCCAATCTATAAAAAAGAAAGTCCGTGGATCAAACATCGCCATAAAACTAGATATGGCAAAAGCTTATGACCGGTTCTCTTGGATCTCTTTGATTAAGGTGATGAAGAAATTTGGTTTCTCAGTTGAATGGGTTGATATAATTTATATAGGTGCATATCCTGTTGTTGGTTTTCTGTTCTGGTTAATGGGGAGGTAAGTGGTTTCTTCCACTCGACTCGGGGGCTTCGGCAAGGTGATCCTCTATCCCCAAGTCTCTTTATCATTGCTGCTGAAATCCTAAGTAGGGGGCTGAATTATCTTCATAATACGCATGCTTGGCTTCGGTTTAAGTCATATCCTCATGTGCCCATTGTTTCTCACCTTTCCTACGCTGATGATATTCTTATATTTTGCAATGGATCTAAAGAATATCTTGAGCTGCATATGAGATGTTTGGAGTCCTATCAACAGTTTTCGGGGCAACTGGTGAGTATAGGCAAATCTTGTTTTGTTACGGGGAAAGTAACTGATCAACGGGATTCTATTATTACTGATACCACGGGATTTCAAAAGATTGACCTTCCTATAAATTATCTCAGCTGTCCTCTATATATAGGTCGCAAGAAGCAAAGCCTCTTCTCCTCTGTCCTTCGAAAGATGGAAAATAGGTTAGCAACTTGGCAAGGGAAATTGTTATCCTATGGCGCGAAGGCAACTCTTATAAACTCCTGCCTTCAATCCATCCCTCTTTATTTTATCTCTATTTTGGATCCTCCAAACGGAATAATTTCAGCCATGCAATGCCTTATAATGAACTTCTTTTGGAGTGGTTCGGAAGGTCAGAAAAAGTGTCATTGGATAAGTTGGAACAAGATGAGCTATCCAAAAACAGAGGGTGGCCTTGGCTTTCGAAAATTTGAAGATATTTCCACCTCCTTTGCTATGAAACTGTGGTGGAGGCTTCGGGGATCTTCGACCCTTTGGTCTAATTTTATGCTTCTGAAATACTGTTTTGAAACCCATCCCAGGGATGCGGTTACAACTACTTTTGCATCTCACATTTGGAAGAGAATGATTGGGATTAAACATATTATGGAGCCTCGGATTGGATGGTGTGTGGGTAATGGTTTGATTTCGATACATGAGAATTGGCTTGCTGGTCCGGTTTTATCCATGCCTTATGAGCATCACCAGGTTTTCACCCTTGTTGGGTATGCCCACTTATATCTCAGTTTCAATGTAATAGGATTGATTAGATTTGATTGATCCATCACCTAAGTTTTATTTCATGAACTTTAGACCCACATGTAAGAAGTATTTATACTTCATTTTTTTGGTTGTCCATTGTAATAGAATAGGCTTAGGAATAGGGCAAGAAGATCAAAATTGAAGAAAATCACTCCGTGAATTTGAGCTACGCGCCATGCGCCCTCTTCATTTTTGCACCATGCGCCTATCAAGTGCGCGCGCATAAGGTGATGCGCCTAGCTACGCTACGTGCCCCATTGGCTCATACGCGCCTCTTAGCTCAAACGCGCCTCAAAGAAGTGTTTTTAACACTCAGTGATTTAACGAAGATTCAAAGACTTGAAGAGATTCAAACTACGCCAATGATCCAACGGTGGTTAAATAACACGTATGCACCCGCATCTAAAGACACCTGTCCATAACGGTCATATTTGTGTTATGTATCTAACGGCTATAAAAGGACACGTGCTCCACTCAATGAGCGACAGCACATCCGTCCTTTCTCTGACTCACCAAGGATTTCCAACGGCTAGTTTTTGGGGCTCTACTATAAATACCCCATAACTTCAACCATTTGAAGTTGCTAAGAATTTCAAGAATTTCTCTCTCAAGCATTTGTTGAAGATTTGAAGATTGCCTTTGTTATTTCTAGAATTCTCAAGAACATCTTCATAAACTTCATCCTTAGCCCAGATCCTCAAGCGATAACACTTTAGTTTTCTTGTGCTCTCAATCTCAAAGATCTAAAGAGCCTTGAATCTAAAATCACACACGCACCTCTTTAAGTTTGATCACTTAGATCTTTCTTTTAGAGATACACCGGTTATTGTCTAGGATTTGTTCTTTCATAGAATATTAGATCTTGAGTTAGTGTATAAGCTCAAACGATTGTAATTTGTAACACTCTCTCATTATATAAGATCTCCATTAGAAATCCAAGACTAACCATCTTGGTAGAGGACGTAGATCATTTTCCCGATCGAACCTCTCCAAATAGCGCGTACTTATTATCTTGCTATTTCATTTCAAGTCATATCATATCTAACTATTTGATTGTTTATTCATTGTAGATTGATTGATTGAACTGTGTTGTGTTTGTTATATCATTTGCCTTAGTTTCTTATTTCACCCACTTTGAGCCAAAATACTTAGAGTGTGTGTGCGTCCCCTTTATCATACTTTGCGCCTATTTACATTACTAAATTCCGTTGTGCATTTCACTCACTCACATAGGCGCATATCATAACGCTTATTTGATAAATTGCGCATTTGTAATTGAGTTTATCAAGGGTACGAAAAGAATTTTAAAACAGCTATTCACCCCCCCTCTAGCTATTTTTCATACCCTTGTTGCCCTTTGGGACCAACAAGTGGTATCAGAGCAAACACCTTTATAAAACACTTTTGTTTTTCAAGCTTAACAGCTTGGGTGCCGATTCTAAATGGCAAACTCAAAACCTATGGCAACTGCAAACTACACTCACGTTCCGGTCTTTGATGAAGATCATTTTGACGTGTGGAAATTCAGCATCTTAACTCATCTCAACTCAATCGATGAAAGACTTCATGACACCGTGGTTTATGGACTTTACATCCCTATGAAAGCAAATCCAAATCCGCGCACCAATGTTGTTCAACCAACCGTCAAGAAACCAAGGGAAGAATGGACTGGGGAAGAAACAAGAAGAGTTGCAAATGATGGCAAAGCAAGAAACATTCTCCTAAGCACTCTAAGCACGGCTATGAAACAACAAGTCATGCATTGTGCTATTGCTAATGAGCTATGGGACGCTATTGAAGAGCATATAGAAGGAGATATTGTTTGTAAGGAGAACAAGAAATATGAAGTGCAAAAGAGATTCAACAATTTCTCTCAACTCCTCGGTGAAACCTTAAGACAAACTTATGAACGCTACTGTGAAATTATAAATCTATGTATTTCACTTGGCATGAAGATTTCAAACAAGGATTTGAATGTCAATTTTCTCCAAGCTTTTGGATCAAGATACCTACATAAATCCAGCGCTCTTGAAGACGCCGGAACTTTAGATGTATGGACTTTAAGAAACCTTTATGCAAATCTCAAAGTTTATGAGCTTAAACTCCAACGAATCAGTGAAACTGAAGGAAAGTCAAAATCCATAGCAATGGTAGCGCATAGAGAAGAAGCCCATGTGCCTGCGCCGGTTCAAGAAGAGAAAAGATCCGATCCCAAAATTTCTACCTCTGAGCTACTAGACATGGATGATGAAGACTTTGCTTTATTTGTGAAGAAATTTCAAAAGTTCAGAAAATTCTCAAGACCCGGCTCAACCAACAAATTTCAAGGATCTACTAGCAGAGCTCCTCCAAAGTTCACAAGGAGCAGTGATTCAAAAAGAAAAGAAAACCTTGTTTGTTTTAATTGTAGGAAACCAGGACACTTTGCTTCAAGCTGCCTAACTCCAAAATTTGAATATATGCAGAAGAAGAGCAGCCATACTCCCAAGTTTACTCCCAAATTCACTCGTCACAATGGAATGGTTGCTGAAGAAGAATCACCAGCAAATGAGCAGAACACTTGGATTGAAACAGACTCAGATGAGAGCGATGAAGATTCTGATGATGGACTCGTTTGTTTGGTGGCAAATGATGATGAAGTTGATACTTATGATTCTGATGATGACTTCTCCAAGGATGTTCCTGATATGAATGTCTTGAATAAACCTATCAAGAAATCTGCAGGTTTTCAAGAAGTGAAAAGGAAGAAAGGACCAACCATCAGCGAGCTCGTTGAACAAGGATTTCTCACTCCGGCTCAAAGCGATGGTAGATTGTTATTCTCACGATGTGATCTAAGTGCAAGGAACAAGTTGAGAAAAGGAGCTTACATCAGACCTCAAGTTGAACAAACTGCTCCATTCTCTAAGATCAATGATGATGATGTGATTGCTGAACAAGAAAAAATGTTAAAAAAGGCTGAAAAGGTAATCACTAGATTTGATAATGTGAAGGAAGCTTTAGCACTATCATGTGATGAAATTTCCCTGCTTAATATCGAGAAATCTCTACTTAAATCTGAACTCACCCTCCTTAAGGAGCAGATAAAGAGCATGACTCCTCTTACTGTTAAAAACACTTTTCTAACAGAACAGAACTCACTTCTTAAAGTTCAAAACGATGAATTGGTTGCTCAAATTACTGATCTTAAAAATATTACAAATGAGTGGTCCAATTCTCGTGTTACTATGGAGAATATATTTGAGTCCCAAAAAGTCAGTGGTGATAAAAGTGGCTTGGGATTCTCATCAACTAGTGACAACTTTAAATGTGATATCTGTGCTGAAAGAGATAGTGAATTTACAAACCAGCAAACTTTTGAAATTCCCAAGGCACAACATTCTAATTCAATGGGTAAAGGATAGGAAAAATTCAAGAGACAAACATTCCATTATGTCTACCCAACGAAGCAATTTGGGAAAGCTAATGGGAAAGATATAGCTACAGATGAATCATCCTCTAGCAAAATCCCTCTTGAAACAAAGCGCGCTCCTTCTCCGAGTGCTCATTATGCGCCTAGGAGCCACGCGCCTTACCGCCGTGCGCCTCCTAGCCCTATGCGCCCTCCTAGATCAAGCGCTCCAAAATTTCAAAAGAAGGATTTTGTTAAGGCTAGTCCATCTGACCCAAAGAAGAATGCTATCCCAAAGAAAAGTAAAGAGTTTGTGAAAACTCATGTGATTGGTGGCTTTCATCATTGTTCTATTTGTGATTGTTCTGAACACAAGGCCGTGGAATGCCTTTTGCGATTCACTCCCAATGCCAAAGGACGTAAAAACCCTAAGGTCAAGCAAGAGTGGGTTGTCAAAAGTTGCTAACCCTAGGACCCAAAAGGAATAAAGGGGACCTGCTTAAATGTCTATATTTTAGGTTCTTTGTCTCATGGCTGGATCTTCAAAAGCTACAAATTATGAATGGATTCTCGATAGTGGGTGTTCAAGACACATGACTGGAGATGAATCCTTATTAGAAGATGTCCATGAAGAAAGAGGTCCCTCAGTAACATTTGGTGATAATAACAAAGGTCAAGTTGTTGCATATGGAAAGCTCAAGAAAGACAAAGTGTGCATTGAAAGAGTCTCTCTCGTCGAAGGGCTCAAGCACAACTTATTATCCATATCTCAATTCTGCGACAAAGGATTAGAATGCCATTCCACCTCAACTCAATGTCTTATCAAGAATGGCAAAACTAGAGCTACATTACTCACGGGATATCGTAAGACAAATATTTACATTATTGATTTCCATAGTATGAACTCTAGTACAAATCTTTGTTTTGTAGCTAAAAGTGTGAGCGAAAATAGTTGGCTGTGGCACAAGCGCTTAAGTCACTTGAACTTCAAATATCTATCTAAACTCAGCAGGAATAACCTTGTTAAAGGACTTTCCAAGGTTGCTGATCATCATGACAAGAAGTGCGCCGCGTGTCAACTTGGCAAACAACCGAAGAAATCTTTCTCCAGCAAGACCAATCCTTCAACTTCTAGATGTTTGCAACTACTTCACATTGATCTATTTGGACCAGTCACCACCGCAAGTATTAGAAGAAACAAGTATACTCTAGTTGTGGTGGATGATTATTCAAGATATACATGGGTGGAAATGATGATCTCAAAAGACCATTGTTACGACATTTTGACCACCTTATTTCGACTGCTCCAACCCAAAAAGAAGATGACATCATTAGTGTTCGATCCGACAATGGAACAGAATTCAAGAACAATGGTGTTGCTCGATATTGCGACGATCATGGGATAGATCACAACTTCTCAACCGCTGGAGTTCCTCAACAAAATGGTATTGTGGAAAGAAAGAATAGAACGTTGATTGAAGCGGGAAAGACGATGATAGCTGAAGCGAAATTGCCTAAGTACTTTTGGGAAGAAGCTATCAACACAGCATGTTTCACTCAAAATCGTTCCCTCATCAACAAACTTCACAACAAGACTCCGTATGAACTTTGGCGTGGTAGAACTCCCAACATTGCATTCTTCAAGATCTTTGGTTGCAAATGTTATATCATCCTCTACAATGGAAACGAACATAGATGTAAATTCGATGCCAAAGCCGACGAAGGTATTTTTGTTGGGTATGCCAAACATTCTAAAGCTTTTCGCGTTTTTAATAGATCTACATTAGTGATAGTTGAATCTGTACATGTTACATTTGATGAACATTCTCTCCTTGAGCCACATTTGGCTCCAAATGTTGCTGATGATTCGGTTGAGCTTAATGATACAGGTGCTCCTATTTATGTTGCGCCTACTCAAAATCAGAATATATCAACTCAAGGAAATCCATCCACATTAGTTGCGCCTAACTCCTCATATGGCGCGCCAAATGGATCATCAGCTGCGCCTCACTCACATGTTGCGCCTTTTGATTCCTTTCATGCGCCTATATCTACAGCTGCATCTGGTGTAAACCCAAGTGTCAACTCTACACCAATTCAACCCCCAAATTTTGATGATTTAGAATCTGGTGAAGATGTACCAATTGAAGACCTTCAAGTTACTACGACTCAACCTAACTTACCTCCTGAAATTCGTGAAGTTAGAGGTCACCCAATCAATAATATCATTGGTGATCTAAACGTTGGTGTTCGTACAAGGAGAGCTACAAACTTTGATGCTTACACTGCATTCATCTCTCAAATTGAACCGAAAAAGGCTGATGAAGCGCTCCAAGATCCTAATTGGGTTGTTGCAATGCAAGAAGAACTCAATCAATTTGAACGATGTAAGGTTTGGACTCTTCTTCCAAGACCAAATGATCAAGGAGTGATTGGTATGAAATGGGTGTTCAGAAACAAGATGGATGAGAATGGAACCATCACGAGAAACAAAGCAAGATTGGTTGCACAAGGCTCTAGGCAAGAAGAAGGAATTGACTACGATGAAACATTTGCGCCCGTAGCAAGACTTGAAGCTATCAGATTATTTCTAGCTTATGCCGCTCAAAAGAACTTCAAGTTATATCAAATGGATGTGAAGAGCGCGTTTCTAAATGGTGAACTCCAAGAACAAGTCTACGTTGCTCAACCACCTGGGTTTGAAGATTCACAATTTCCAAATCATGTGTACAAACTCCAGAAAGCTTTGTATGGACTCAAAGTAGCACCAAGAGCATGGTACGATACACTATCCAAGTTTCTCATTGAAAAAGGCTTCACTCGCGGTAAAATCGATACAACTCTTTTCATTACCAAACTTAATGGTCATAAATTACTTGTTCAAATTTATGTTGATGATATTATATTTGGTTCTACTAATGAATTGTTGTGCAAGCGCTTTGAGAAACTAATGAAGAGCAAGTTTGAAATGAGCATGATGGGAGAACTCACATTCTTCCTCGGGCTTCAAATCAAGCAAATGAATGAAGGCATATTTATCAATCAAGCCAAATATACAAAGGACTTAATCAAGAAATTTGGACTGGAGAACGCCAAAGCATATGGTACTCCAATGGCCACCGGCAACAAACTCGACAAAGATTTAAAAGGTAAACGTGTTGATCAAACGCTCTATAGAGGTATGATTGGCTCGCTCCTTTATCTTACTGCTAGTACGCCCGATATTATGTTTAGTGTTTGTGTTTGCGCTCGTTATCAATCTGACCCTAGAGAAGCGCACTTAATTGCTGTGAAACGTATTATAAGATATCTTTCCGGTACTGTTAACCTTGGACTTTGGTACACCAAAGATTCGAACTTTAAACTTGTAGGTTATTCAGATGCGGATTATGCAGCGTGCACAATTGATAGGAAAAGCACTAGTGGCACTTGTCATTTCCTCGGATATCGACTTGTGTCATGGGCGAGTAAGAAACAAGCTTCAGTATCTGTCTCAACAACCGAAGCTGAATATATCGCTGCGGGAAGTTGTTGCTGTCAAATACTATGGATGAAGCAGCAATTGGTGGACTATGATATCATCGAAAAAAATTGTCCCATCTACTGCGACAACACTTCAACAATTGCGGTTTCTGAAAATCCTGTCATGCACTCAAAGACCAAGCACATCGACATCAAATATCACTTCCTCAAAGACCACATAGAGAAAGGCAATATACATTTGGAACACGTGGGAACCAACTATCAAATCGCCGACATTCTAACGAAAGCACTCGACGCGAAACGGTTCATCTTTTTTAGAGGTGAAATGGGTATGCTTGAACTCAACTAATTTCCTTATAGTTTTGTTATTACTAATGATTTTATGTTTCGTTGAGTTATGAGTATATTAGGTTCAAATGATAAATCATTTCAAGTTTCAAGGAAACTCTGCGCGCCCAATACCTTTGCGCGCCCTACACTCACTGCGCGCCCAATTCTTTTGCGCGCCTCACTCCCTATGCGCGCCTAGCATTCAATGATTCTTAAATTATTCTGCGCGCCTAGATGATCTTATGCGCCTCCCATGCGCTCATTAAATGTTTGCGGCTCAATCAATGCTCAAAATTTATTATTTCAATGATTGAACGTATTCAATTTTCACAAGTACCAGGTATGTTGATTCTGTTCATTTATTATAGGAATTTCTGTCTTTTGACATTCCATAATTGTTCAAGGGTACTTGTGCAATTAATTTTTTCCTCGTTTTACATTTTTTGAAAAATTTTATTTTCTGGGGATTTATTTCTTGCAACCCAAACTTACACCAAAACAGATGTTTTGGGGGTTTGTGCAAAAATTTGATCAAAATTGCTCATACACTTATAGGGAAAGTGGAGCAGTTTTTTTAACCCAAGGTGTCACATCATGACACTTTAGGTCATTCAGCATTTATGAAGCCATCATTTCTCTTTTCCCTTCATTAATTTTTGTCCTTTCTAATTTCCCCTCACCATAAATGCGCCGTCTTCTTTTGTCTCCTCATCATTATTTTTTTATTTGTGCATTTTTTTTGGAAACCTAAACCTATATATACTCACCCTATCTCTTCCATTTCCATCATCACCTACACTCTTCCTACCAACTCTCTCTCTCTTTATCCCTCTCTGTCTCTCCGCATTCTCTCTTTCTCTCTCTATTTTTTTCATCATTTTTTTCTTCTCCATTATCTCTCTTTCTTCCTACCAACGATCAATTCGTTATATTTTACGAATCTGAAGATTTTTCATGCGGTCGTTTTGATATATTGTATGCTTGATTTGGTGAAGTTTCACGAATTATGTGTTCTTGGTGTTCTTGATGTTCTTCAAGCACTCAAGCATGTTCTTCGTGTTCTTCGTTATTTTTGCATGACTTGGGTTTCAAAATTTTCAAAACTTGTTTTTCAAAATTTTCATGTTTTGATCCTTATTACTTGCATATGCATGTTTGATATGTGTTTGTGTGTTTTCGTGTGTTTTTAATACTTAGTATGAATTTTACATAGATATGCGCCTAAGTGTTGATTTATGCGCCTAGTTGGTTATGCGCCCTATGACCTTATGCGCCTTCCTTGATTCATGCGCCTAATAATTGTATGCGCCCTATACAAATACAAATATTATGCGCCTCAATCAACTTATGCGCCTAAAGCCATTATGCGCCTAAACATTTTATGCGCCTAAATTTTACTTAGTCAAATTGTTATGTTTAATTTTTCCTTAGTATTTTTCATAGAACCATGATATGCGCCTCGTATTTGTATGCGCCTACAACATATATGCGCCTAATAATAGTATGCGCATGCTATTTTTTATGCGCCTATATATTGTCCTGCGCCTACTCTATACTTAGCTCATTTTATGATTCTATGCGCCTTATACACTCCTAACTTAAATCATTGTTATGTTTTCATGATCCTGCAAATTTCAGACCCGGTGAGACGATTGATCTTGCTGAGCTCTCACTTGATCCAATGGGGCTTGAAATTCTCTCAACCCTTCACACCGCTGGACTCACTCCTTTATTCACACTGGATCAACCATTCTATTGTCCGCTCCTTGTTGATGAATTTTTCTCAACCGCAGCTCTAGTTGAGACTCCTGCTGATGGCTACGTGCGCTACAGGATATGCGCCACCATTCAGAACGTTGCTATAACTATCTCTACGGGCACAATCAAGAACATAGTGAGTTTCAGCACTACTGGCCCTCAGGGTGTTTCTGGTTAACCGAACTCTTACTCAGTTGCAGCGCAGAATATAGTAGCGCATACTTATCTCAAAGTCCCTACTCTTCTGAACAACATCAAAAACGTTGAGATAAAGGATGGTGGTGATCTGCTTGCTCATATAGCGCATCTTGTTGATACTTCTATCGTGTTCAAGACCGGCAATGTGAATAGATTCACCGTGGAGCAGTGGGAGTATACTGCTGCCATCATGGGAAAGACTAGATTGAATTGGCCTCAGATTTTGTTCAAAACTTTGTCAGATCAGATTGACAAATATAACAAAAACAAAGCTGATGGTAAAACGAAGTTCAAAACTCACTGCAGAATCCTCACAAAAATATTTCTCACCTATCCTGCCCTTGCCAAATTCCTTAATGAGAACCCTGCTTATAAAACTGATGATGTTCCAGTTTTTGGGAAAGACAATCTTGTCTTGAAGAGGCGCAGGAAGCGCATGGCAAAGCGCGCGCCTAGGGTAAAGGGTGCTCAGTTGGTTGATGAAGCCACTAAGTCAGATGAAGATGCAGATGGTGCAGAAGAAGGTGCAGACATTGAAGCAGCACCTCGCGCAGAACCAACAGTTGTTCCAGGCGCAGAAAAGGGCAAAGGAAAAAGGGTTGCTGAAGGAACAAGCAGACCTCCTAAGCGCCCAAGATCTGAAACAGAAGAAGAAAAAGAACTTAAACGCGCTAAGGAAGCCAGTAGACTGGAAGCGCAGAAGAAAAGGGATGAAGAATACAAGTTGAAACAGACTGCTGAGCTATCAAAGTCTGAAAGGCGCAAAGGTTCAGGGTCTAGCGCTGATGTACGCGCGCCTGCTACTAATGCGCCTCCTACTGTTCAAGCGCCTACCACCACTCCTGCTACTCAAAGACCAAATTCAAAGTCATCAAGGGTTAGTTTTTCTAGTATTCATATTGCAAGTATTTGATTTAATCATATGAATGGATCTATGGGCTTTTGGTTTCATAAAATTTTAAATGCTATTTTCCGGTGCGCATGTTACTTGGAAACCCAACAGTGGTATCAGAGCCCCGTTCATGTTGATTATTTCAATACCTAGATCATGTTGTGTGTATATAAATTGTTTATGTGCCTAACATGATATGAATATTGGATATATGATGTTTATGTGTTATATGATTTTATGTGGTTTATTGTTTTACAACTTTAATCGCACTTTTGAATCGCACTAAAAATTATGTTGGATTCTGAATTGTTTGATTATTAATTTTTGATTGGATCAAAGTTTTAATAATCGGGGAAAACAATTTTGAGACAAATTTTTGAACTTTAAAAATTCATTCTGAAGCTACTATGCGACCGCACAGAAAACCTTGGGCGGCCACACAAGTTTGGGCGACCGCACAGTTTTTTCTTGGGCGGCCGCACAGTTGTCAGGATTCTGGTTTTGATTTTCGGTCAGAGTCAGAATCTGGAATTTTGATGGGGTCCGACCAGACCAGTGACAAGACCAGCCAGACCTGCTGATCTGGAGTGGATTTTGGGCAGTTAGTTTGGGTGTGGATCCTGGGGTTTGATTTTCCTATTTGTTTTAGTCTTGTGATTCTAAGATTGGTTCAAGGTTTGGATGGCTAATCTACGTTCATCGAGATTGTGTTTCCCAAACTTGATCGCAATCAAAGTTTCAAAGATAAAACGAAGTTAGAATTATGAAGAGTTCATAATTGCTAAAATTGAGAAACAAAGTTCTTGATTCAAAGATTGGAGATCCATGTGGAATTGTGGATGCAATTGGCCTACGTTCATCGAGACCATCTATTGCTTAGTTTCGGCCACATGGACTGCTTTCTTGGTTTTTTGAATTAGTGCGGAATTGTGGATGCCTTATGGCTTAGTTTCGGCCGCACTTCTTGTTGTCTTGATTTGGAGATAATAACCGAAGTTGAAATAGTCTCATCCTCATAATTATAGAGAAACTAATGACACATAAATGTTATGCTTAAATTAATGGAGATTAATTAGTGGCTAAACTTGATGCGTAATATGTTTATATTATGTGCTCATAAATGTGTTGTAAGCTATATATGTGATGAACCTTCAAAGAAAGTTTTAAGTCCTTTATTTCTTGAATATGATACCAAACAGCCCAAGGAATTTTGTAGCTACCATGGAGAATTTTAACAACAACTTCAGAATCTAACTCCAGCCATAAAGAATTATAACCTCTATTAATGGCGAATCTCAACCCATCAACTACAGTGCGAACTTCAGCCATAGTATTGGATGCATGACCATAAAAATTAGAAAATGCAAAGAGAAACTCACCTTCATGGTCACGGAAAACACCCCCTCCGGCTGCAATACCTGGGTTACCTCTAGATGCCCCATCCGTGTTTAACTTTATGGTGCCCAAGATTGGGGGATGCCACAAAATAAATTTTAAACGAGATACATTGACTTGCCTTGTTTTGAGACGAAAAAATTGTGTCAAATGACTCTCAATCAATGGAAAAGATAAGGAAAATGCCTTTGATGTACAAGAAATCTGCTCTTGGATAGCTTGGATAACCCGAAAATGATTAGGGGTATTATCATCAAACACTTATTTCTATGCTTCCAAAGCTCCCAAAGAATGAACATAGGAATCAGCTTAATGAGCCACTTTTCCGAAGAGTTCTTATGCAAGGCGAGAGACGAAAACCAAAACACTAACCTTTGAGAAATGGATGTGCCTCGGATTGGAATGCCCAATAAATTGCCAAAAAACTCCCAAGTCTGCTCCGCTACTTCTCCATCGAAAAGAATATGACCAAGAGTTTCCATCTTTGGAGAATGAATGCAGCAATAACATCTAGATACAATAGGAATACCTCTACGAATAATGTTGTCATCCGTGGGAACTCCATTATGTAATACCTTCCAAAGAAAAATAGAGATCTTGAGAGGAATATGTTTTTGCCAACACCAAGAAAACACCAAACTCCGATCCTTGACTGCTCTACATTCTCTCCAAGCGGATGAGATAGAAAATCTGCCCGTAGAAGAAGGAGTCCAAAAAGCATGGTCAGGATCATTAGAGAGTTGAATAGAAGAGCTTTGGATCGCATCTAGAGATTGTTGTCCATATAGATCACGAATATGGTCACTCTTAAGCTGCCCATTCTCGAAAAGAGAAAAAATCTGGATATGCGCCTCACTAGGTCAAATAAAGCCATTAGGTAACCATCTTTCTTGGACGGAAATTTCACCCATGCCAACACCCCAAGCAATTCTCTCTTCAACAAAGTCTTTAACCCCAATCATACGCCGCCACACATGAGAACATCCCACCCTCAGAGATGCATCCATTGGGTGCAAAAGATGACAATATTTTGCTTTAAGAAAATCAATCCAAAGAGATTCAGAAGTTCTAAATCGCCACCATAACTTCATAGAAAAAGCTGTAGCCATATCTTGAAAGGATCTCAGCCCAAGACCCCCCTCCTCAACAGGGAAAAAGAATTTCTTTGATGTAACCCAATGACATTTAGGGCTGCCATCAAGATTACTCCAGAAGAAATTAGCAATCAGCCGAACTATAGCTTTTATTACTCCTTTAGGAGGATCTAAAAGAGAAATATAATAAATGGGGATAGCCTGAAGGCAATGTTTAATCAGAATTAACTTCGCCCCCGAAGAAAGGATCTTACCACCCCAAGAATCCAATCTATCCCTAAGTTTCCTTAGAACAGGGTCAAATAAACTTTGAACTTTTCGACCAGAATATATAGGACACCCAAGGTAAGTGATGGGGAGATCTTTCTTTTGAAATCCCGTGGCATTAGCAATTACCGTATCTCTAGCATTATCCACCTTCCCCGTAATGAAACATGATTTGCCAATATTAATAAGCTGCCCAGAGAATTGCTGATATTGCTCCAAGAAATCCATATGTGCTTCCAAAGAAATAGTACTCCCATTACAAAAGATGATAATATCATCAGCATAAGAGAGATGAGAGATAACCGGGACATGAAGATAGCTTGTATGATAAGCAATGTGAGGCCGAAATTCATGAAGAGAATTCAAACCACGGCTAAGAACTTCAGCAGCAACAATGAATAAACTCGGAGAAATAGGGTCTCCTTGCCTAAGCCCTCGAGAAGAATGGAAATACCCAGCGGATTCCCCATTAATGAGAATAGAAAACCAATTAAAAGCAATGCATCGGTGGATTAGATCAATCCAAATTTCTGAGAAACCGAAACTTCTCATAACCTTAATAAGAGCAAACCATGAAAGTCGATCATAAGCCTTGGCCATATCAAGCTTAAGAGCAATATTAGAGCCAAACACTTTTTTATTTATAGATTGCATGAGCTCTTGGGCCAATAAAACATTCTCATGAATTAAACGGCCTTTAACAAAACCACTTTGTTGAGGAGATATTATACGAGGGAGAACAGTAGCAAGGCGGTTGGAGAGAAGCTTAGAGATTACCTTGTTAGAGAAGTTGCATAAACTAATCGGACGGAGGTCCGAAAAAGAAGATGGAGCCGCAACTTTAGGAATGGTTACAATAAGAGTACTAGACCAGCTACGAGGCATATGAAACCCAGAGAAGAACTCCAAAACAGCCCTGTGAAGATCATACGCAATAATATCCCAGCAATGATGATAAAATTCCCCCGTAAATCCATCCGGACCCGCTGCACTAACTCCGCTCATAGAGAAAACTACTACTTTCAGCTCATCCAAAGAGGGTGGAGCAATTAAAGAGTTATTTTCCTCAAGAGTGATAATATTTGGGATATGAACTAAAAGATCATTAGGAGGAATATCATGATTGCCCGTCAATTGTTGTTCATAAAACTCTACAGCAGCCATTTTAATATCATTTGGATCCGTTATCCACTCTCCTTGACTATCCCGAATTCTATGTAACATAAGCTTTTGACGTTTCTTTTTAACATATGAATGAAAGAAACGTGTATTTTTGTCCCCATCTTTGATCCAAGATAAATTTGCTTTTTGCATCCAAAATTCCTCCTCAATCTTTAATTTAAACAACAGATTAGCTTGAGCCAAATGAAGCGCTGCCCTATTCTCCTCACTAGAATCTTGATCGAACAAAAGCTATCTAGCATAAACATCATCTTCAGCAACTTTAACTTGTTGATCAACCTTACCAAACACATTTCGATTCCATTCTTGGAGAACACGTTTGATTCTATTCAGTTTCTTAGCAAATTTCACCATATTCCTGCCCCCTAATAAAGTCTCTTCCCAAGATTGCCGAACAATGTTAAGAAATTCAGAATGTTTGGTCCAGACATTAAGAAATCTGAATACCCCTCTCCTTATTTCGTTAGTAAGACGAATCTTAATAAATAATGGAGCATGATCAGAGCACGTTTTATTCAAATGAGTGATAGTTGTAGATGCAAAACTTTGAAGCCATACCTCATTATAAAACACCCTATCAAGCCTTTGTAAAATAGTTGCCCTTCCAGCCCTTTTATTCCACCAAGTATAAACATTCCCAATAAAACCACCATCAATAAGATTGGCAACTTGAACCATATCTACAAATTCAGCCACATGTTTATCAAGCACGGGACGGCCTCCAAGTTTTTCAGATTGGTCCATAATAGCGTTGAAATCACCCATAATCATCCACGCCTCATTTGTATTGCTGCAGCTAATAAGATAATCCCAAAGCTCCCTTCGAGTATATTTACTACAACTTGCATAAACAAAAGAAAGTTGCACTGAGTTGGGCCATAAAGCATGAGAAGCCCGGACAGTCACCACTTGATCGTCCTCATGAATGAGATCACAAGAAACACCATGACGCCAAAAAACCCAAATGCTGCTTTTGAGATTTGAAAAGCCACCAATACATCGCAATTTACGAACATAAGAATTCAACAAAACTGAATCCATCTTAGGCTCATAAATAGCAAAGACAGAAACTTCATGCATTCTAATTAATCTACGGACTCGACGCACCGAAGAAGAATTCCCAATGCCTCGAATATTCCAGCTGATGATACCTACCATTAAAACACCAGATAAAAAGGAGTAGCAAGAGGGCTTTAAGTCATATGATGGGTGAGGGTAATCCCACCCTCAATTGTCGAACCATGAGGATCCTTTACCATTTCAATTCTTGGTCCCCTTGGAGATAATTGAAGCTGGTCAATAATACGGGCATTTGGGCCTTTGGGCATAGGGGCATCATCCATAAATAACTCAGAATCTGAATCTTGCTTTGCATCTTCCAAATCCACATCTTTATCATCCACCACATCTTCAACAAAACCATCCTGAGTATCATTATCACCCAAATCTGACCTGTTGGATGTAGTATCTCCGACATTATCAGTGAAAACCTTCGGCAAAGGTGTAGAATTTGCATTGACACTAGATTGTTTGAGAGATGTAGGGGAGACAAAAGGGACTCCCCGCCTTGAAAGGAAGCTGAAACCATTAGTAACAATGTTGGATGAACTTGAGGGCTTGGAGACTAAAGAGGACTTGGCTGTTTTAGAGATCACCATCGAGGGTTTGTCAACCATATAGGGGATGTTGGAGCTTTTGGACACCAAAGGATCTGCTAGGGCACCATCCAAATCAACAAAGGTATGGTGCTCTTGCATGGAAGTAATTTTAATAGTTTCTTCATGATCACCACTGGACAAAGATTTCGACCCATCATCTTTTTTCTTCTCCACATACATCTGATTTTGTTTGGGGTTTCCATTATCATTTTTGGCCAAGTCTTTCTTAAGCATCTCTTTGTTAACACCAGATTTATCATTCACCGATTTAGTGTTTGCTGGAAATCCATCTTTAGTAGCCTTCCCTTTGTCAACTTTAGGTGCCTCTAGATTGCTGCTACCATCTTGTTTTGGCTTTAGGAAATAACAATTACTCATATCATGACCAAGCTTGTAACAATGCTTACAATAATGGGGAAGATTCATAAACTCCAGATTCTGGTAAAAACTTGAAAACTCATCTCCACAATCTAAGAAAACCCTAGAAGGCAACTTTTTAAGCAAATCCACTTGAACCAAAACCCTAGCTTCACTTGGCCTAGAAAGATTTGCAGTAGGCTGATCAATTGAGAGGGGCTCACCAAAAATCTTCGCAATTGAAAAGAGACATACCTTGTTAAACATATGAATAGGAAGACCCGGGAGACTTACCCAAACAGGAAATAGAGAGGATTCCTTCTCCGGGTGCCATGAAGGCGTCCATCTGAAGACCCGCATAGGATGACGCCCTAAATGCCAAGTTTCCTTTGACCACAACCTATTAAAATCACCTTCATGCCTTAAGCGAATCAGGATGTGTTTTGAGTCGACATGCCCCAAACTGAATTCTGCCTTCAATCCAAATTTCACAAAAAACTGACGTGTATTCTCCATATTAGGTCGCCCGTGAGAAAACTTTCCAATCAACGTGTACTTGAATGGCTGGGCTAAGGAATTGATCATCTCCTTCGAAAATTTAAGAGAGGGTTCTCCCTTATAAGTGGAAACGGGAACAATATTAATTTGCGGAGGAGGAGGAACAAAAGAATCCTTAACCAAATCAGCAAAGGATTTCCTTTGTGAAGGAGAATTTGGCTGCACTAGGATTTCCGGCGGCTGGGAGGAAGACGCGTCATTAGGGGGCGCTGCATTAGGAACATACATAAACCTTTGGCCGCTAGGATTAGTGGAATGGATCCCGTTTACTACAGAATTCCCCAGCGCATTAGGAATGACAAGCGCAGGCTACAATTGAGAAGAAGAACCATTAACTGCTGAAACAAAACCTTGGGAAGCCATGAGAACAATCAGAAATCAAGAGAAACTCGAAACCCTAATTAGGGTTTCAGCAAGAAAGATGACGGCTAGAAGAGAGAGAAGAGAGAAAAAGTCAAACGGTCAATCATGTTTGGTTGCAAGTGAAGTCTGGATTATTTTTTTTTGTGATGAATTATAACATGCATGGAATGGATAAGAATCTCTCCGAGTTGCATGGGATGCTTAAAACTGCAAAGATGAAGATTGTGGAGAAAGGTTCTCCTGTGCTCTTGGTTCATGATGGGAAGAAGGCTGGTGCCAAAGGAAAGGGTAAGGCAAAAGTTGTCAAACCCAAGATAAGCAAGGCAAAGGTTGCCAAGGCTTCTGAGGCAAAACCCGATTCACAAAAGGATGCAATCTGTTTCCATTGTCAAGAAATTGGTCATTGGAAACGTAATTGCAAGGCTTTCTTCGAAGAGCAAAAGAAGAAGAAGGGCAGCAAGGCTGTATCGACTTCA
The DNA here is from genome assembly GCA_026119855.1 of Campanula takesimana. NCBI lineage: Eukaryota > Viridiplantae > Streptophyta > Magnoliopsida > Asterales > Campanulaceae > Campanula > Campanula takesimana. Next base: position 179,228 of record JAOWBW010001236.1, on the reverse strand, counting down.
GGTATCTATATGATAGATATTCTCCTTTCTACCACTGATTATTGGGTATTGGATACCGGATGTGGTTCTCACATTTGTTTAAATGTGCAGGGACTAAAGAATAGGAGACTACTTAAAGAGGGTGAGGTAGACCTACGCGTGGGGAATGGAGCAAGAGTTGCTGCATTAGCCATAAGGACTTATGAAGTCACTTTACCTTCCGGTTTAATACTTGTTTTGAACAATTGCTATTATGTACCGGATTTAAGTAGAAAGATTATTTCAATTTCTTGTTTGGATAATGAAGGTTTTAAGTTTCTTATTGAGAATAAGAAATTTTCTGTTTATTTAAATAATGTGCTTTATGGTATTGAAAATTCATTTAATGGTCTTTATATCTTGGATGTCAAGAATGAAAATAATGAAAATGTCTATCATATAAATAAGAAATCTAAACCTAATGATGTAAATCATTCTTATTTGTGGCATTGCCGTCTTGGTCATATCAATGAGAAGCATATCTCAAAACTCCATGGGGACGGTCTCTTAGGTTCATGTGACCTTGGGTCATATAACACTTGTGAGTCATGTCTTCTTGGAAAAATGACTAAGACACCTTTTACCAAGCTAGGTGAAAGGGCAGGCGACTTATTGGGGTTGATACATTCCGATGTATGCGGACCATTAAGTAGCAATGCTAGGGGAGGATTTCAATACTTCATAACCTTCACTGATGATTATAGTAGATTTGGGTATGTTTACCTAATGAAACATAGAAGTGAAGCATTTGAGATATTTAGAATATTTCAAAATGAAGTAGAAAAACAACTTGGCAAAAGTATTAAGGCACTTCGATCAGATCGAGGTGGAGAATACTTGAGTCATGAATTTGATGATCATCTAAAGAATTGTGGAATAGTTTCACAATTGACTTCACCCGGAACACCACAATGGAATGGTGTGTTCGAGAGGAGAAATCGGACTTTGTTAGACATGGTTCGATCAATGATGAGTCAAGTTGATCTTCCAATATCCTTTTGGGGTTACGCTCTAGAAACCGCTGCTTGCACACTAAATCAAGTTCCAACTAAATCGGTTCCAAAGACTCCATATGAGATGTGGAGCGGAAAGAAACCTAGTTTGTCTTTCATGAGGATTTGGGGTTGCGAAGCTTTTGTCAAAAGACTTGTCTCCGACAAACTAGCACACAAATCTGATAAATGTATTTTCGTGGGATATCCTAAGGAAACTAAAGGATATTACTTTTACAACCGAGAGGACAACAATGTGTTTGTTGCCCGAACTGGTGCCTTTATAGAGAAACAGTTTCTCTCCAAAAAAATCAGTGGGAGTAAAATAAATCTTGAAGAAATTCGAGACCCAGAAAATAACATTGAACCAATAGTGGAACAAGAACAAGAACCATAAGGAGTTGTGGAACCTGTTCAAAATACACAAGTAACTCGCAGATCTGGTAGGTTACGATCCGAGCCCGAGAGATATGGATTTCTCGTAACGGATAGTAATGAGGTGGAAATCATTGAGAATGATGAACCGACAACCTATCAAGAGGCGATGTCTTCTCCTGATTCGGACAAGTGGCTTGGAGCCATGGAATCCGACTTGCAATCCATGCAAGACAATCAAGTTTGGAATTTGATTGATGCACCCGAAGGTGTAAAAACCATAGGATTTAAATGGGTCTTCTAGAAGAAGACTGACATGGATGGGAAGGTACATACTTACAAAGCTAGACTTGTAGCGAAGGGTTATAGGCAAGTTCATGGTATTGACTATGATGAAACCTTTTCACCCGTAGCAATGATCAAGTCTATTAGAATTCTGCTTGCTATTGCCGCATATCATGACTATGAAATATGGCAAATGGAAGTCAAACCGCATTCCTAAATGGAAAACTACAAGAGGATGTGTATATGACACAACCAAAAGGTTTTGAACAGAATTCTAAGGTATGCAAATTGCAGAAATCCATTTATGGATTGAAGCAAGCTTCTAGGAGTTGGAATCTCTGTTTTGATGAATCGGTCAAAGAGTTTGGTTTCATCAAGAACGAAGATGAGCCTTGTGTATACAAGAAGATTAGTGGGAGCATGGTGTTATTCCTTATTTTATATGTGGATGACATATTACTCATTGGAAACGACATTCCTACACTTCAGTCCGTAAAGACATGGTTGGGAAAGTGTTTCGCAATGAAAGATATGGGTGAAGCCGCATATATACTTGGCATTAAGATCTATAGAGATAGATCAAGGAAGCTACTTGGTTTAAGCCAAAGTACATACATTGACAAGGCCATTAGAAGATTCCGTATGGAAAATTCTAAAAGAGGTACCCTGCCGGTGTTACATGGAGTTTCTCTAAGCAAGACTGAATGTCCTAAGACAAAAGATGAGCGTGAGAAAATGAATTTTGTTCCATATACTTCGGCAATTGGGTCCATCATGTATGCCATGATCTGTACTAGGCCGGATGTATCTTATGATTCAAAATTCATTCATGAATCTCTAACAAGACCACAAAATCTCAAGAACACACGTACCTTGGTTGTTTCCACTTATAGGTCAACTCAGATACTCACTTCAGACATCCACTACAAGGTAGATATATCCTCTATCAAGAAATTCTCATGTTGAATCTTTAACTCGTTTAACTCAATCGTGGTCAAGAACATTAATCCAGGTGTCAGCACTGTATTTGCACTGTAACCACTCAAGATAACCCAGGTTCTCATCAAGTAACATGTATTACTCAGTAGAAATTATAGCTGAGATCTCATCAAGAATGGATACATCCATCTGGTTTGGTGTAGAAATTCCACTGTCAATCAAATAGGTTAAATACCCAGTACAATCTCGATAACACTGTTCGAACTTTCAATGCAGAACATAAAGGTTATGCATAAATCTATCATGCTCACATATATAGTCAAGCATACTAGCATAGAAATAATTACCATCTATTGTGGTAAACAAGAATGACCTAACACATAGAAAGTCAAGTCATGACACGTATCACATCAATGTCCCATACCGGTGACACGACCAAATTAACATAGAACGTATAGGGTGTTATCACCCACACTTCTATCAAGCTCTTACTAATAACAATATCAACACGTAGTCTCTTACTAGAGAATACACTTCCACGCAATTCACGAGATAAGGACAAGCATGCATATATAGCACGAAACAATGTCCACAAGACAAGATAGATACGCCTAAGTCTTTGAAGACTCGCGCTCTCGATTCTCGAATCATCTAATCCAATTGGATCAACACTATCAACACCAGTCCTATGCCTGGTATGACAACAAGTAACGAAGCACTCGGCGTCGAAAACACACCCAAGACTAACCCAACCTAGGCCATAGACCCTATCCAGGCTTAGAGCTAAACCAGACTCTGATACCACACTGACACGCCCCAAGTCCCGGGATTCCCTAATAGAACCTCGAACCTGGTGCGCGTAACTAATAAGAAACAAGAAACTAACGGGAAACAGGAACAATACCTGTTAAAAACAAAACTGACATGATATATATACTCAAGAATAGGGAGCTAAGATAGCTCACAACGAGTTCTAGACCAAGAAAATTAAAACCAATCAAGGTTACATACAGCGGAAGACATGCCTAGCAAATAAGCTGGCATCAAGAACTGTCTAGCGACAACAAATACTACCCCAATACAAGCCCAGAGTTTATTAACTCATACAAAATCGTCCTTACCAAAATATAAAAGGACACTAACTTCGAACAAGAATATCCTGCTGAGTAAGTTCCCAGCTAAGTCGAGCCTCACTGCGTACTATCCCCTGCTTTCCTGGGGGGGAAACAATTAAACAAATAAAGGGTGAGATAAATCTCAGTAAGCTATTAACATGCAACTATATGTCATGTTATCATGCAATACAAGTAGATACTCAAGTAATCATATATCAAGTATCATCAAGTAACAAGTATAGGAGAGGCTAAGCCAACCCAACAAGTAATCAAGCTCAAGAAAGGTTCAGGTAACAAGTAGTCAAGTAGTGTGAGAGGCTAGACCAGCTCACCAAGATGCACATAGGCCTATCACGCATTTTTACCTGAATCCTTCCTTATTCCTCCCAAGAATACCATTTGTTGTCGATGCTTTTCTAGCTGAGGACAACCAAGAACAAGAACAAGAGACTGCTGTGCAGTATATAAGAAGACCTGGTAACCAGTGTCAACCACAAGAACAAGATCCACGAGGTGTTCAAGACAAGAGTTAGCATTCACTTAGGTCAGGCTTATTGCTCCAACCAAGGAAGCTATGCCCTTACTATGGCCGGTAGTAAGGGGTCAGGCGGAAATACATAGGGACCCGATTGTCACTTAAGCCCCGGCTCTCGCGATAAGCGTGAACCTATATATTTTCGAACAAGCAAGGAGAACCAGCTGGACTCACACAAGAATGCACAAGTAGATGTTTACTTGAACTACGAGAATAGAACTAAGTCCCATATTAGTGGACCAGTCTTTATGCACCATGTAATCATGTATCATGTGCTCACGAGAATATGCACCATGTAGTCATGTATCATGTGCTCACGAGAATATAAGTACACGTACGCAATTATTGCGAATACAAACCAAGATAACAATGGCACATAAGGTGTCCATGTAACACGATCAATCCAAGTAAGAGTCCATTTATAACAGACTTCAGTCAAGTAGTAGGGTATATCACTTTGTCACATGCCAAGTTTGCACGTACATATTCATATCACGTTTAACACATTAAAGTGTCTATCACGATACCCTTACTATCAAATAGAGCCCAATACCTTAGACCCTAAACACGTAATAGAATAGGTCACATCATACCTAGTCATAGTCATATCTCACGTATATGTATCGTTAATAATCGAATACATTTTCCACACATATTGTGTTCTGTATTTATTCTTATTAACTTAAATCGTAGTATTCACGATTATATGGATTATCTTCATATTACACTAGTCCCTATTTTCTTTAGGAACCCAATTCAAGACAAGATATCTTCTTTATTCTTTATATACTTCATTGAGTATAAACACGATTAAAACCCATCACTAGCACTTTAGTGCTTATTCATAGCACTTCCAATATACACGTATCAAATTCAAGTATGTAGTAGAGTTAATCATTCTCTATCTAGTTCCATAACCCAATTCTTTGGTTATTCATACCATGTACCAATCAATCAAGAAGCCACATTCTATCAAGTAAATATATGCAAGATTTGCATATACACATCAAGACTCTTTCAAGTTTATTACCATACACATATATTGGTGTCAAGGCACGTACAAGATTTTATAATCTTATATTCAAGTCTTAATCCACTTATTTGGATGTTCAAGTCATGTACAAGATTTTATTTTCTTATATTTCAAGTTACTGTCTCATCTTAAGACATTCAAGACATATACAAGATTTTATCATCTTATATTCAAGTTCTCAATCCATTTCTTTGGATGGTTAAACATGTACAAGAGTTAAACATCTTATACTTCGAGTTCAAGCTAGGAAGATGAATTATACATCTTTCACGTATTAATTTCTAATCCTTTTCTTAGGATATTCAAGCTCAAGACATTAGTTGGTGCCCCTAAAGTACACAAACATTAACTTCAAGACACATAAAAGAGTTACTACTCTTATACTCAAGTTATCATTTAATTCTGATTCAAGTCCACATTTCATTTGTTCACAAAGGGACTATTTTTCAGTACTAGAGTGTTCTACAACACTCATCTAGGCCATCTAGGGTTGTACCCTAAACCTAGACCAAGAATACTTCGAGTTCAAATTAAGTAAATGAGCTATACAACTCCTACTTACAAGTTCATAATCCCTACATAGGATATTCGAGCTCAAGACACTAATTTGGTGCCCTCAAGGTGCACAAACATAGGTTCCAATACAAGCATAATACCTAAGTGCTTGTTCATAGCACTTTCAAGATATATAAAAGAGTTCTTCCTTTTATACTCAAGTTCTCATTTTAATTAAATGGGTAATCATGTTCAAGACTCACTTCTGATACCCCTAAGGTCTCACAACACTTGCTAGGACATCTTATCTTAAGGCTATATGCCTTAGGAGGGATAAGCTTTCATCTCTATTTAGTTTAAAACACTTTTGTGAAACAGGGGTTCTGGGCGGTCGCCCAACCCCATCCTGGCGGTCGCCCAAGATCACAAATCAAAACCCAAAATCCCTGCCTTAGTGGGCGGTCGCCCAAAGCCCCATGGGCGGTCGCCCAAGGCCAAAATCTGCAAAACCCAATTTCTTTCCCAGACTTAGAATTCTCCGTCCCAAGCGTAGGAGTATACTTTTACTAACTCATAAGCAATACCCAGGACATATAAACATGCTCAAGTATAGATTTTAACTATACTCATTTCATTACTTTCATTAATTTGACCGTCCCACAAGTAATAGAATAATTCTCTTTTGATTCCATTAAATATTTTACCGTCCCAAAAGTATAAGTATAATTTTTATAATATATTAATATACTCATCTAGGGATACTTCCATTCATTTCCCCGTACCACAAATAATGGTACAACTTTTCTAATAATATTTAAATCAAGTTACTATTTTACCGTCTCACGAATAGGAGTATAATTTCCTTTTCACATTACCAGGACACTTTTAAGTTAACTTTCATGCTTTGAAATTTATACTAAAGTTCTTTCATCATTTTCACACACAGAGGGTTTATACTCCATCTGTCCCAAAATTACAAGTATCACAAAAATCACCCCGAATCACGAAATTTACAAACACAAGTATCAAAAATAACATATAAGCATGTTATTACAAGCAAGGGGAAGTCAATAACTACCTAGTCCGAAATCAAGTTGACCCAAATTAATTTCTGTTCGGCAGGAAACGCTCTATTCAACGCCACGAATATTTATCCGGGACCGGAATCACGAACAGAGGGATAATTAAGCTCGAGGAGTCGAGAATAGGAAGAATCCTAAACCTTCTTTATGAAACAGAGAGAAACAACGAGAAGAAACTTGAAAAATGAGATGCCTTTCTCAGGCAAACACAATTTATACTTGGAACTTTCCAAGAATTGCAATTTGAACCCCCTCAAGTTCTAACTTTGACAAAAAGGCCCCTAAACTTTCAACTTTGACATTTAACCACCTTAATTTTCTAAAGTAGTTAAATAATTAACTCAAATAAAATAGCATATAATTATGCTAGTCAAGAATTTAACAAATAAGTCAAGAATTTAACAAATAAGTCAAATATTTAACGAGATTAAGGATGGGCGTTACAGTGTTATTCCTTATTTTATATGTGGATGACATATTACTCATTGGAAACGACATTCCTACACTTCAGTCCGTAAAGACTTGGTTGGGAAAGTGTTTCGCAATGAAAGATATGGGTGAAGCCGCATATATACTTGGCATTAAGATCTATAGAGATAGATCAAGGAAGCTACTTGGTTTAAGCCAAAGTACATACATTGACAAGGTCATTAGAAGATTCCGTATGGAAAATTCTAAAAGAGGTACCCTGCCGGTGTTACATGGAGTTTCTCTAAGCAAGACTCAATGTCCTAAGACAAAACATGAGCGTGAGAAAATGAATGATGTTCCATATGCTTCGGCAATTGGGTCCATCATGTATGCCATGATCTGTACTAGGCCGGATGTATCTTATGCTTTGGGCCTAGGGCAAGTGGGAGATTGTTGGTGTAGGTGCCCTAGGCACGTTTAATAAACGTTGTAATTGTTATCATTTATTTCATATCAATAAAGAGATGTTTTGATTATTATTGTTGTTCATGTTTACTTATAATAATCTCCGTCCCTAGTACTTGTTAATCACTAGTATAAAGGCTAAATGATCATGGAATGATCATGTTAGATTTATGGGTACTTGTTTGGAACATGGTACTGGACATGACCCGCTGTATGAGATTTATGTCATGGTCTATGTCGTACATATATCTCATATTAGTTATGTCATTCGAATCCTTAGACATGAAGTTATTATAGTCTTCCACTTGATGAACATTATGTTTGACATATTCAAACGCTATCTTTTACCGGGTAGTTATAAAGTGTATGATTGGCATAATCGGATTCACGTAGGGAAGAATAATAAGCTAAATGGATTTGTCCCTCTTCGGAGAGATCTCAAGCTTAGGCCTCTCGTAGGAATGATGTTGATGAAAATGTTCTGCCGGACTCAAATGAATTGATTAGATCAATGTCATTTGGATTATCAACATATTCGGAATCGAGAAAGTATTGAACAAAGACAAGTTGACCGTTTGACCATGACTTGTGTTCAATGAGATCAAGGACAAAGGGATTGTGACATATTCTAAAGGAATGCGAACTTGTATCTAGTTATGCTATTTGGGTTGGTATGACGGTTTGCTAAAACCTAATCATATCTTATGGATTCATGTTTGAACCCATTGCCAACTTAGTATAATACTAGAGGGTCACACGCAATGGAACGAATCCTAAAAGGACTATATTGGAAAATTAAGGCTCTCTGATCCTGGTGTGCAACCGCACAAACTAGGCTGGGCGGCCGCACATGTTTGGGCAACCGCACACCTGTTTTTGGGCGGCCGCACAGTGAGTCGGGACAGGTTTCCTGATTTAATTAGGAAAAGGGTTTTGGACGGGTTTTGACACAAGTTTCCTATTTGGAATAGGTCTAACTTGTATATAAACAGTCAAATTCGGCTAGAACTCAATCCTAGCTTGTGTGCAAGTCTCCAAAGAGTTTGAGAGAGTTTTATTTTGTTCTAAGACATCCTAGATTGAAGAACAAATTAATACACAAAATAATATTCCATATAGTTCATATTAATTGTGAAAACGTGTTTCACAATTTTGGTCTAGCAACCAAGATCAAGTGTTCTTGATATTCGTTCAAGGTGTGGATACCGCTAGAGGGTGAAGCTCATCATCTTCAAAGTTCGTGTTCTTACTTGTTCGTGATTAAAGCTTCAATTTCTCCACCAAGATCAAAGACCAAATTCAAAGTCATCAAGGGTTAGTTTTTCTAGTATTCATATTGCAAGTATTTGATTTAATCATATGAATGGATCTATGGGCTTTGGGTTTCATAAAATTTTAAATGCTATTTTCCGCTGCGCATGTTACTTGGAAACCCAACAGGTTAGTCTTGGATTTCTAATGCCTTTATAATTTCTCCAACAAGGTAATCTCAAAGCTATTGACTTGCAGACTTGGGTCCGTGCTTCCTCGGATTATCTCCCTAAATCAAAGTGGTTTTGTCAAAGGGCGTTTAATTCAAGAAAATGTTTTACTTGCTCAAGAGATGATGCAATCTATAAAAAAGAAAGTCCGTGGATCAAACATCGCCATAAAACTAGATATGGCAAAAGCTTATGACCGGTTCTCTTGGATCTCTTTGATTAAGGTGATGAAGAAATTTGGTTTCTCAGTTGAATGGGTTGATATAATTTATAGGTGCATATCCTGTTGTTGGTTTTCTGTTCTGGTTAATGGGGAGGTAAGTGGTTTCTTCCACTCGACTCGGGGGCTTCGGCAAGGTGATCCTCTATCCCCAAGTCTCTTTATCATTGCTGCTGAAATCCTAAGTAGGGGGCTGAATTATCTTCATAATACGCATGCTTGGCTTCGGTTTAAGTCATATCCTCATGTGCCCATTGTTTCTCACCTTTCCTACGCTGATGATATTCTTATATTTTGCAATGGATCTAAAGAATATCTTGAGCTGCATATGAGATGTTTGGAGTCCTATCAACAGTTTTCGGGCAACTAGTGAGTATAGGCAAATCTTGTTTTGTTACGGGGAAAGTAACTGATCAACGGGATTCTATTATTACTGATACCACGGGATTTCAAAAGATTGACCTTCCTATAAATTATCTCGGCTGTCCTCTATATATAGGTCGCAAGAAGCAAAGCCTCTTCTCCTCTGTCCTTCGAAAGATGGAAAATAGGTTAGCAACTTGGCAAGGGAAATTGTTATCCTATGACGCGAAGGTAACTCTTATAAACTCCTGCCTTCAATCCATCCCTCTTTATTTTATCTCTATTTTGGATCCTCCAAAAGGAATAATTTCAGCCATGCAACGCCTTATAATGAACTTCTTTTGGAGTGGTTCAGAAGGTCAGAAAAAGTGTCATTGGATAAGTTGGAACAAGATGAGCTATCCAAAAACAGAGGGTGGCCTTGGCTTCCGAAAATTTGAAGATATTTCCACCTCCTTTGCTATGAAATTGTGGTGGAGGCTTCGGGGATCTTCGACCCTTTGGTCTAATTTTATGCTTCTAAAATACTGTTTTGAAACCCATCCCATGGATGCGGTTACAACTTCTTTTTCATCTCACATTTGGAAGAGAATGATTGGGATTAAACATATTATGGAGCCTCGGATTGGATGGTGTATGGGTAATGGCTTGATTTCGATACATGAGAATTGGCTTGATGGTCCGGTTTTATCCATGCCTTATGAGCATCACCAGGTTTTCACTCTTGTTGGGTATGCCCACTTATATCTCAGTTTCAATGTAATAGGATTGATTAGATTTGATTGATCCATCACCTAAGTTTTATTTCATGAACTTTAGACCCACATGTAAGAAGTATTTATACTTCATTTTTTAGGTTGTCCATTGTAATAGAATAGGCTTAGGAATAGGGCAAGAAGATCAAAATTGAAGAAAATCACTCCGTGAATTTGAGCTACGCGCCATGCGCCCTCTTCATTTTTGCGCCATGCGCCTATCCAGTGCGCGCGCATAAGGTGATGCGCCTAGCTACGCTACGCGCCCCATTGGCTCATGCGCGCCTCTTAGCTCAAACGCGCCTCAAAGAAGTGTTTTTAACACTCAGTGATTTAACGAAGATTCAAAGACTTGAAGAGATTCAAACTACGCCAATGATCCAACGGTGGTTAAATAACACGTATGCACCCGCATCTAAGGACACCTGTCCATAACGGTCATATTTGTGTTATGTGTCTAACGGCTATAAAAGGACACGTGCTCCACTCAATGAGCGACAGCACATCCGTCCTTTCTCTGACTCACCAAGGATTTCCAACGGCTAGTTTTTGGGGCTCTACTATAAATACCCCATAACTTCAACCATTTGAAGTTGCTAAGAATTTCAAGAATTTCTCTCTCAAGCATTTGTTGAAGATTTGAAGATTGCCTTTGTTATTTCCAGAATTCTCAAGAACATCTTCATAAAATTCATCCTTAGCCCAGATCCTCAAGCGATAACACTTTAGTTTTCTTGTGCTCTCAATCTCAAAGATCTAAAGAGCCTTGAATCTAAAATCACACACGCACCTCTTTAAGTTTGATCACTTAGATCTTTCTTTTAGAGATACACCGGTTATTGTCTATGATTTGTTCTTTCATAGAATATTAGATCTTGAGTTAGTGTATAAGCTCAAACGATTGTAATTTGTAACACTCTCTCATTATATAAGATCTCCATTAGAAATCCAAGACTAACCATCTTGATAGAGGACGTAGATCATTTTCCCGATCGAACCTCTCCAAATAGCGCGTACTTATTATCTTGATATTTCCTTTCAAGTCATATCATATCTAACTATTTGATTGTTTATTCATTGTAGATTGATTGATTGAACTGTGTTATGTTTGTTATATCATTTGCCTTAGTTTCTTATTTCACCCACTTTGAGCCAAAGTACTTAGAGTGTGTGTGCGTCCCCTTTATCATACTTCGCGCCTATTTACATTACTAAATTCCGCTGTGCATTTCACTCACTCACATAGGCGCATATTATAACGCTTATTTGAGAAATTGCGCATTTGCAATTGAGTTTATCAAGGGTACGAAAAGAATTTTAAAACAGCTATTCACCCCCCCCCCCTCTAGCTATTTTTCAAACCCTTGTTGCCCTTTGGGACCAACAAGTGGTATCAGAGCAAACACCTTTATAAAACACTTTTGTTTTTCAAGCTTAACAGCTTGGGTGCCGATTCTAAATGGCAAACTCAAAACCTATGGCAACTGCAAACTACACTCACGTTCCGGTCTTTGTTGAAGATCATTTTGACATGTGGAAATTCAGCATCTTAACTCATCTCAATTCAATCAATGAAAGACTTCATGACACCGTGGTTTATGGACCTTACATCCCTATGAAAGCAAATCCAAATCCGCGCACCAATGCTGTTCAACCAACCGTCAAGAAACCAAGGGAAGAATGGACTGAAGAAGAAACAAGAAGAGTTGCAAATGATGGCAAAGCAAGAAACATTCTCCTAAGCACTCTAAGCACGGCTATGAAACAACAAGTCATGCATTGTGCTACTGCTAATGAGCTATGGGATGCTATTGAAGAGAATATAGAAGGAGATACTGTTTGTAAGGAGAACAAGAAATATGAAGTGCAAAAGAGATTCAACAATTTCTCTCAACTCCTCGGTGAAACCTTAAGACAAACTTATGAACGCTACTGTGAAATTATAAATCCATGTATTTCACTTGGCATGAAGTTTTCAAACAAGGATTTGAATGGCAATTTTCTCCAAGCTTTTGGATCAAGATACCTACATAAATCCAGCGCTCTTGAAGACGCCGGAACTTTAGATGTATGGACTTTAAGAAACCTTTATGCAAATCTCAAAGTTTATGAGCTCAAACTCCAACGAATCAGTGAAACTGAAGGAAAGTCAAAAGCCATAGCAATGGTAGCGCATAGAGAAGAAGCCCATGCGCCTGCGCCGGTTCAAGAAGAGAAAAGTTCCGATCCCAAAATTTCTACCTCTGAGCTACTAGACATGGATGATGAAGACTTTGCTTTATTTGTGAAGAAATTTCAAAAGTTCAGAAAATTCTCAAGACCCGGCTCAACCAACAAATTTCAAGGATCTACCAGCAGAGCTCCTCCAAAGTTCACAAGGAGCAGTGATTCAAAAAGAAAAGAAGACCTTGTTTGTTTTAATTGCAGGAAACCAGGACATTTTGCTTCAAGCTGCCTAACTCCAAAATTTGAATATATGCAGAAGAAGAGCAGCCATACTCCCAAGTTCACTCCCAAATTCACTCGTCGCAATGGAATGGTTGCTGAAGAAGAATCACCAGCAAATGAGCAGAACACTTGGATTGAAACAGACTCAGATGAGAGCGATGAAGATTCTGATGATGGACTCGTTTGTTTGGTGGCTAATGATGATGAAGTTGATACTTATGATTCTGATGATGACTTCTCCAAGGATGTTCTTGATATGAATGTCTTGAATAAACTTATCAAGAAATCTGCAGGTTTTCAAGAAGTGAAAAGGAAGAAAGGACCAACCATCAGCGAGCTCGTTGAACAAGGATTTCTCACTCCGGCTCAAAGCGATGGTGGATTGTTATTCTCACGATGTGATCTAAGTGCAAGGAACAAGTTGAGAAAAGGAGCTTACATCAGACCTCAAGTTGAACCAACTGCTCCATTCTCTAAGATCAATGATGATGAAGTGATTGCTGAACAAGAAAAAATGTTAAAAAAGGCTGAAAAGGTAATCACTAGATTTGATAATGTGAAGGAAGCTTTAGCACTATCATGTGATGAAATTTCCCAGCTTAAGATCGAGAAATCTCTACTTAAATCTGAACTCACCCTCCTTAAGGAGCAGATAAAGAGCATGACTCCTCTTACTGTTAAAAACACTTTTCTAACAGAACATAACTCACTTCTTAAAGTTCAAAACGATGAATTGGTTGCTCAAATTACTGATCTTAAAAAGATTACAAATGAGTGGTCCAATTCTCGTGTCACTATGGAGAATATATTTGAGTCCCAAAAAGTCAGTGGTGATAAAAGTGGCTTGGGATTCTCATCAACTAGTGACAACTTTAAATGTGATATCTGTGCTGAAAGAGATAGTGAATTTACAAACCAGCAAACTTTTGAAATTCCCAAGGCACAACATTCTAATTCAATGGGTAAAGGACAGGAAAAAGTAAAGAGACAAACATTCCATTATGTCTACCCAACGAAGCAATTTGGGAAAGCTAATGGGAAAGATATAGCTACAGATGAATCATCCTCTAGCAAAATCCCTCTTGAAACAAAGCGCGCTCCTTCTCCGAGTGCTCATTATGCGCCTAGGAGCCACGCGCCTCATCGCCGTGCGCCTCCTAGCCCTATGCGCCCTCCTAGATCAAGCGCTCCAAAATTTCAAAAGAAGGATTTTGTTAAGGCTAGTCCATCTGACCCAAAGAAGAATGCTATCCCAAAGAAAAGTAAAGAGTTTGTGAAAACTCATGTGATTGGTGGCTTTCATCATTGTTCCATTTGTGATTCTTCTGAACACAAGGCCGTGGAATGCCTTTTGCGATTCACTCCCAATGCCAAAGGACGTAAAAACCCTAAGGTCAAGCAAGAGTGGGTTGTCAAAGTTGCTAACCCTAGGACCCAAAAGGAATAAAGGGGACCTGCTTAAATGTCTATATTTCAGGTTCTTTGTCTCATGGCTGGATCTTCAAAAGCTAGAAATTATGAATGGATTCTCGATAGTGGGTGTTCAAGACACATGACTGGAGATGAATCCTTATTAGAAGATGTCCATGAAGAAAGAGGTCCCTCAGTAACATTTGGTGATAATAACAAAGGTCAAGTTGTTGCATGACAAAGTGTGCATTGAAAGAGTCTCTCTCGTCGAAGGGCTCAAGCACAACTTATTATCCATATCTCAATTCTGCGACAAAGGATTAGAATGCCATTTCACCTCAACTCAATGTCTTATCAAGAATGGCAAAACTAGAGCTACATTACTCACGAGATATCGTAAGACAAATATTTACATTATTGATTTCCATAGTATGAACTCTAGTACTAATCTTTGTTTTGTAGCTAAAAGTGTGAGCGAAAATAGTTGGCTGTGGCACAAGCGCTTAAGTCACTTGAACTTCAAATATCTATCTAAACTCAGCAGGAATAACCTTGTTAAAGGACTTCCCAAGGTTGCTGATCATCATGACAAGAAGTGCGACGCGTGTCAACTTGGCAAACAACCGAAGAAATCTTTCTCCAGCAAGACCAATCCTTCAACTTCTAGATGTTTGCAACTGCTTCACATTGATCTATTTAGACCAGTCACCACCGCAATTATAAGAAGAAACAAGTATACTCTAGTTGTGGTGGATGATTATTCAAGATATACATGGGTGGAAATGATGATCTCAAAAGACGATTGTTACGACATTTTGACCACCTTATTTCGACTGCTCCAACCCAAAAAGAAGATGACATCGTTAGTGTTCGATCCGACAATGGAACAGAATTCAAGAACAACGATGTTGCTCGATATTGCGACGATCATGGGATAGATCACAACTTCTCAACCGCTGGAGTTCCTCAACAAAATGGTATTGTGGAAAGAAAGAATGGAACGTTGATTGAAGTGGGAAAGACGATGATAGCTGAAGCGAAATTGCCTAAGTACTTTTGGGAAGAAGCTATCAACACAGCATGTTTCACTCAAAATCGTTCCCTCATCAACAAACTTCACAACAAGACTCCGTATGAACTTTGGCGTGGTAGAACTCCTAACATTGCATTATTCAAGATCTTTGGTTGCAAATGTTATATCCTCTACAATGGAAACGAACATAGATGTAAATTCGATGCCAAAGCCGACGAAGGTATTTTTGTTGGGTATGCCAAACATTCTAAAGCTTTTCGCGTTTTTAATAGATCTACATTAGTGATAGTTGAATCTGTACATGTTACATTTGATGAACATTCTCTCCTTGAGCCACATTTGGCTCCAAATGTTGCTGATGATTCTGTTGAGCTTAATGATACAGGTGCTCCTATTTATGTTGCGCCTACTCAAAATCAGAATATATCAACTCAAGGAAATCCATCCACATCAGTTGCGCCTAACTCCTCATATGGCGCGCCAAATCGATCATCAGCTGTGCCTCACTCACATGTTGTGCCTCTTGATTCCTCTCATGCGCCTATATCTACAGCTGCATCTGGTGTAAACCCAAGTGTCAACTCTACACCAATTCAACCCCCAAATTTTGATGATTTAGAATCTGGTGAAGATGTACCAATTGAAGACCTTCAAGTTACTACGACTCAACCTAACTTACCTCCTAAAATTCGTGAAGTTAGAGGTCACCAAATCAATAATATCATTGGTGATCTAAACGTTGGTGTTTGTACAAGGAGAGCTACAAACTTTGATGCTTACACTGCATTCATCTCTCAAATTGAACCGAAGAAGGCTGATGAAGCGCTCCAAGATCTTAATTGGGTTGTTGCAAATGCAAGAAGAACTCAATCAATTTGAACGATGTAAGGTTTGGACTCTTGTTCCAAGACCAAATGATCAAGGAGTGATTGGTATGAAATGGGTGTTCAGAAACAAGATGGATGAGAATGGAACCATCACGAGAAACAAAGCAAGATTGGTTGCACAAGGCTATAGGCAAGAAGAAGGAATTGACTACGATGAAACCTTTGCGCCCGTAGCAAGACTTGAAGCTATCAGATTATTTCTAGCTTATGCCGCTCACAAGAACTTCAAGTTATATCAAATGGATGTGAAGAGCGCGTTTCTAAATGGTGAACTCCAAGAACAAGTCTACGTTGCTCAACCACCTGAGTTTGAAGATTCACAATTTCCAAATCATGTGTACAAACTCCAGAAAGCTTTGTATGGACTCAAACAAGCACCAAGAGCATGGTACGATACACTATCCAAGTTTCTCATTGAAAAGGCTTCACTCGCGGTAAAATCGATACAACTCTTTTCATTGCCAAATATAATGGTCATAAATTACTTGTTCAAATTTATGTTGATGATATTATATTTGGTTCTACTAATGAATTGTTGTGCAAGCGCTTTGAGAAACTAATGAAGAGCAAGTTTGAAATGAGCATGATGGGAGAACTCACATTCTTCCTCGGGCTTCAAATCAAGCAAATGAATGAAGGCATATTTATCAATCAAGCCAAATATACAAAGGACTTAATCAAGAAATTTGGACTTGAGAACGCCAAAGCATATGGTACTCCAATGGCCACCGGCAACAAACTCGACAAAGATTTAAAAGGTAAACGTGTTGATCAAACGCTCTATAGAGGTATGATTGGCTCGCTCCTTTATCTTACTGCTAGTAGGCCCGATATTATATTTAGTGTTTGTGTTTGCGCTCGTTATCAATCTGACCCTAGAGAAGCGCACTTAATTGCTGTGAAACGTATTATAAGATATCTTTCCGGTACTGTTAACCTTGGACTTTGGTACACCAAAGATTTGAACTTTGAACTTGTAGGTTATTCAGATGCGGATTATGCAGCGTGCACAATTGATAGGAAAAGCACTAGTGGCACTTGTCATTTCCTCGGATATCGACTTGTGTCATGGGCGAGTAAGAAACAAGCTTCAGTATCTGTCTCAACAACCGAAGCTGAATATATCGCTGCGGGAAGTTGTTGCTGTCAAATACTATGGATGAAGCAGCAATTGGTGGACTATGATATCATCGAAAAAAATTGTCCCATCTACTGCGACAACACTTCAACAATTGCGGTTTCTGAAAATCCTGTCATGCACTCAAAGACCAAGCACATTGACATCAAATATCACTTCCTCAAAGACCACGTAGAGAAAGGCAATATACATTTGGAACACGTGGGAACCAACTATCAAATCGCCGACATTCTAACGAAAGCACTCGACGCGAAACGGTTCATCTTTTTGAGAGGTGAAATGGGTATGCTTGAACTCAACTAATTTCCTTATAGTTTTGTTATTACTAATGATTTTATGTTTCATTGAGTTATGAGTATATTAGGTTCAAATGATAAATCATTTCAAGTTTCAAGGAAACTCTGCGCGCCCAATACCTTTGCGCGCCCTACACTCACTGCGCGCCCAATTCTTTTGCGCGCCTCACTCCCTATGCGCGCCTAGCATTCAATGCTTCTTAAATCATTCTGCACGCCTAGATGATCTTATGCGCCTCCCATGCGCTCATTAAATGTTTGCGGCTCAATCAATGCTCAAAATTTATTATTTCAATGATTGAACGTATTCAATTTTCACAAGTACCAGGTATTTTGATTCTGTTCATTTATTATAGGAATTTCTGTCTTTTGACATCCATAATTGTTCAAGGGTACTTGTGCAATTAATTTTTCCCTTGTTTTACGTTTTTTGAAAAATTTTATTTTTTGGGGATTTATTTCTTGCACCCCAAACTTACACCAAAACAGATGTTTTTGGGGTTTGTGAAAAAATTTGATCAAAATTGCTCATACACTTATAGGGAAAGTGGAGCAGTTTTTTTAACCCAAGGTGTCACATCATGACACTTTAGGTCATTCAGCATTTATGAAGCCATCATTTCTCTTTTCCCTTCATTAATTTTTGTCTTTTCTAATTTCCCCTCACCATAAATGCGCCGTCTTCTTTTGTCTCCTCATCATTATTTTTTATTTGTGCATTTTTTTTGGAAACCTAAACCTATACATACTCACCCTATCTCTTCCATTTCCATCATCACCTACACTCTTCCTACCAACTCTCTCTCTCTCTTTATCCCTCTCTGTCTCTCCGCATTCTCTCTTTCTCTCTCTATTTTTTTTCATCATTTTTTTTCTTCTCCATTATCTCTCTTTCTTCTCTTCTATATCTATATATATGGGTCCGAAGAGAACTACTAAAGCCAATCAAGATGAGATGGTATGAATTCTAAACCCTTAAACTCAGTTAATTTCTGCATTTTTCTCATTTTTTTTCGTTTTTCTGAGTTCTCGTTTTTTTTAAAACCCGGATGCTATCTTTCTTGATAAATCTTGTTTCGGTTATCCGTTTTCGAAATCGTTTGTTGGGTTTTGTTGGTTTTGTGATTTAGAATCCTTTAAACTAAACTTTTCAACGATCAATTCGTTATATTTTGCGAATCTGAAGATTTTTCATTTTTGAACTTTTCGAATTTTCGGATCTTTGAATCCATTTTCTAGATTTGTTGTTTATTTTTACTTGTTTTGGTTTACATTTTTGTGATCCTTGTGTTCATGCGGTCGTTTTGATATATTGTATGCTTGATTTGGTGAAGTTTCACGAATTATGTGTTCTTGGTGTTCTTGATGTTCTTCAAGCACTCAAGCATGTTCTTCGTGTTCTTCGTTATTTTTGCATGACTTGGGTTTCAAAATTTTCAAAACTTGTTTTTCAAAATTTTCATGTTTTGATCCTTATTACTTGCATATGCATGTTTGATATGTGTTTGTGTGTTTTCGTGTGTTTTTATACTTAGTATGAATTTTACATAGATATGCGCCTAAGTGTTGATTTATGCGCCTAGTTGGTTATGCGCCCTATGACCTTATGCGCCTTCCTTGATTCATGCGCCTAATAATTGTATGCGCCCTATGCAAATACAAATGTTATGCGCCTCAATCAACTTATGCGCCTAAAGCCATTATGCGCCTAAACATTTTATGCGCCTAAATTTTACTTAGTCAAATTTTTATGTTTAATTTTTCCTTTGTATTTTTCATAGAACCATGATATGCGCCTCGTATTTGTATGCGCCTACAACATATATGCGCCTAATAATAGTATGCGCTTGCTATTTTTTATGCGCCTATATATTGTCCTGCGCCTACTCTATACTTAGCTCATTTAATGATTCTATGCGCCTTATACACTCCTAACTTAAATCATTGTTATGTTTTCATGATCCTGCAAATTTCAGACCCGGTGAGACGATTGATCTTGCTGAGCTCTCACTTGATCCAATGGGGCTTGAAATTCTCTCAACCCTTCACACCGCTGGACTCACTCCTTTATTCACGCTGGATCAACCATTCTATTCTCCGCTCCTTGTTGATGAATTTTTCTCAACCGCAGCTCTAGTTGAGACTCCTGCTGATGGCTACGTGCGCTACAGGATATGCGCCACCGTTCAGAACGTTGCTATAACTATCTCTACGGGCACAATCAAGAACATAGTGAGTTTCAGCACCACTGGCCCTCAGGGTGTTTCTGGTCAACCGAACTCTTACTCAGTTGCAGCGCAGAATATAGTAGCGCATACTTATCTCAAAGTCCCTACTCTTCTGAACAACATCAAAAACGTTGAGATAAAGGATGGTGGTGATCTGCTTGCTCATATAGCGCATCTTGTTGATACTTCTATCGTGTTCAAGACCGGCAATGTGAATAGATTCACCGTGGAGCAGTGGGAGTATACTGCTTCCATCATGGGAAAGACTAGATTGAATTGGCCTCAGATTTTATTCAAAACTTTGTCAGATCAGATTGACAAATACAACAAAAACAAAGCTGATGGGAAAACGAAGTTCAAAACTCACTGCAGAATACTCATAAAAATATTTCTCACCTATCCTGCCCTTGCCAAATTCCTTAATGAGAACCCTGCTTATAAAACTGATGATGTTCCAGTTTTTGGGAAAGACAATCTTGTCTTGAAGAGGCGCAGGAAGCGCATGGTAAAGCGCGCGCCTAGGGTAAAGGGTGCTCAGTTGGTTGATGAAGCCACTAAGTCAGATGAAGATGCAGATGGCGCAGAAGAAGGTGCAGACATTGAAGCAGCACCTCGCGCAGAACCAACAGTTGTTCCAGGCGCAGAAAAGGGCAAAGGAAAAAGGGTTGCTGAAGGAACAAGCAGACCTCCTAAGCGCCCAAGATCTGAAACAAAAGAAGAAAAAGAACTTAAACGCGCTAAGGAAGCCAGTAGACTGGAAGCGCATAAGAAAAGGGATGAAGAATACAAGTTGAAACAGGCTGCTGAGCTATCAAAGTCTGAAAGGCGCAAAGGTTCAGGGTCTAGCGCTGATGTACGCGCGCCTGCTACTAATGCGCCTCCTACTGTTCAAGCGCCTACCACCACTCCTGCTACTCTATCTTCAGAACGACAAAGTCTTAGAGACCAAATATCACCTTCTACTGCGCCCCAATCAAATCCTGAAGAACCCTCTTCCAGCACAAAATATCTACCTTCTCCTCCTGCGCCCTATACTTCTCCTGCGCCTCCTCCTCCCACTCCTGACATGGGTGTTGTTATTTCACTGCTACAGCAACTCCAGCAAGGCCAATCTCAGATGAACTCACAGTTAGAGCTTCATACTTCTATGCTTACTCAGCAAGCTGATGAGATTGCTGCCATTAAGGGGGAGATGGCGCGCATAGATGCGAATATCAGGACAAACATTTCCTTACTCCTCAACAATGGAATGACGCTATTGATCAAATGAATGAACTTTTCAAAGGCACTCTTTCTTCCCTTCATGAGCGCATAGATGGTGGCATCAAACTCACTGATGGCCAATATTTCATTAACGCTATAAGGGAGATAGAGTTGAATATAGCGGGTGATATAAGGAAGTTGTTTAAGATGGTGGCTGGAGATAGCCAAAAATTACTGAGTGTTGTTGATAAACTCAAAGAAGTTAAGGATGAGCTAGAAATCCTGGGTTTAACTGTGTATGGTGCTGATACTGGCGCAGAACCCAAAGATTGATGTTCTGAAACTCATGCGCCTACAGCTCCTGAAACTCCTGCGCCCTCTTCCAGCTCTTCTCCTGGCGCGCATATTGACATTAATTCACTGCTCTCAAAGATTGATGTTCTGAAGGAATTAGTTGTCACTCACTTCAATGCCGCGCATTCCAGTGCAGACAGGCGCACAGATAGAGTTTCCGCTGATATACTTACTGCCCAAGCTGCTGTTGAAGCTAACTTCCAAGCCTTCACTGAAAACTTTTCACAACAGCAATCTATCACTCAGCGCACCATTGATGAGTATCAAAACATCAATGTGGATCATTTGCGCTATACTAGAGATGGTGTCACTGATACTCACGGTGTTGTAAAACGATGTCACCAACTTTCCAAACAAATCCAGCGCTCTGTTTCTGAAATAGAAGAAGGATTGAAGGATGACGACGCGCCTCCTCCCAACCCTTAGTTTTTGGTTTGTTTGTAAGTTGTTAGAACTTTTTTTTGTGATTAGAATTTTTTTTTTTTAGTGATTTAGTGCTTACATGTTTTAGCACCTTTTGTTTTTATTCTGTTAAATACTTGTACTCTGTAACTCTTACACATTGAGTATTAATGAGAACAAAACATCACTTTTGTTTCAAAACTTGTTCACTCAAACTTCTTGTTTGTAGAACATTGAATGTTGTTTAAAATCATATGCATCATATTTGAACTGCTTCATATTTCATGCATTGAGTTTAAACTTTGTTTAAACACATTTCATAACTAAAACTCATATATCATTTTGAATGTGTTATAAACTGTCATTTCTATCTTTCCATTTGTAATGTTTTATCCTTATTGAAATAGATTAGGAATCTATATCTTGGACTAGTGTGTGCATTAACTTGAGACATGATTTACCAATTTCATTTATTTGGACATGTTATTATCAAGTATAATGTTTGTCCCTGATATATTAGGTAATGGCATCAATCAAATAGGGGGAGATTGTTGGGTATGCCCACTTATATCTCAGTTTCAATGTAATAGGATTGATTAGATTTGATTGATCCATCACCTAAGTTTTATTTCATGGACTTTAGACCCACATGTAAGAAGTATTTATACTTCATTTTTTAGGTTGTCCATTGTAATAGAATAGGCTTAGGAATAGGGCAAGAAGATCAAAATTGAAGAAAATCACTCCGTGAATTTGAGCTACGCGCCATGCGCCCTCTTCATTTTTGCGCCATGCGCCTATCTAGCGCGCGCGCATAAGGTGATGCGCCTAGCTACGCTACGCGCCCCATTGGCTCATGCGCGCCTCTTAGCTCAAACGCGCCTCAAAGAAGTGTTTTTAACACTCAGTGATTTAACGAAGATTCAAAGACTTGAAGAGATTCAAAACTACGCCAATGATCCAACTGTGGTTAAATAACACGTATGCACCCGCATCTAAGGACACCTGTCCATAACGGTCATATTTATGTTATGTGTCTAACGGCTATAAAAGGACACGTGCTCCACTCAATGAGCGACAGCACATCCGTCCTTTCTCTGACTCACCAAGGATTTCCAACGGCTAGTTTTTGGGGCTCTACTATAAATACCCCATAACTTCAACCATTTGAAGTTGCTAAGAATTTCAAGAATTTCTCTCTCAGGCATTTGTTGAAGATTTGAAGATTGCCTTTGTTATTTCTAGAATTCTCAAGAACATCTTCATAAACTTCATCCTTAGCCCAGATCCTCAAGCGATAACACTTTAGTTTTCTTGTTCTCTCTATCTCAAAGATCTAAAGAGCCTTGAATCTAAAATCACACACGCACCTCTTTACGTTTGATCACTTAGATCTTTCTTTTAGAGATACACCGGTTATTGTCTAGGATTTGTTCTTTCATAGAATATTAGATCTTGAGTTAGTGTATAAGCTCAAATGATTGTAATTTGTAACACTCTCTCATTATATAAGATCCCCATTAGAAATCCAAGACTAACCATCTTGGTAGAGGACGTAGATCATTTTCCCGATCGAACCTCTCCAAATAGCGCGTACTTATTATCTTGCTATTTGCTTTCAAGTCATATCATATCTAACTATTTGATTGTTTATTCATTGTAGATTGATTGATTGAACTGTGTTGTGTTTGTTATATCATTTGCCTTAGTTTCTTATTTCACCCACTTTGAGCCAAAATACTTAGAGTGTGTGTGCGCCCCCCTTTATCATACTTTGCGCCTATTTACATTACTAAATTCCGCTGTGCATTTCACTCACTCACATAGGCGCATATCATAACGCTTATTTGATAAAGTGCGCATTTGCAATTGAGTTTATCAAGGGTACGAAAAGAATTTTAAAACAGCTATTCACCCCCCCCTCTAGCTATTTTTCGTACCCTTGTTGCTCTTTGGGACCAACAACCCTCTTTGAAAACTTCCTTCCTAGAACCCAGCATATTCAGGAGCAATATGGCAGCCAATTGAATACTCTAATTAATTCTCAGAATGTTGTCCTCAATGATAAGCCGGATGTCATCATTTGGCGGCCATAATCTTCAGGGAACTTCTCTTATAAATCTGCTTGGATGGAATGTCGAGTGGCTAAACCGAACAGTCTCACTTTTTCTACTATATGGCACAAGCATATTCTAATGAAAATTTCATTATTTACTTGGAGACTCCTTCACAATGGCATTCCCACGGATAAAAATATTTAAAGAAAGGGGATTCAATTAGCCTCCAAATGCATATGTTGTATCAATTCAGCCACTGAATCTATCCCCCATTTATTTGGGACAGGTATGTTTGCTTCTCATACTTGGAATTTCTTTGCTAAATGTCTGGGAGTTGTTATTCGGTATGGTTCAGTCAATCAAATCTTGATGTCTTGGTGGTGCGCCCCAACCAAAAAAGCCAGCCCTATGTTCAAATGGATTTGTGCTATTCTCCCTTGCTTTATTTTATGGAATATTTGGAAAGAAAGAAACAAATGTTTGTTTGAAGATAAAAAGATTGCTCCCCAGGATATAATTAATTCAGTGATTGAGGAAGTGAGGAACATTGTTGCAGCCTTCAAAATTCACGTTGCCTATAAGGATAATGAGACCCATATCCGTGATCTTTTTATGATTAAACACCACCTCAAGCCGTCCCCTCCCAGCCGGCTCGTTGTGTGGCAAACTCCACCTCACGGTTATTATAAGCTCAATACGGATGGAGTCTCTAGAGGTAACCCGGGCATTGCGTCGGGTGGCGGCATTTTCAGAAACTCCTCTGGGGATATCATTTTCGCTTTTTGCAAATACTATGGGAAGGAAACCAATATGTTGGCTGAAGCTATGGCTATTCTTAATGGTTTGGAGTTTGCAATTGATTTTGGGATTGCGCATCTTTGGGTGGAGACTGACTCGGAAGCTCTTATGAAGATTATCACAAAAATCTATCATATTCCATGGCACATCCGGTACATAATTCAGAAAATTCACTTTTTGATGAATTCTTTAGATGTCTACATCACTCATATATTCCGTGAAGGCAATAAAGTGGCAGATGGCTTAGCTAATGAGGCGGCTAATTCGAAATCCCAGCATTTTTTCTACTCCTATAGTGACCTCCCCAAAATCTGTCAAGGTGCTTACAATCTTGATAAACTTGGGACTCCCTCTCTTCGTATTTAGTTGTTTATGGCTAGATTTTTGTATCGTTTACTTGCTTCTTATGGTAGGACTCCTTCCCTTTATTGTAGAGGACACTACAATCTGTGTAGTGCCTCCCCCTAGTGTTTTTTCTTCTTCGGTGGTTGAGGTTGTCATGTCGCCCACCTTGCACTGTAATTTTTTTTTCCTTAATCAATAAAATCTAGGGAGGTACCGTCCTCTTTTCGCCAAAAAAAAACAACGTTTGAGCTTTACACTAACTCAAGATCTATTATCTATGAAAGAACAAATCCTAGACAAAACCGGTGTATCTCTTAAAGAAAGATCAAAGTGATCAAACCTAAAGAGGTGCGTGTGTGTTTTTAGTATCAAGGCTCTTTAGATCTATGAGATTGAGAGCACAAGAAAACTAAGTGTTTTTGCTTGAGGATCTGGGCTAAGTATGAAGGTATGAAGGTGTTCTTGAGAAATCTTGGAATTCAATGAGCAATCTTCAAATCTTCAACAAATGTTTGAGAGAGAAATTCTGAATAGCTTAGCAACTTCAAATGATTGAAGTTATGGGGTATTTATAGTAGAGCCCCAAAAACTAGCCGTTGGAAATCCCTTGTGGATAAGATCAAAGGACAGATGTGCTGGAGCTCATTGAGTGGAGCACGTGTCCTTTTATAGCCGTTAGACACATAACACAAATATGACCGTGGTGGACAGGTGTCCTCAAATCTGAGTGCACACGTGTTATTTATCCACCGTTGGATCTTTGGCGTAGTTTGAATCTCTTCAAGTCTTCATGTCTTCAATAAATCACTAAGTGTAAAACACTTCAATGAGGCGCGTTGATCCAAGGGGGCGCATAACATCACGTGCGTATACATGTTCGCATAGGCGCAATGTTAAAGGGGCGCATAGGAGCGTTGTGCAAGGCGCGTTGGCGCGTAACGCATGGCTCGGAGCTTGACTCAATTTCGTGATTTTCTTGAATGTTGATATTCTTGCCCTATTCCTAAGCCTATTCTATTCAAATGGACTACCTAAAAAAGAAGTATAAATACTTCTTACATATGGGTCTAAAGTCCATGAAATAAAACTTAGGTGATGGATCAATCAAATCTAATCAATCCTATACATTGAATATTGAGATATAAGTGGGCATACCCAACAATAAGTAATGGTTTTCTTGTAATATATGAACTTTATTAGGACAAGATTGTCCAAAACACTATTCATCATTTACCATTTTAAGGAATAAAAAAACTAAGAACCTTAAACTGGGACATACCAAAAAGGAAAGTAAGAACCTTAAACTGGGATGGAGGGAGTATGAATTATTGATCATAACGGATCTAGGCTTCAGGTTTATTCATGTTATGTCTTCCGCTGCGCATGATTGCACGAAACCTAACAAAAACAATATAATAACAACAATAATATGATGATCAATAGGTCTGAGAGTAGGGTTTAGGAGAAGGACAGTTTACCAATCGTTGTGCTTAGCCTATCTTCTTGGTTGGATTTGGGTTAGTTTGACTAGTTATGGTGTGTTTTAGGAGAGAGGCTTCAAGCTGGAATTTGAGCAAACTTCCCCCTAGGCAGCAGATTGTTGATAAAAATGAGAGGGCAGGGGTCCTATTTATAGGAAACTTACCTGCCAGAAGAGTATGTACGGACTCTTATGCTTTGTAGCATTTCAGTTCGTACGGCTTCTTATGTAAGCCGCCTTTGAACAGTTCTACATCCTTCTGCCACTTGTCCAGCAAGAAATCTTGGGGATTAAGTCATTCTAGCGAGGCCATATTACAGATTTTAATACCTTAAAGGCCCTCGGTTACCAATTGGCATAGGTAATGCCTGGAATACACCTAGACTTGCATAATTAGTCTAATTAAGGGGATGCGACCCAGATTGAGGTACTTACAGAACCCCTCAGTAATGGTTCTTATGGAGGAAGCGGGGTTGTCGACAAAAGAAAGAGGATCCCGATATAGTGAGCTACCTAAGATGGGAGATCCGCTAGACCCTATTTTGAAAGGATTCTTACGCATCCCTTGATGGGAATCAAGCCAGTAGTAGTTCGGAGGTGAGAGGCTTTAGGCGACTCAAACCATGAATAGCCAAGATTTTTTTTCCAAAAATATACCTTGCATTTAGGAGGAGTTCGCCGGGAATAGCTCATATGCTAAGGATAACGATGACAGGGCTAACTAAACCCGAGCTGGAGGCTGCTTAAGGGTGTCTACCCTAATTTGGAAGGAAATTAATCCTAAACTTGAGACTGTTTGCGGCCGTCTACCCGAAGGTGTTTGAGGTAACTTGGACCTTGATTGAGGTTTAGGTAACGTGAACCTAATTTGAGGTTTCGGAGGCATCTTGGGCCAAGACCGAAAAGATAACGAGGCCTTAGGTAATCTAAAACTAATTTGAGGTTTTGGAGGCATCTTGGGCCAAGACCTAAGAGATAACGAGGTCTTAGGTAATCTATAATTCTATTCCAAGGTCTTTAAAGTCCAAGTTTTCGGCAGATTACAGGTTTCGTGGGAAGAAAGGTTTCGAGTTCGTTTTGGTTTCGTATTCCAAGTTCATACCAGATTTTGAGCTAGGTCTTGAGTAGTATAAATAGAGGCTATCATCCTAGACTTAAAACATACTTTATAGACAGATCTTTAGAGTGCTCAGAGACATCTATAATTCTAGAGTTGCACAGTTAGGAATTTTGTGATCAAAATTCGTGCAACAGTAATAGTGTGATCTTTATAACGTTTCTCCAGATTGATAATAATACTCTCTCCCCTCCCCGTGGATGTAACCAAGTTGGTAAACCACGTAAATTTGTGTAAAAATATTTTCAAATGATATATAATGATGAGACTCCTGAATAGTCGGATATAGCACATACAATGTTGTCTTCAAGGAAGTCTTCCACAATGTGTAAAAGTATTTTCAAATGATTGTACATACAATATTGTTTGTAAGTATGTTTTTCGCAGTGTATAAAAGTATTTTAATTTTTCATTTAAATGTATGCATTTTGAGTAAAAGAGATACCCCGTGCATCGCACGGGTGTAACACTGGTCGTTAATAAAGATAAAATAAAGAATCTTCTCTCCACAACGAAGAGACTAAACT
This sequence comes from Campanula takesimana, assembly GCA_026119855.1. Taxonomy (NCBI): domain Eukaryota; kingdom Viridiplantae; phylum Streptophyta; class Magnoliopsida; order Asterales; family Campanulaceae; genus Campanula; species Campanula takesimana. The sequence continues at coordinate 150,941 of JAOWBW010001236.1, read as the reverse complement.
TTGAATAATACTAGGGGCACAAAAAAATCACAAAAACTTGCTTACAAAATCCTAGGTGTAATAAATTTATTGATATTTTTAATTAGAGTGTGGCAGGTCCATTATCGATGCAACAAATAAAATATCGTCACCTCATATTGTGAGCAAGATTTATAACCTTATTTTGTGCACCTAGCATTGCTCCTAAACTTTTTAATTACTCCCTCCGTCCCGGAGTAAGAGTCCTACCTCTCATTTGCACGCTTATTAATAAATATTGGAAGTGATGTAAATGTTGTGAGTTTAAAAGTAAAGTAGGAGAGAGAATGAGTGGGAGAGAATAGTGAATTGATTGGTGTTGTGAGTATAAAAGTAAAATATGAGAGAGAATGAGTGGGGTGAATAGTAAATATTCTTTGTCATTTTAGGAATAGGACTCTTACTCTGGGACGTACCAAAATGGAAAGTATGACTCTTACTCTGGGACGGAGAGAGTACAATTGATTTTTTTTTTTCGAAATCAATTACCCCCTCCGGTCCAAAATAACGGTCACTTTTGGACCAAAATTTTGGTCCAAAATAATTGTCACTTTTGAGCTAAATGTCTCTTTTAGCCTTGCATTGACACTTGTTTTCTTTTATTAATTGTCTTAGTGTGAGACATTAATGTAAGAAAGTTGCACACTTAATAGGGGTAAAGTTGGAACTTTTGTCATCAAACCATGATAATAATTGCATTTCTTAAGAGTTGTGCAAATGCAAAAAGAGACAGTTATTTTGGACCGGAGGGAGTAGTACAATTGAATTTGTTACGTTAATGTGTGTGTGTGGGGCATGCCCTAAAATCGCGATGAACTTAAATGGAAATCAAGGACAAAAAGTCGTTCAAGATTCTGCCAAAAACAAGCCAAGAAAAATCACATCCAATAACCCACCCATAAAATCCTGATCCTGCCCGTCGTTTACCTCTCGTGCATTTCAAAACGCGGCACGCCGTTGGTGTGGCCACCCCTACACCTTGAGTTACGTGTCCAAACAACACAATTATCTCCTTCCCACTCCTCCCTCCCCTCCCCTCTATATATAACCTTATCCCTTCTCCACTCAATTACACGCATCTCAATTTCAATATCCCAATAAAAAAAAAAATTCAGAAATCAATCGTCAATGGGGAAGAATCGTTCGATCTCGGTTTCAATTTCAACTGCCTCTCTTTTGATCATCGCGTTTGTGGTTCTTCTGACAGCGGATTTCGCCAACGGATTGGGCGGAGGAACGGTGTTGGGAGGAAGGACGAAGGTGGCTGATGTGAAGACGAACAAGGAGGTTCAGAAACTTGGGAGGTACTCGGTTGAAGAGTACAACCGGTTGCAGCATGGGCGCAACGGCGGCGTAGGTGATCTGAAATTCTTCAAGGTTGTTGCGGCAGAGAAACAGGTGGTTTCCGGGATCAAATACTATCTAAAGGTAGCGGCGTTTGAGGCATCGAGCGGGATCCCGAAGACGTTTGATGCAGAGGTGGTGGTAAAGCCAGGGGGTCATTCGAAGCAGTTGCTCCATTTTGGGCCTTCTCCGGCGACTAAATAAAGGCGCGTTTCCCTGATATGTATTGATGGTTCTGACACGTTTAAGTTCTAATTGTATGTGTACTGTACTGCGTTTGGATGATGTTTGGTAGTTTGACCTAATAATGCGTTTTTTTTTTCCTTTGGAATGACTGATTTAATGCTATGAGATTTTCTGAATTTTTATTTGGATATTTGCTTTTATATTTTGGGCCACTCTTTTTTTACAGTTACTTATGACCAAGTCCTTTTTGCCTTCCAAAATGATTTTTTTTTTTTTTTGAACAAACAACAAATCATATTCATTCACAATAATACAAAAGATGACACTTCACAGAGATCGAAGGTTCATCCCAAATAAGAGTATATATTTCATTTTTTAAACTACAACAAAGAAATTTTGGAATGAAATTTTGAGACATACGGATTCTACTCCAAGTACAACTTGGAAACTGCCTCCATCCGGCATTTGAAAAATCCCATATTGGATAATATTTGGCTCTGAACACATGATCTACTGAAGAACCCGGGTTGACATAGAGACGCCCACCAAACATCCCAAAAACCTTGAAACATCCTTGTGTAGTTAGAACGATAACAATCTTCTTATTGTGAGTGAATGCGAGATTCATCGCAGTTACAAGACCAAAACAAGAACAAACAAACAAGCAAATAAACATAGGCTCTCAACGAGGAGAGAAATCAAAGGCTCTCGACTTAGGAGAGAAACTTATTATATATAATAAAATATACTAGAAAACAATTGCTTCGTCTTTGATGTCATTTTGATCCATGAGCCAAACTCCCTGTCTATTTTTAATACGGGGGTAAAAAAAAAGGCGCTTTGAAGGTACAATGATTGACCGTTTGACTTTTTTCTCTCTTCTCTCTCCTCTAGCCCTCTTGTTGTTCGTCCGTAACCCTAATTAGGGTTTCAATCTCCTTTTTCCGGCTTGTTTTGGTAATCTATGGCTTCTTCTTCCGGTAATCCGTCTCCTATCATGGGCCATGGCCATTCGAATGGTTCATTTTGCCCTAGTTTTGAGGCGCCGCCTAGTTCCCAAAACCCTAATCTGCATGCGGCACCTAAACCTAACCCTAATCCCAACTCAAATCAGCCGATTTCCCCATCTAAATTGAAATCCTTCTCCTCTTTGTTTAAGGATTCTCCCATTTACAATCCTAATCCGTCCTTGCCGCTTGTTCCTATGTCGATTCACAAAGGAGAACCGGCATTGAAACTTTCTAAGGAGATGATTCAATCCTTGGCTCAACCTTTTAAATTCACCCTAGTTGGCAAGTTTTCTCATGGCCGTCCTAACATGGAAACATCTCGACAATACTTTCTGAAGTTTGGTTTAAAAGCAGATTTCTCGCATGAGGGAGATTTTAATCGTTTGTGGGCGAAAGAACAATGGTTTCTTGGCAGATTTCCAATGCGTGTGTTTCGTTGGTCTCCATCTTGGCATCCGGAGAAAGAATCTTCATTAGTTCCTATGTGGGTAGGCCTACCCGGATTGCCTATTCATATGTTTAACAAAGTTTGTTTATATTCCATTGCTCAAATTTTTGGAGAACCTCTTGCTATTGATCAAGCAACGGCGAACTTATCTCGCCCTAGTGTGGCCAAGGTCCTTGTCCAAGTTGATCTTCTTAAAAAACTGCCTTCTAGGGTTTTCATTGATTGTGGCGATGATTTCTCAAGTTTCTTGCTGGAATTTGAAAATCTTCCTCAATACTGTAAACATGTTACAAGCTCGGTCATGATATGTCAAAGTGCTTTTATCTTCATCCAAAGGACAAGGCTATACAAGAAAAGGTGGTTGATGTAAACCATACGGTTCCGAAGATTGATAAAGGGAAGAATGTTCAAATCTATGTGGAAAAGAAAAACCCCTCGGAGAAGATGGAGCAACATGCAAAATCTGATGCAAACCCTAACTCTAATGGTGCTCAGATTGGTGTCCCCGTTATCCAAAAACAACAATTACAGTCTCTTCCAACTGGTACGTTTAATATGAGCATTCCTAATAATCATGTGGCTGGTTCTTCTATGGCTTCAAAGCCCCCTTCCCCCCTTGGTTCCAAAAATGTTTTCTCTAATATTATCAACAGTGGCTTCAATTTTCTTCCTAAGCGTGGTGCTCCTTTTGTATCTCCAAATTCTTTGAAAGTATCTAGTGTGATGGAAACAAGTAAAAGGGATGTTGTTTTTGATGAAGTGTTACTTGATTCTCAATCTGGACAAGATAAAAGCCCTAAGATTAATGTTGTTGATGGTTCTATTGATCTTGATGACGAAACTTCTGATTTGGTTCCTAATGTTGGTCCCAAAGGGCAACAAGGGTATGAAAAATAGCTAGAGGCGGGGTGAATAGCTGTTTTAAAATTCTTTTCGTACCCTTGATAAACTCAATTGCAAATGCGCACTTTATCAAGTAAGCGTTATGATATGCGCCTAAGTGAGTGAGTGAAATGCACAGCGGAATTTATTAATGTAAATAGGCGCAAAGTAAGATAAAGGGGGCGCACACACACTCTAAGTATTTTGGCTCAAAGTGGGTGAAATAAGAAACTAAGGCAAATGATACAAACACAACACAGTTCAATCAATCAATCTACAATGAATAAACAATCAAATAGTTAGATATGATATGAACTTGAAAGGAAATAGCAAGATAGTAAGTACGCGCTATTTGGAGAGGTTCGATCGGGAAAATGATCTACGTCCTCTACCAAGATGGTTAGTCTTGGATTTCTAATGGAGATCTTATATAATGAGAGAGTGTTACAAATTACAATCGTTTGAGCTTATACACTAACTCAAGATCTATTTCTATGAAAGAACAAATCCTAGACAATAACCGGTGTATCTCTAAAAGAAAGATCTAAGTGATCAAACTTAAAGAGGTGCGTGTGTGATTTTAGATTCAAGGCTCTTTAGATCTTTGAGATTGAGAGCACAAGAAAACTAAAGTGTTTTTGCTTGAGGATCTGGGCTAAGGATGAAGTTATGAAGATGTTCTTGAGAATTCTGGAAAACCAAAGGCAATCTTCAAATCTTCAACAAATGCTTGAGAGAGAAATTCTTGAAATGCTTAGCAACTTCAAATGGTTGAAGTTATGGGGTATTTATAGTAGAGCCCCAAAAACTACCCGTTGGAAATCCTTGGTGAGTCGGAGAAAGGACGGATGTGTTGTCGCTCATTGAGTGGAGCACGTGTCCTTTTATAGCCGTTAGACACATAACACAAATATGACCGTTATGGACAGGTGTCCTTAGATGCGGGTGCATACGTGTTATTTAACCACTGTTGGATCATTGGCGTAGTTTGAATCTCTTCAAGTATTTGAATCTTCAATAAATCACTGAATGTTATTTCAACATTTATGCGCGTTGAGCTTAGGGGCGCGTAGACATAGCGTGCGCTGAGTCATCCGGGGCGCGTGAGCCAAGCTAGGCGCATTACTCATGCGCGCGCCTAAGGAGGCGCATGGCACATGGGAGAGGCGCATGGCGCGTGGCTCAAACTCAAATTGAATCTTGATCTTCTTGCCCTATTCCTAAGCCTATTCTATTACAATGGACAACCTAAAAAATGAAGTATAAATACTTCTTACATGTGGGTCTAAAGTCCATGAAATAAAACTTAGGTGATGGATCAATCAAATCTAATCAATCCTATTACATTGAAACTGAGATATAAGTGGGTATACCCAACAATCTTCCCCTATTTGACTGATGCCATTACCTACTATATCAGGGACAACACATTAAACTTGATAATAACATGTCCAAATAAATGAAATTGGTAAATCATGTCTCAAGTTAATGCACACACTAGTCCAATATATAGATTTCTAATCTATTCCAATAAAGATAAAACATTACAAATGGAATGTTAGAAATAACAGTTTATAACACATTCAAAATGATATGAGTTTTAGTTTTGAAATATGTTTAAACAAAGTTTAAACTCAATGCATGAAATATGAAGCAGTTCAAGCAAGTATGATGCATATGATTTTAAACAACATTCAATGTTAGAGACACTTTTGGGGCTGAATGCTTGATGGCCATTCAAGCTAAAGACATTCGCCTCATGGATAGCATGGATACTCCTTTTTGGACCCCTTCTTCTTCAGGAAAATTTTCTATTTCGTCGGCATGGAAAGAATGTAGAGTCTCTCGAATTAGAAGTCATGTCTATTCTTGGTGCTGGGGCAAATTTCTACCTCTCAAAATCTCTATTTTTCTTTGGAAAGCCCTCAAGGCTGCTCTTCCTACGGATGACAATGTGTCTCGCAAAGGTATCCCTCTTGCTTCTAAATGCCACTGTTGTTTTAGTCCAGATTTTGAATCTATCTCTCATATTCTCATCAATGGTGAGATTACCTCGAAAGTATGGTTGTACTATGGTTCTATGATTGGTTTTAGTGTAACGGGGCTGTCCCTCTCTCAAAGGCTTATTGCATGGCATGCATGTAAATCAGCTAAATGTAGCAAAATTAGTTCATGGTTGAGTGATATATTACCCGGTTTCATTTGTTGGGACCTTTGGAAGCTTAGAAATAGATGCAGATTTGATGGGATTGTTCCAAGAATTGATAATGTGATTCATAGTGTTCGGCACCAAATTGTGGATATTCTTCATGCTAATATGGTCCGATTCAGCTACTCTTCCTCGGATATGCATATTGTTCGGTTCTATGACCTCTTCCGGTGGATTTCAATCTCATGGCATGATTGACCGTTTGACTTTTTCTCTCTTCTCTCTCCTCTAGTTTTCTTCTTGCTACCGTCAAAACCCTAATTAGGGTTTCAGATTTCTTGAGTTTTCGGTTGCTTTGATGGCCTCTTCCGGTGGATTTCAATCTTATGGCGTGGTTCCTTTTGCAGCGGGTGTTAATTCTGGTCATATCCATTCAGCGCAAGGAATTCATGTTGCGCAAGGAATCCCTAATGCGCTAGGAAGCCTTGCCATTCAAGGAGATCCCAACGCGTCCTTCATTAACGCGTCTGGAATTTCTCCTTCTCCTATTCAGACTACTACTTCTCCGCTGCCTCAATCCCCTACAAAAGCAAAATCCTTTGCTTCGGTCCTCAAAGACTCGACTATTGCTACAGCAGCCCCGTCAATCAATTTTGCTCTGATGTCCACTCACAAAGGCGAACCTGCTGTTAAGTTTTCCAAAGAGATGATTCAAACCCTAGCACAACCGTTCAAATATACTTTGGTAGGTAAGTTTTCGCATGGTAGACCTTCATGTCAACACTTTGTTAAGTTTGGGTTGAAAGCAGATTTTAAATTAGGTCATGTTGATTCTAAACACATTCTAATTCAATTGGTACATGAAGAGGATTTTAACAGACTTTGGTCTAAGGAACAATGGCACTTAGGGAGATTTCCTATTAGGGTGTTTAGGTGGTCTCCTTCTTGGCATCCGGACAAAGAATCTTCGTTGATCCCTGTTTGGGTAGGGCTGCCCGGATTGCCAATACACATGTTCAACAAAGTGTGTTTGTTTTCTATTGCTCGTATTTTTGGTGAACCTTTAGCAATTGATAAAGCTACTGCAGATTTATCAAGACCTAGCGTTGCTAAGATGTTAGTGCAAGTGGATTTGTTGAAGAAGTTACCTTCTATGGTTTACATTGATTGTGGGGATGACTTTGATAGTTTTTGGCAACCTCTTGAGTTCGACAATCTTCCTTACTACTGCAAGCATTGTTACAAGTTAGGGCATGATATGAGTAATTGTTATTTTCTGCCACCCAAGCCACAAGTCAATAAAGAAGAGACTTCAAAAACTACAAAGGCTCATGATGATAAGCATAAACAAGCTCAGATATACTTTGCCAACGAAAGAAATCAGAATGTGGCTAATGAAGATATTTTGAATGGACAAGGTCAGTTTGTGCACAAGAATGATAAACAAGAGGTCAGAAATAATGGTAAGAATGTTGATGTTGGTTCTAAACCTTCCCAAGATACAAATCAGCCCCATGCAAACCCTAATGCTTCCAAAACTCATGTCAATGAGGCCTCGACTCAGAAAACAAAACTTACCCCTCTAAAAACTGGTATGTCTTCTTTTGTTGCTCAGGATAATCATACTGCTGGTCCCTCTTCGGCCTCAAAGCCCCATTCTCCTATTGGTTCTAGAGCTTTTCCTAATATTGTTAGTAGTGGATTTAGTTTTCTTCCTAGTCGTGGGCCTCCATTTGTTTCTCCATCGTCTTTCAAAGCTATGGGTGGGCTGGAACAAATACAGAAGGATAAGGTTTTTGCAGAACACTTTCTTGACTCTCATCTTGAGAAGAACAAAGGTGCTAAAGTTGCTGAAGATGGGGTTATTGAGCTAGAAGATGAGATTGCTGATGAGATGGATAAAGTAAATACGCCTAAATATTTTACTGATGATAAACAAGATTTCGATTCTGAAGTTGTTATCTCAAAAAGCGTGGTGATCCGTGATCATTATGGGAGTCTAACTGGAGATTTAAATCTGTCTCCAAGGGCTGCTAGAGTGGATGTTTCTCCGACTCATAAAGTGGTTGAAGATGGGGGAGTATTCCCGGATGAAGTTTTGGCTTAAAAGCCCTTTTCCTTCTTAATATTTTTGCTTGTTTTCCAATGGTAGGTATCATTAGTTGGAATGTTTGTGGCGTGGGAAACTTACCTTCAAGTCGTCGTATCAAAAGGTTATTAAGGTCTCATGATGTTTCGATTCTTGCAATTTATGAGCCCAAGTTAGATTCTTCTCTTGTTCCTTATTATATGAGACATTTTTGATGTATTGGTGGAGTTTCTAATGATAAAAGCAGTATATGGGTTTTCTGGAGGCATGGTATTCATTGTGATGTTGTAGATAATGGAGAGCATGTTATCACTCTTCGGGTGTCTCACATCCTTTGGCCTAATCAAGTTTGTGTATCTTTTGTCTATGCTAGTTGCTGCAAATATCAAAGGAGAGCTCTTTGGGATTATCTTATTGATCGTAGTTCTTTTCCCTCTCCTTGGCTTGTAGCGGGGGATTTCAATTCTGTTCTGGATCAAAGTGATAAGGGGGGGGGGGTGTCCCGTAACAGAAAAAAAGGTGGCTGAATTTTCGGACATGGTTCAAATTTCTAATTTGATAGATGGTGGTTTTCTTGGGAATGGATTTACTTGGCTGAATAAAAGAGAAGGTAGAGCAGCTATTTGGCAACGCATTGATCGTGTTTTTTTATAATTCAGATTGGTTAAATGAGTTCCATAGTACTTCTATTACTCATCTTAATAGAACATGCTCGGATCATTCTCCTCTTCTTATTAATGTAAATAGTTCGGCTATGGCTAAGAAAGGTGCCTTTTGTTTTATCAATGTTTGGTTGAAACATGAGTCCTTTATCCCTCTTGTGGAAGCTTCTTGGGCTGAATACATGGATGGTAGGCCTATGGTGAAGTTCGCTAAGAAATTGAATAGGCTGAAGCGTCGCATCCAAGTTTGGAATAAAGAAGTGTTTGGTCGCATTGATCAACAAGTGAAAATTGCTGAAGACGAGGTAACCGCGAAAGAATTGATGTATGATCAATCTCCTAATGAGGAAAATAGGGCTGCCCTTCACTTAGCCCAAGCAAATTTGATCTATAGGTTAAAGATTGAGGAAGAATTCTGGATGCAAAAGGCAAATTTATCTTGGTTAAAGGATGGTGATCGTAATACCAGATTTTTTCACTCTTATGTGAAGAAAAAGAGATTGAAACTGCACATCCATCGCATTCAAGACAGTAATGGGGTTTGGTTGGAGGATGTTTCTGAAATCCAAAATGAAGCCATTAGATTCTTCTCGGAGCAACTCACCGGCCATCACACTTGTTCTGCTCAATCTTTGCTTGAACATATTCCTAGTATTCTGAATGAGGAAGATAATGAAAATCTCACTGCAGCCCCTACGCTTGAGGAAATCCGAGAGGTGGTTTTTTCCATGTCCGGCTCTAGTGCAGCAGGCCCGGATGGTTTTAGTGGTGAGTTTTATCATAAATGTTGGGATTCTATTAAGAATGACCTCTTTCGAGCTGTTTTGGAATTCTTTGCGGGTTTTTGTATGCCTAGGGGTTGGACCAGTACAACTATTGTGCTCCTTCCTAAGGTAGCAGCCCCTAATTCCTTTTCTGATTGGCGGCCCATAAGTTTATGTAACTTCTCTAATAAAATCATTACGAAGCTTTTGAATGGAAGACTTGCTTTGGTTTTACCGAGAATTATCTCTCTTCAACAAAGTGGTTTTCTTAAAGGGCGGCTCATTCATGAGAATGTCCTTCTTGCTCAAGAACTCATTCACTCTATTAATAGGCAAGTGTTTGGAGGTAACATTGCCCTAAAGCTGGACATGGCCAAGGCGTATGATCGTTTGTCATGGTTTGCGTTAATAAAGGTGATGCGTAATTTCGTCTTTTCAAAAACTTGGATTGATATGATCTTTTGCTGTATTTCGGATTGCTGGTTCTCTATTCTTATTAATGGTGAGAATGTGGGTTATTTTCCTTCAGCTAGAGGCCTGCGCCAAGGTGATCCAATTTCTCCCTCTTTATTTATTCTTGCTGCAGAGATCTTAAGTCGTGGGCTGAACGCTCTTCATGCAAATCATCACCATCTTATTTATCACTCGGGTGCAATCCATGCTCCTATTATTTCTCATCTCTCGTATGCGGATGACATTATAATTTTTTGTAATGGGAGCAAGCTTTCTATCGATATCCACATGCACTTCCTTAATTTGTACCAGGACTTTTCTGGGCAATTAGTTAGTGTATCAAAATCGTGTTTTATTTTGGGTAAAAGAGATCTTGCAAGGGCTGATTTGGTGGCTGCATGGACGGGCTTTCAGCACAAACACCTCCCTATCACCTATCTTGGTTGTCCATTGTATTCAGGAAGGAAAAGTCAAGCTCTTTTTGCGCCGGTTATAAGGAAGATGGAAGATAAACTTGATGTTTGGCAAGGGAAGATTTTATCTATGGGGGCTAAGGTAACTTTGATTAAGTCTTGTCTTCAAGCCATTCCTATTTATTATATTTCATTACTTGAACCTCCCAAAGGTACCATCAATTCGATGACTCGTCTCATTTCAATTTTTTTCTGGAGTAATTCCGATGGAGAAAAAAGGTGTCATTGGGTGTCCAAAAAAGAATTTTATTGGCCTTTGAATGAAGGGGGTTTGGGATTCAGAAAGTTTGAAGATATGTCATTTGCTTTTGCTATGAAATTATGGTGGCGTTTTCGTTGTGGGGATTCCTTATGGTCTCGGTTTCTTATGGAAAAATATTGCCATAATTCTCATCCTATGGATGCTTCCATTCGAGGTGGTTGTTCTCACATTTGGAAAAGAATGATGGCATCAAAGGGGCTAGTTGAGGATCGTTTATTTTGGGGTGTTAGAGCTGGTCATATATCTATTCAAGAGCATTGGTTAAATATGGACCTTACTCTTCAAGATGAGGCTCATGTTTCCATTGCCTCGCTATTTGATGACGGGAGGATCAGAATTGATCATGTTCGGCAAGTTTATGGCCAGCAAGTTGTGAATCTCATGCAAGATAGGTTCATTTCTATTGATAATGGGGATGACATTCCTTTTTGGACTCCTTCTCGGACGGGTAAGTTTTCTATAACTTCTGCTTGGAAAGTTTGTTGTCTGTCTAGAGCTCATAGTATGGTCTTTGCTAGTTGTTGGCACAAACATATTCCTTTGAAGGTTTCGGTATTCTTGTGGAAGGCTTTAAGGAATGCTTTGCCTACGGATGAGTCTATCCAGAGGCGTGGTATTTCCTTAGTGTCCCGATGTGATTTCTGTAGTTCTAGGGTTTGTGAGACCCTCCCTCATATTCTTTTGCTCGGTGACATTGCTAAGGCTGTTTGGAATTTTTTTGAAACCTTGATTGGTATTCGGGTTAATGGTAATTCTGTTTCTCCTCGCTTAATGTCTTGGATTTATAACAGGCCCTTAAAGGCTTCTCCTTGCATTAAATGGTTGTGTGCTATTTTGCCTAGCTTCATTCTCTGGTCCTTATGGAAAGCTAGGAACAAATCCAGATTTGAGGGCTGCCCTATGAATGCTAACAAAGTGATTTCTCAAGTCCAAAATTAGATTATGGATATTGTGAAGGCGTTCAACATTTCATTATCTGGTAATGCTTTTGATTCGAATGTGAAGGAATTCTTTCATATTCCTATGGCTGGTCATCCTTTTAAACTTCCTCGTCTTATTTTTTGGGTTGCACCTCCTAATGGTCATATCAAGTTAAATACGGATGGAGTTTCAAGAAATAATCCGGGCATTGCAGCGGGAGGAGGTGTTTTCCGTGATGTTGAGAGTAATATGCTTTACGGCTTTGGTAGATATTATGGCATTGCTTCTAATATGGTGGCTGAAACCCGTGCGTTATTAGATGGAATTTGTATTGCTATTGATCGTGGTTATTTAGATTTATGGGCTGAAATGGACTCGGAAGTGTTAGTTAATATTCTCAATAGCTCCTGTCTCATTCCTTGGGAAATTTGGCATTATATTAAAGAAATTAAGCATCTTGCTTCCTTTTTTCAGATTCGGTTTACTCATATTCTCCGGGAAGGCAACCAAGTCGCAGATGGAATTGCTAATTTTGCAGCGGATTATAGAGTTGATTATGAGTTCTCCTCTATCATTGAGCTTCCTTCATCTTGTAAGAGGTCTATTCTTAATGATAAGAAAGGTACTCCATATTTTCGAAGATAGTCTGTATGGTTAGTATTTGTTTTGTCTTTCTTTTGGTAGGACCCCCTTCCCTTTATTGTAGAGGATCTTACAACTTGTGTAAGACCTCCCCCCTTGTTTTCTATTGTTTGGTGGTTGAGGTTGTCATGTCCCCCACCATGTTTGTATTTTCTTTTTATGTTAATAAAATCTAGGGAGGTGCCGTCCTCCTTTCGCTGAAAAAAAAAGCATATTGTTCGGTTCTTTGGCATTCAAAAGGCTGTTTATACTATTCCCCGGGCTAAGCTTGTTACTTGGCTTACCCCAACCTTGGATCAAGTTAAGCTAAATACGGATGGGGCTTCGCGTGGAAATCCTGGTACTTCCTCGGGGGGTGGAGTGTTTCGTAGGCATGATGGTTCTTTCTTATATGCATTCTCTTGTTTCTATGGCCATGGTACAAACATGATTGCAGAGGCTAGGGCTGCTCTTGATGGCCTTTCTCATGCTCGAAGGATGGGCCTTCATTCTGTTTGGCTTGAGGTAGACTCTGAAGTGTTAGCCTTTATTCTTCTTCGCAAATACTCTATTCCATGGGAGATTTGGTATGTTATTCAATCCATTTTCAGAATTATGGAGGTTATAGAGGTGAAAATTTCCCATGTTTACCGTGAAAGAAACAAAGTGGCAGATTTTTTGGCTAATCATTCAGCAAACACTCAAAATGATTTTGAGTTTCCGACTTTGGATTCTTGTCCTAGACTCTGTCAAAGTTTATTATTTTTTGATAGGATTTTGTACCCAAATCTTAGGGCATAGTTGCCTTGTTTTTATTGTTTTTGGTAGGACCCCCTTCCTTTCTGTAGAGGTTCTTATGGAATGTATAAGACCCACCCTCTAGCTCTTTTCTCGGTGGTTAAGGCCGTCATGTCCCCCACCTTTTTTGTACCTTTTATTTCCCATTAATAAAATCTAGGGAGTACCGTCTCCTTTCGCCAAAATTTTTTTTTTGAAACAAAAGTGATGTTTTGTTCTCATTAATACTCAAAGTGTAAGAGTTACAGAGTACAAGTATTTATCAGAACAAAAACAAAAGGTGCTAAAACATGTAAGCACTAAATCACTAATAAAAAGTTTCTAATCACAAAAAGAGTTCTAACAACTTACAAACAAAACATAAACTAAGGGTTGGGAGGAGACGCGTCGTCATCCTTCAATCCTTCTTCTATTTCTGAAACTGAGTGCTGAATTTGTTTGGAGAGTTGGTGACAACGGTTTACAACACCGTGAGTATCAGTGACACCATCTCTAATGTAGCGCAAATGATAAAAATTTATGTTTTGATACTCATCAATGGTGCACTGAGTGATGGATTGCTGTTGTGAAAAGTTTTCAGTGAAGGCTTGGAAGTTAGCTTCAACAGCAGCTTGGGCAGTGAGAATATCAGTAGAAACTCTATCTGTGCGCCTGTCTGCGCTGGAATGCGCGGCATTAAAGTGAGTGACAACTAATTCCTTCAAAACATCAATCTTTGAGAGCAGTGAATTAATGTAAATATGCGCGCCAGGAGCAGAGCTGGAAGAGGGCGCAGGAGTTTCAGGAGCTGAAGGCGCATGGGATTCAGGAGCTTTGGGTTCTGCGCCAGGATCAGCACCATATACTGTTAAGCCCAGGATTTCTAGTTCATCCTTAACTTCTTTGAGTTTATCAACAACACTCAATAATTTTTGGCTATCTCCAGCCACCATCTCAAACAACTTCCTTATATCACCTGCTATATTCAACTCTACCTCCCTTATGGCGTTAATGATATCTTGGCCATCAGTGAGTTTGATGCCACCATCTATGCGCTCATATAGGGAAGCAAGAGTACTTTTGAAAAGTTCATTCATTTGATCTATAGCGTCATTCCATTGTTGAGGAGTAAGGAAATGTTTGTCCTTGATATTTGCATCTATGCGCGCCATCTCCCCCTTAATGGCAGCAATCTCATCAGCTTGCTGAGTAAGCATAGAAGTATGAAGCTCCATCTGTGAATTAATGTGAGCTTGGCCTTGCTGAAGTTGCTGTAGCAGTGAAATAATTACACTCATGTCAGGAGTGGGAGGAGGAGGCGCAGGAGAAGTATGGGGCGCAGGAGGTGAAGGTAGATATTCTGCGCTGGAAGAGGGTTATTCAGGATTTGATTGGGGCGCAGTAGAAGGTGATTTGCGCCTTAAAGGATCTGGCTCCACCTGAGCTGTATCTTCACTAAATTCACCAAATAAATCAGCTGATATTTGGTCTCTAAGACTTTGATGTTCTGAAGATAGAGTATCAGGAGTGGTGGTAGGCGCTTGAATAGTAGGAGGCGTATTAGTGGCAGGCGCGCGTACATCAGCGCTAGACCCTGCACCTTTGCGCCTTTCAGACTTGGTTAAATCAGCAGCCTGTTTCAACTTGTATTCTTCATCCCTTTTCTTCTGTGCTTCCAGTCTACTGGCTTCTTTAGCGCGTTTAATCTCCTTTTCTTCTTTTGTGTCAGTTCGAGGGCGCCTAGGAGGTCTACTTGAACTTTCAGCAATCCCTTTGCCTTTGCCATTTTCTGCGCCCGGAACAACTGTTGGTTCTGCGCGAGGTGCAATGCCAGTATCTGCGCCATCTTCTGCGCCATCTGCATCTTCATCAGACTCAGTGGCTTCATCAACCAACTGATCTCCTTTAACTCGTGGCGCGCGCTTAGCCATGCGCTTTCTGCACCTTTTCATGACCAAACTGTCTTTCCCAAAGATGGGAACGTCAGTGGTTTGATAAGCTGGGTTCTGAGCGAGGAAATTAGCAAGAGCAGGATAAGTGAGAAATATCTTCGTGAGTATTCTGCAGTGAGTTTTGAACTTAGTCTTTCCATCAGCCTTGTTCTTGTTGTACTTATCAATCTGGTCCGACAAAGTTTTGAATAAGATTTGAGGCCAGTTGAAGATTGTGTTTCCCATAATAGCTGCAGTATATTCCCACTGCTCCATTGTGAATCGGTTCACATTTCCCGTCTTGAAAATAATGGAAGTCCCCACCAAATGCGCGATATGCGCCAGTAAATCACCACCATCCCTTATTTCAACAGATTTGATGTTATTCTGAAGAGTAGGAATGTTGAGATGGGTTCTCGCCATAAGATTCTGCGCAGCAGCAGGATAGGTATTGATTTTACCAGCTACACTCAGAGGGTCAGTCGTGTTGAAGTTGATGATATTCTTGAGAGTGCCTGTAGAGATAGTTATATCAACGTTCTGAACGGTGGCGCATATCCTGTAGCATACGTATCCATCAGCAGGAGTCTCAACGAGAGCAGCAGTTGAGAAGAATTCATCCATGAGGAGCGGTGAGTAGAAAGGTTGCTCTAAAGTAAATAGAGGCAGTAGACCAGCTTGTCTGATGAAGTCCATAATATCAACGCCAATTTGGACTGCAGATAGCTCAGTGAGATTAAATGTCTCACCAGGTCTGAAATTTGCTGGATCCTGAAAAACATAACAATGATTTAAGTTAGGAGTGTATCAGGTGCATAGAATCATAAAATGAGCTAAGTATAGAGTAGGAGCAGGACAATATATAGGCGCATAAAAATTGTCGCGCCCCAGACCCGTTGTCCAACTTGGCCCCACACTCGGGACACGATCGGAAGACCTTATAAAACACTTTTGAAATTTTTTCAAAATGTACTTTTATAAAGTTTAACAAAATCATACTTGAAGTTCAAAGACTTCATTTAATTTTAAACAAACTTTACAACCAACTTTCACAACGAAAGTACTTAGCCCGAAGGCTTACAAACTTTTATACAAATATACATACACCAATATTATCCAAAATAGGTGTGACAATAGGAAGTACGGGTACTCTACCCAAAAGGTTTTACATTTATATAATGTAATCTTAACAAAACAAGTCCCAACCCTTACCACTCCAACGTCCTCCCGTGCCCTTATCCTATTCCATGGACTCGCCTTTATCTAAAACAGTAAACAAATAAGGGGTGAGAATGAATCTCAGTAAGCTACTAAAATGCAACTACGTTACATGCGGATATGATAATCATAAAGAAACTATATCAACAAATAATCATATAGCATATAGCACATAACATGAGAGGCTCCCTATCGCCAACCGTCCCATACCGGTTGGAAATAACGACCAACTCATCAGGTAGAACATAAGGCTAAATTATACACTCATACATGGATACTGAGCCAAGGTTCTCGAATCAAACATATAACCATCTGAGAAAACCATCTGAGCAGCATAAATAGCTGAAGCCGGGATCCCGAAAACCAAACCATAACCATAAGAACCAAGGTAACAATGGGGAAATATGACACAAAGTCATAACCCAAATGCTCACCTAAGGGAGCGATTCATCCCATCCAAGGCCAATCTGGACTGGGGAAACAGAAAAGGCAACAGTGGAAAACCTTATAGCGAACTTGGCTTGTGTGCCACTATAATTCTCCCACCGCCTGACACAAGGTACCAATGGAAAACCTTATAGTGAACATAACTTGTACCACTTCTTCCACCACCTGACACACAAGGTACCAATGGAAAACCTTATAGACTATAATTCTTCCACCGCCTGACACACAAGGTACCAATGGAAAACCTTATAGTGAACATACTTGTACCACTATAATTCTCCCATTGCCTGACTCCACAACAAGACCAGCTGGACTTTCCACAAGGAGCACAGTAATGAATACTTGCTAAACAACAACAACCGGGGCAATGATTCTAAAATAAGGAACCAAGCCAAACACATCACAAAGATGAACCAATCCAAACCACATCAAAAGATGTTCAACAATACCCCATGTAACACTTATTCATATTCCCTAACACATTTGTTCATAAAGGAACCAATTTCAAACACTAGGGTGTTCCACAACAACCCTCTAGGTACTCTAGGATATCACCTAAGACCTAGACCAAGATTTAACTCTAATTCACTTGGATTTAAACAACTCAAACTTTTCAGCAGCCCTGGGCGGTCGCCCACACCAGACTGTGCGGCCGCCCAAAGCACTCTGTCTCAAGACAAAAATCTTCCAGATAAGTTTGCGGCAGCACGCCCTATTTGGGCGGCCGCCCAACACACCCGCCAGGCCAAAACTTGAACAAACTATACTCCTTTCGTTCTACCGTTCCACAAGTATAAATATAATTTTTTTAATATACTAATATACTCATTTAAGGATACTTTTATTCATTTCCCCCTCCCAAGAATAATAGTATAATTTTTATAATATACTTATTTAACATTTAACTCAAGTTAATATTTTACCGTCCCACAAGTAGGAGTATACTTTCAAACACTTATACTAATATTCTCAGGATATAAACATACTCCATATACATCCTTGCATACAAACCAAGTCACTTACCCAGTATAATTATACTTCCTTTGTCCCAAATAAATAAGTATCACAAATAAATTCTTTTCACAATAATTTCGCCACATATCACACATATAGCAAATATATGACCATTTTACTATTTAAGGGGAATTAGTAACTTACCTATTTTCAGAAAAAGTGTCCTAGAAATAATATTTGATCGGGTAGAAATGACCTACTCAACGCCCTGATCATTTTTATATAATTAGTTTTTAAAACGGAGAAGTAATTAAAAAGATAGAAATTAAAATAGGATGAAACTTACCTTGAATGTTCATGAACCAGAGGGAGTAAAAGTTTACTCGGTGTGTGATTACGCAGAGGGAGGGGGAAGAGATATGTATATAAAGATCTTTACCATTTTTTTCACTTTGGTCACTCTACTTTCCAAGTTGAGCAATTAAGCCCCTGAACTTTAAAGTTACACTTTGGACCCTAAAGTTTCAACTAACTCATTTATTCTTTTTAGCAAAATTTCTATTAACACTTTAACTGCCACATATGCTCAAATAATATATGCAAGTCATAAAAATATTTTATAACACATAAAATGCACATAAAAGTTACATTTTAAGTTAAGAAAATTAGGGGGGTTTCAGGGTCGTTACAAAAATAGCATGCGCATACTATTATTAGGCGCATATATGTTGTAGGCGCATACAAATACGAGGCGCATATCATGGTTCTATGAAACATACTAAGGAAAAAAATAAAACATAAAATTTGACTAAGTAAAATTTAGGCGCATAATGGCTTTAGGCGCATAAGTTGATTGAGGCGCATAAAATTTGTATTTCCATAGGGCGCATACAATTATTAGGCGTATGAATCAAGGAAGGCGCATAAGTTCATAGGGCGCATAACCAACTAGGCGCATAAATCAACACTTAGGCGCATGTCTATGTGAAATTCATTCTAAGTATAAAAACACACAAAAACACACAAACGCATGCAAACATACATATGCAAGTTTTTAAGAATCAAAATATGAAAATTTTGAAAAACATGTTTTGAAATTTTTGAAACCCAAGTCATGCAAAAAATAACAAAGAACACGAAGAACATGCTTGAGTGCTTGAAGAACATCAAGAACACCAAGAACACATAATTCGTGAAACTTCACCAAATCAAGCATACAATATATCAAAACGACCATACGAAGACGAGGATAACAAATATGTAAATCAAAACAAGTAAAAAGTTCAACAACATATCTAGAAAATGGATTCAAAGATCCGAAAATTTGAAAAGTAAAAAATCTAAGATTTTCAGATTCGCAAAATATAGTGCATTGATCGTTGAAAAGTTTAGTTTAAAAGATTCTAAATCACAAAACGAACATAACCTAACAAACGATTTTGAAAACGGATCACCGAAACAAGATTTATATAAAAAAATCAATTTTCGGTTTTTCGAAAGTGATGAACACAGATATGACGAAAAAAATGAAGAAAATGCAGAAATTTAGGAGATTAAGGTTCAAGAAATCATACCATTTCGTCTTGGGTAACTTTTGTAGTTCTCTTAGGACCCATGAAGTTATATATATAAGAACAAAAGAAGAAGAAAATGATGAAGAAATAGAGAGAGAGAAAGAGAGAGAGAGAGCGACTGAGAGAGAGAGAGAGGAGGCTGTGAAGGAGAGAGATAGATAGTTGGTGAGGGGTGTAGGTAATGATTAAAGTGGAAAATGAAGGGTTAGGGTTATATATATATAGGGTAGTTTTTCTAGACAAAAATGGAAGATGAAGAGATGGGTATTAATGGTGATTGACTTAGGAAAGGACAAGCATTTATGAGGGGTTTTCTTGAGATGACGGCTAATAAATGCTGAATGACCCAAAGTACACTTGATGTGACATTTTGGGTAAAGAGAAATTGTCTCACTTCTCTCATAAGTGTATGAACAATTATGACCAAAATTTTGCACAAACCCCAAAAACATCTGTTTTGGTGTAAGTTTGGGGTGCAAGAAATATATCACCAGAAAATAAAAATTTTGAAAAACGAAAAACAAGGGAAAATTAATTGCACAAGTACCCTTAAACAATTATGGGAATGTCAAAAAACAAAGATTCCTATAATAAATAAGAACAAACATACCTGGTACTTGTGAGTATTGAATACGTTCAATCATTTGAAAATTTAAATATGAGCATTGATTGAGCCGCAACATTTATTAGGCGCATAGCTCATAGAGGCGCGCATAATGATAGTGGCGCATAAGGCACTTGGCGCGCAATTAGGGTTTGCCTTTCTACACGAAGATATATCATGCCCAAAACACAACAATGCTTACAGTATTTTGGCATATTATCATATTCCACCTTTTGAAAGAAACTAGGGCAAGCATCCCCACAATCTATAAAGATCTCATGTGGAAGCTTCTTCGTTACATCAATTTGAATCAGAACCTTAGCAATACTAGGCCTAGAAAACTCAGATGTAGCTTTATCAAGAGAGAGAGGGGTACCAATGTTAGATGCAGCAAATAAGAACCGTTTGTTCATCAAGTGCACCGGCAAACTTGGAAAACCAACCCACACCGAGACAATGGGAGACTCTAGTTCAGGTCTCCATGCTGGGGACCATGCCAAGGTTCTCATTGGAAAGCGAGTAACATACCATACATCTTTCATAAAGAGGCGTTGATAATCCTCTTCATTGAAAAGTTGAATTAGAAGATGACGATTATCCAAATGTCCAAGTTTATAATTTCCCTTAAGCTGAAATTTGGCAAAAGCAATCCTAGCATCCTCCATAGAAGGTCTCCCATGCGTAAATTTACCAACAAGAGTAAATTGAAATGGCTTAGCAAAGACATCAATTAAAGCTTTTGAAAGCTTCACCGATGGAATACCTTTATAAGTTGTATTGATTTTACCGCGAGTGAAGCCCTTTTCGATGAGAAACTTGGATAGTGTATCGTACCATGCTCTTGGTGCTTGCTTGAGTCCATACAAAGCTTTCTGGAGTTTGTACACATGATTTGGAAATTGAGAATCTTCAAACCCAGGTGGTTGAGCAACGTAGACTTGTTCTTGGAGTTCACCATTTAGAAACGCGCTCTTCACATCCATTTGATATAACTTGAAGTTCTTGTGAGCTGCGTAAGCTAGAAATAATCTGATAGCTTTAAGTCTTGCTACGGGCGCAAAAGTTTCATCGTAATCAATTTCTTCTTCCTTCCTATAGCCTTGTGCAACCAATCTTGCTTTGTTTCTTGTGATGGTTCCATTCTCATCCATCTTGTTTCTGAACACCCATTTCGTACTAATCACTCATTGATCATTTGGTCTTGGAACAAGAGTCCAAACCTTACATCGTTCAAATTGATTGAGTTCTTCTTGCATAGCAACAACCCAATTAGGATCTTGGAGCGCTTCATCAGCCTTCTTTGGTTCAATTTGAGAGATAAAAGCAGTGTAAGCATCAAAGTTTGTAGCTCTCCTTGTAAGAACACCAACGTTTAGATCACCAATGATATTATTGATTGGGTGACCTCTAACTTCACGAATTTCAGGAGGTAAGTTAGGTTGAGTCATAGTAACTTGAAGGTCTTCAATTGGTACATCTTCACCAGATTCTAAATCATCAAAATTTGGGGGTTGAATTGGTGTAGAGTTGAAACTTGGGTTTACACCAGATGCAGCAGTAGATATAGGCGCATGAGAGGAATCAAGAGGCGCAACATGTGAGTGAGGCGCAGCTGATGATCCATTAGGCTCGCCATATGAGGAGTTAGGCGCAACTGATGTGGATGGATTTCTTTGAGTTGATAGATTCTGATTTTGAGTAGGCGTAACATAAATAGGAGCACCTATATCATTAAGCTCAATAGAATCATCAGCAACATTTGGAGCCAAATGTGGCTCAAGGAGAGAATGTTCATCAAATGTAACATGTACAGATTCAACTATAACTAATGTAGTTCTATTAAAAACGCGAAAAGCTTTAGAATGCTTGGCATACCCAACAAAAATACCTTCGTCAGCTTTGGCATCGAATTTACCTCTATGTTCGTTTCTGTTGTAGAGGATATAACACTTGCAACCAAATATCTTGAAGAATGCAATGTTGGGAGTTCTACCACGCCAAAGTTCATACAGAGTCTTGTTGTGAAGTTGGTTGATGAGGGAACGATTTTGAGTAAAACATGCTGTGTTGATAGCTTCTTCCCAAAAGTACTTAGGCAATTTCATTTCAGCTATCATCGTCTTTCCCACTTCAATCAACGTCCTATTCTTTCTTTCCACAACACCATTTTGTTGAGGAACTCCAGCGGTTGAGAAGTTGTGATCTATCCCATGATCGTCGCAATATCGGGCAACACCGTTGTTCTTGAATTCTGTTCTATTATCGGATCGAACACTAACGATGTCATCTTCTTTTTGGGTTTGGAGCTGTCGAAATAAGGTGGTCAAAATGTCGTAACAATCGTCTTTTGAGATCATCATTTCCACCCATGTATATCTTGAATAATCATACACCACAACTAAAGTATACTTATTCTTTCGAATACTTGCGGTGGTGACTGGTCCAAATAGATCAATGTGGAGCAGTTGCAAACATTTAGAAGTTGAAGGATTGGTCTTGCTGGAGAAAGATTTCTTTGGTTGTTTGCCAAGTTGACACGCGGCGCACTTCTTGTCATGATGATCAGCAACCTTGGGAAGTCCTTTTACAAGATTATTCCTGCTGAGTTTAGATAGATATTTGAAGTTCAAGTGACTTAAGCGCTTGTGCCACAGCCAACTATTTTCGCTCACACTTTTAGCTACAAAACAAAGATTAGTACTAGAGTTCATACTATGGAAATCAATAATGTAAATATTTATCTTACGATATCCCATGAGTAATGTAGCTCCAGTTTTTCCATTCTTGATAAGACATTGAGTTGAGGTGAAATGGCATTCTAATCCTTTGTCGCAGAATTGAGATATGGATAATAAATTGTGCTTGAGCCCTTCGACGAGAGAGACTCTTTCAATGCACACTTTGTCTTTCTTGAGCTTTCCATATGCAACAACTTGACCTTTGTTATTATCACCAAATGTTACTGAGGGACCTCTTTCTTCATGGACATCTTCTAATAAGGATTCATCTCCAGTCATGTGTCTTGAACACCCACTATCGAGAATCCATTCATAATTTCTAGCTTTTGAAGATCCAGCCATGAAACAAAGAACCTGAAATATAGACATTTAAGCAGGTCCCCTTTATTCCTTTTGGGTCCTAGGGTTAGCAACTTTTGACAACCCACTCTTGCTTGACCTTAAGGTTTTTACGTCCTTTGGCATTGGGAGTGAATCGGAAAAGGCATTCCACGGCCTTGTGTCCAGAACAATCACAAATGGAACAATGATGAAAGCCACCAATCACATGAGTTTTCACAAACTCTTTACTTTTCTTTGGGGTAGCATTCTTCTTTGGGTCAGATGGACTAGCCTTAACAAAATCCTTCTTTTGAAATTTTGGAGCGCTTGATCTAGGAGGGCGCATAGGGCTAGGAGGCGCACGGCGGTGAGGCGCGTGGCTCCTAGGCGCATAATGAGCACTCGGAGAAGGAGCGCGCTTTGTTTCAAGAGGGATTTTGCTAGAGGATGATTCGTCTGTAGCTATATCTTTCCCATTAGCTTTCCCAAATTGCTTCGTTGGGTATACATAATAGAATGTTTGTCTCTTGACCTTTTCCTGTCCTTTACCCATTGAATTAGAATGTTTTTCCTTGGGAATTTCAAAAGTCTGCTGGTTAGTAAATTCACTATCTCTTTCAGCACAGACATCACATTTAAAGTTTTCACTAGTTGATGAGAATCCCAAGCCACTTTTATCATCACTGACTTTTTGGGACTCAAATATATTCTCCATAGTGACACGAGAGTTGGACCACTCATTTGTAATCTTTTTAAGATCAGTAATTTGAGCAACCAATTCATTGTTTTGAACTTTAAGAAGTGAGCTCTGTTCTGTTAGAAAAGTGTTTTTAACAGTAAGAGGAGTCATGCTCTTTATCTGCTCCTTAAGGAGGGTGAGTTCAGATTTAAGTAGAGATTTCTCAGTCTTAAGCTAGGAAATTTCATCACATGATAGTGCTAAAGCTTCCTTCATATTATCAAATCTAGTGATTACCTTTTCAGCCTTTTTGAACATTTTTTCTTGTTCAGCAATCACTTCATCATCATTGATTTTGGAGATTGGAGCAGTTGGTTCAACTTGAGGTCTGATGTAAGCTCCTTTTCTCAACTTGTTCCTTGCACTTAGATCACATCGTGAGAATAACAATCCACCATCGCTTTGAGCCAGAGTGAGAAATCCTTGTTCAACGAGCTGGCTGATGGTTGGTCCTTTCTTCCTTTTCACTTCTTGAAAACCTGCAGATTTCTTGATAGGTTTATTCAAGACATTCATATTAGGAACATCATTGGAGAAGTCATCATCCGAATCATAAGTATCAACTTCATCATCATTTGCCACCAAACAAACGAGTCCATCATCGGAATCTTCATCGCTCTCATCTGAGTCTGTTTCAATCCAAGTGTTCTGCTCATTTGCTGGTGATTCTTCTTCAGCAACCATTCCCTTGTGATGAGTGAGTTTGGGAGTGAACTTGGGAGTATGGCTGCTCTTCTTCTGGATATATTCAAATTTTAGAATTGAGCAGCTTGAAGCAAAGTGTCCTGGTTTCCTGCAATTAAAACAAACAAGGTCTTCTTTTCTTTTTGGATCACTGCTCCTTGTGAACTTTGGAGGAGCTCTGCTGGTAGATCCTTGAAATTTGTTGGTTGAGCCGGCTCTTGAGAATTTTCTGAACTTTTGAAATTTCTTCACAAATAAAGCGAAGTCTTCATCATCCATGTCTAGTAGTTCAGAAGTAGAAATTTTGGGATCGAAACTTTTCTCTTCTTGAACCGTCGCAGGCACATGCGCTTCTTCTCTATGCGCCACCATTGCTAAGGATTTTGACTTTCCTTCAGTTTCACTGATTCGTTGGAGTTTGAGCTCATAAACTTTGAGATTTGCATAAAGGTTCCTTAAAGTCCAAACGTCCAAAGTTCCGGCGTCTTCAAGAGCGCTGGATTTATGAAGATATCTTGAACCAAAAGCTTGGAGGAAATTTACATTCAAATATTTGTTTGAAAACTTCATGCCAAGTGAAATACATAGATTTATAATTTCACAGTAGCGCTCATAAGTTTGTCTTAAGGTTTCACCGGGGAGTTGAGAGAAATTGTTGAATCTCTTTTGCACTTCATATTTCTTATTCTCCTTACAAACAGTATCTCCTTCTATATGCTCTTCAATAGCATCCCATAGCTCATTAGCAGTAGCACAATGCATGACTTGTTGTTTCATAGCCGTGCTTAGAGTGCTTAGGAGAATGTTTCTTGCTTTGCCATCATTTGCAACTCTTCTTGTTTCTTCCTCAATCCATTCTTCCCTTGGTTTCTTGATGGTTGGTTGAGCAGCATTGGTGCGCAGATTTGGATCCGCTTTCATAGGGATGTAAGGTCCATAAACCACGGTGTCATGAAGTCTTTCATCGATTGAAGTGAGATGAGTTAAGATGGTGAATTTCCACACGTCAAAGTGATCTTCATCAAAGACTGGAACATGTGTGTAGTTAGCAGTTGCCGAAGGTTTTGAGTTTGCCATTTAGAATCGGCACCCAAGCTGTTAAGCTTGAAAAACAAAAGTGTTTTTATAAAGGTGTTTGCTCTGATACCACTTGTTGGTCCCAAAGAGCAACAAGGGTATGAAAAATAGCTAGAGGGGGGGTGAATAGCTGTTTTAAAATTCTTTTCGTACCCTTGATAAACTCAATTGCAAATGCACACTTTATCATGTAAGCGTTATGATATGCGCCTAAGTGAGTGAGTGAAATGCACAGCGGAATTTAGTAATGTAAATAGGCGCAAAGTAAGATAAAGGGGGCGCACACACACTCTAAGTATTTTGGCTCAAAGTGTGTGAAATAAGAAACTAAGGCAAATGATAGAACAAACACAACACAGTTCAATCAATCAATCTACAATGAATAAACAATCAAATAGTTAGATATGATATGAACTTGAAAGGAAATAGCAAGATAGTAAGTACGCGCTATTTGGAGAGGTTCGATCGGGAAAATGATCTACGTCCTCTACCAAGATGGTTAGTCTTGGATTTCTAATGGAGATCTTATATAATGAGAGAGTGTTACAAATTACAATCGTTTGAGCTTATACACTAACTCAAGATCTATTTCTATGAAAGAACAAATCCTAGACAATAACCGGTGTATCTCTAAAAGAAAGATCTAAGTGATCAAACTTAAAGAGGTGCGTGTGTGATTTTAGATTCAAGGCTCTTTAGATCTTTGAGATTGAGAGCACAAGAAAACTAAAGTGTTTTTGCTTGAGGATCTGGGCTAAGGATGAAGTTATGAAGATGTTCTTGAGAATTCTGGAAAATCAAAGGCAATCTTCAAATCTTCAACAAATGCTTGAGAGAGAAATTCTTGAAATGCTTAGCAACTTTAAATGGTTGAAGTTATGGGGTATTTATAGTAGAGCCCCAAAAACTACCCGTTGGAAATCCTTGGTGAGTCAGAGAAAGGACGGATGTGCTGTCGCTCATTAAGTGGAGCACGTGTCCTTTTATAGCCGTTAGACACATAACATAAATATGACCGTTATGGATAGGTGTCCTTAGATACGGGTGCATACGTGTTATTTAACCACCGTTGGATCATTGGCGTAGTTTGAATCTCTTCAAGTCTTTGAATCTTCAATAAATCACTGAATGTTATTTCAACATTTATGCGCGTTGAGCTAAGGGGCGCGTAGACATAGCGTGCGCTGAGTCATCTGGGGCGCGTGAGCCAAGCTAGGCGTATTACTCATGCGCGCGCCTAAGGAGGCGCATGGGAGAGGCGCATGGCGCGTGGCTCAAACTCAAAGTGATTTTCTTGAATCTTGATCTTCTTGCCCTATTCCTAAGCCTATTCTATTACAATGGACAACCTAAAAAATGAAGTATAAATACTTCTTACATGTGGGTCTAAAGTCCATGAAATAAAACTTAGGTGATGGATCAATCAAATCTAATCAATCCTATTACATTGAAACTGAGATATAAGTGGGCATACCCAACACCTAATGACCAAAATGATTCGGCTTTCAATGATAATAAGCAAGATTTTGATTCTGAGGTCATTCTTACAAAAAGTGTGGTTTCTCGAGACCTTAGTGGCAGCCTTATGGGGTATTTAAATCTTTCTCCGAGGGCCCCAAGAGGTGAGAAAATTGCAGATTCTGAGTTTGATGGTGGGGGAATTTCCCCTAAGGATGTTTCGGCTTAAAGCCCCTCTTCTTTTGCTATATTTCTATCTTTATGGCTAGTTTCATTAGTTGGAATGTTAAAGGTATGGGTAATGCTCCTTCTATTCGACGTATTAAA
The DNA here is from genome assembly GCA_026119855.1 of Campanula takesimana. Lineage (NCBI taxonomy): Eukaryota > Viridiplantae > Streptophyta > Magnoliopsida > Asterales > Campanulaceae > Campanula > Campanula takesimana. The sequence goes on along the minus strand of JAOWBW010001236.1, from coordinate 123,810 downwards.
CGCCTTATAAGATCTCACAATGTTTCGATAATCACAAAACTCCTTTCTAATCGCCTGGCTATGATTCTTCCTCGTATTATTTCTCCCCAGCAAAGTGGCTTTGTTAAGGGGCGTTTAATTCATGAAAACGTCTTATTAGCTCAAGAACTCATGCAATCCATTAATAAAAAAGTTTTTGGATCTAATATTTCTCTTAAGCTGGACATGGCAAAGGCTTATGACCGTTTGTCCTGGTTTGCCCTTATCAAAGTGTTGAGGAGCTTTGGTTTTTCTATTTTGATCAATGGGGAAGCTTGTGGATATTTTCATTCTACTCGAGGCTTAAGACAAAGGGATCCTATCTCCCCAAGTCTTTTCATATTGGCTGCCGAGGTTTTGAGTCGTGGTTTGAATGCCCTTCATGCTAATAATAGGCCTCATCTTGCTTATCATACGAGTTATCTTCATGTTCCGGTGATTTCTCATCTTTTATATGCCGATGATATTATTATTTTTTGCAATGGTAGCAGCCCTTCTCTTCTTGCTCACATGGAGTTCTTAGAACAATATCAACAATTTTCTGGCAAACTCATTAATGTGGGTAAATCTTGCTTTATCACTGGCAAAATGGATAATGCTAGAGATCAGATTATTTCTCTTGCAATGGGCTTCCAAAAGAAAGATCTTCCTATCATTTACCTTGGGTGCCCTATCTATTCTGGTCATAAAGTGCAATCCTTATTTGATCCGGTTATGAGAAAGCTTCGAGAAAAATTAGATTTGTGGAATGGCAAAATTCTATCTCCGGGTGCAAAGCTTATCCTTATTAAGCATTGCCTTCAAGCTGTCCCTATTTATTATATGTCTCTCCTAGACCCACCCAAGTGTGTTATCAAGGCTATGGTGCGTATGATTTCTAATTTCTTCTGGAGTAATGTTGATGGAAGTAAAAAGTGTCATTGGATTGCCTCTAAGGAATTCTTCTTCCCTACGGATGAAGGAGGTCTTGGACTTCGGTCCTTTCATGATATGTCAATGGCCTTTGCGATGAAATTGTGGTGGCGGTTTAGAACCTCTGATTCGTTATGGGTGGATTTTCTCAAAGAAAAATATTGGCATAATTCTCATCCTATGGATGCAACTACACGGCTGGGCTGCTCTCATCTTTGGCATCGTATGGTTGGGGTTAAAGACTTTGTTGAAGAGCGTATGGTTTGGGGTGTTGGTTCGGGCGAGATTTCTGTCCAAGAGAAATGGTTACATGGTATTTCGTGGCCCACTCCTGATCATGTTCAAGTTTTTTCTTTATTTGATAATGGCATCCCTAGGGTTGATTTTATTCGGAATTCTTATGGAGAGCAAGTGCTTGAGGCCATTCAAAATGCTCAAATTCAGATTGTTAACAAATCAGATTTGGCTTTTTGGACCCCATCTTCCAATGGTAAATTCTCTATTGCTTCGGCTTGGAGGGAGTGTAGGGCTTCAAGGCCTCGTTGCATGGTCTTTTCTTGGTGTTGGAACAAGCACATCCCTCAAAAAATTTCCATTTTTCTTTGGAAAGCTTTGAAAGGGGGCGTCCCAACGGACGATAACATTATGCGTAAAGGTATTTCAATGGTTTCTAAATGTTATTGCTGCCCTAACTCTCCACATTCAGAAACCCTCGATCATATTCTATTACATGGTGAAGTTGCTTGCTTTGTTTGGTCTTCCCTTGCAAATCTCATTGGTGTCCCTATTCGTGGTGTCAATCTACCACATCGGCTGGTCTCTTGGTTTTCCTCTAATCCTGTGCATGGAGGAACCTTTGGTAAGTGGATTTTTAAAATTCTTCCTATTCTTATTGTGTGGGAGCTTTGGAAACACAGGAATAAGTGTTATTTTGATGGTATTGATCCTAATCCTTCTCGGGTTATTCAAGCGGTGAGAGAGCAGATTATAGCCATCTCCAAAGGCCATGGGTTGTCCTTTCATAGCACGGATGCTCATCTATCTCAGTTTTTTCATATTAAGTCAGGCCCTATAAAGATTGTCCCTATGAAACTCATTTTTTGGCGCCCCCCAGATTTTGGGATGGTAAAACTTCATGTTGAAACTTACACTTGGGCCATGCTTCCGATGAAAGTGGATGACACTGTCTTATCCCAAAGCTTTCCCCAAATTTTAGAGGGGGTGGCAAGGGATTGGTATATGTCTCTCCCCTTTTCCACAAGGACCGATTGGGGTACCGCATGTGAGGTCTTCCAAAGGCGTTTCGAGGACAACACTACTTACCGTCCCACCAAAAGGGACCTCGAGCAAATCCAACAAGGTGCTAATGAGACATTTGGTGACTTTATCAAAAGGTGGAGAGCCAAGCTCACCGAGATTGTTGATAGGCCAACTACGGACGACCAAATGCACATCTTCCTGAAGTCACTCCGTAATGAGTATGAGGATCGCCTCTCCGGTACTTTCTTCCCAAGCTTCTCTGAACTTCATAAAGCCTGTCTTCGACTAGATGGCATCTTCAAAAGTAGGAAGGAGGCTAAGAGAGATAGTGGGTACCGCTACACTAACAAGGGCTCTACTAGCCAAGACACATCCGTCAATGCTATCACTTTCAATAACCAAAGGAGGAGCAACTATTCCTCCGTCCCTTCACCAAGAAGAACTCCCTGCAAATCATGCTCACCACCTCTACAACAAACTAGAAGGTATCACTCAAGAAGAACCGTTTGATATACTCGTAGAAGCCAAAAAGGTCGCACCAAGGAAGCCTCCTACCACTCCAAGGGAACTCCCTGCAAATCATGCTCACCACCTCTACTGCAAATTCCACCAGTTTAGTGGTCATGATACCAATTATTGTAACCACATGAAAGATGTGATCCAAGATCTCATAGACTCTAAGCAACTAGGGGTTCCTAATGTAGTGACAAACCCCCTCCCAACTGCGGGAGGAGAGATCAATGTAATAGAATTTTTTTATTTTATTATTTTTTTTTTTGGCGAAAGGAGGGCGGCACCTCCCTAGATTTTATTAATAGAAATAAAAATTACAAACTGGTGGGGGACATGACCAACCTCAACCACCAAAGAGAAAAAGACTAAGGGGGAGGCCTCACACAAGATGTAAGGTCCTCTACAAATAAGGGAGGGGAAACTACCAATCAACACAATTAGAAAGTATAGAAACCTAGCCATACAAACAATTAGAGTCTAATATAAGGAATGAATGCTCTATCCAGTCTATAAGAGCCACGGCAGTCATGAGGGAGGTCCTTTGATGAGTAGAAAACTTCAATGTAATAGAAATAACTAGTGAGAAAGAGGAGACTACTCGCCTAGTCCCAAATGTGGGCGAGAGCACTACAAAGTTCAATAATAAAGTTCCTTTCTGTTACATGATTTTCTTGTTATCAAGTGCTAGATAGGAAAAATAATGACTTTGTACGCGAGGGGGAAAACTTGCCAAACTTCATGTTCCCTGAACCATGGATAGACCATAGGGGGAAGCACCAACTGGACTTTAAAATTTTTAGTGACTGTGATCCGTACTCACTGGAAACAGAACCGATACAATTCTCGCGGCTACCTCGAGAACTAGGGGGTACCATGGCCGAAGCATTCAGTGAATGGGACTTTGTGTTGGGAGAAGACCTACTGCGCCAATTTCTCAACCTTTGCAAGCTAGAGGACACTCAGATCAATGCAATAGACAAGGGGGACGCTCCGAACCAAGACTACACCGAGCTCATCAAGAAGTGTGACAAGCCCATCAAGAACTGGTACTTTTTTTTTTGGTGAAAGGAGACGGCACTCCCTAGATTTTATTAATTAAAAAGGAGAAATACAAAACGAGGTGGGGGACATGACGGCCTTAACCACCGGGAAAGAAAAAAACCTAGAGGGGAGGCCTTACACAAGTTGTAAGGTCCTCTACAAAAAAGGAGAGGGGCTCTATAAAAAATGACAGGAAGCCTAAACAATAATGTATCCAAAAATATAAGATAAAACCAAGAAAAGAAATTAGACTCTAACATTAGGGTAAAGAGCTTTATCAAGTTTAAGAGGTCCCTTGCACTTGCGAGGGAGGCTATGAGAATGAGGGAAGACAAAATCAGCCATCTTATCCACCGCTTCATTTGCTAGTAAATCACCCTAATTCAAAATGCTCAAATTCAGATTGTTAACAAATCAGATTTGGCTTTTTGGACCCCATCTTCCAATGGTAAATTCTCTATTGCTTCGGCTTGGAGGGAGTGTAGGGCTTCAAGGCCTCGGTACATGGTCTTTTCTTGGTGTTGGAACAAGCACATCCCTCAAAAAATTTCCATTTTTCTTTGGAAAGCTTTGAAAGGGGGGGGGGGGGGGTCCCAACGGACGATAACATTATGCGTAAAGGTATTTCAATGGTTTCTAAATGTTATTGCTGCCCTAACTCTCCACATTCAGAAACCCTCGATCATATTCTATTACATGGTGAAGTTGCTTGCTTTGTTTGGTCTTCCCTTGCAAATCTCATTGGTGTCCCTATTCGTGGTGTCAATCTACCACATCGGCTGGTCTCTTGGTTTTCCTCTAATCCTGTGCATGGAGGAACCTTTGGTAAGTGGATTTTTAAAATTCTTCCTATTCTTATTGTGTGGGAGCTTTGGAAACACAGGAATAAGTGTTATTTTGATGGTATTGATCCTAATCCTTCTCGGGTTATTCAAGCGGTGAGAGAGCAGATTATAGCCATCTCCAAAGGCCATGGGTTGTCCTTTCATAGCACGGATGCTCATCTATCTCAGTTTTTTCATATTAAGTCAGGCCCTATAAAGATTGCCCCTATGAAACTCATTTTTTGGCACCCCCCAGATTTTGGGATGGTAAAACTTAATACTGATGGTGCTTCTAGGGGAAATCCAGGCTTGGCTGCGGGTGGTGGTGTGTTTCGAGGACATAATGGTGAGTTTATTTTTGCTTTTGCTAACTTTTATGGTCATGCTTCCAATACTATGGCTGAAGTAAGGGCTGTTGTGGATGGGCTACGTTTGGCTATTGCTAGAGGATATAATGTTTTATGGTTAGAACTTGACTCTGAAGTAGTGGTCAAGATTCTTAATGGTTGTTATAAAACTCCTTGGGTTGTGTGGTACCAAATTGAAGAGATTAAGCGCCTAATGTCCTTAATTCAGATTAAGATTTCGCATATTTACCGTGAAGGAAATAAGGTTGCTGATTTACTAGCAAATGAAGAGGTGGATAAGATGGCTGATTTTGTCTTCCCTCATTCTCATAGCGTCCCTCGCAAGTGCAAGCGACCTCTTAAACTTGATAAAGCTCTTTACCCTAATGTTAGAGTCTAATTTCTTTTCTTGGTTTTATCTTATATTTTTGGATACATTATTGTTTAGGCTTCCTGTCGTTTTTTATAGAGCCCCTCTCCTTTTTTGTAGAGGACCTTACAACTTGTGTAAGGCCTCCCCTCTAGGTTTTTTTCTTTCCCGGTGGTTAAGGCCGTCATGTCCCCCACCTCGTTTTGTATTTCTCCTTTTTAATTAATAAAATCTAGGGAGTGCCGTCTCCTTTCGCCAAAAAAAAATAGAGCCAATGTTAGATGGATCTATGGTTTCTCAATATATGAGACAACTCCGGTGTATTGGTGGTATTTCTAATATTAAAAGCAGCATATGGATTTTCTGGAAGCATGGGATTGATTGCGAAAATTTGGATAATGATGAGCAGGCAATAACTATTAGGGTTTCCCTTGTTCTTTGGCCTAATCGGGTTAATGTAACTTTTGTGTATGATAGTTGTTGCAAGTATCAGCGAAGGGTTCTTTGGGATTATCTGATTGATCGTAGCTCTATTAATGAACCGTGGCTTGTTGTGGGTGATTTTAATTCTATATTGGATCAGTGTGACAAGATAGGTGGCCGTCCCGTAACAGAAGCAAAAGTGGCTGAATTTTCAGATATGGTTCAGATTTATAATCTCATTGATGGTGGATTTATTGGTAATGGTTTTACTTGGCTGAACAAAAGGGAAGGAAATGCAACTATTTTGCAGCGGCTTGATAGAGCCTTCTACAATTCAGAATGGTTAAATGAGTTTCATAGCACTTCTATCACTCATCTCAATAGAACATGCTCTGATCATTCTCCTCTTCTTCTTAATATCTCTCTCTCTCTCGGCTATTGTTAAGAAAGGTGCTTTCAGATTTCTAAATGTCTGGTTGAAGCATAAATCTTTTATTCCCCTAGTGGAATCCTCTTGGGCTGAATACATGGAGGGGAGACCCATGGTCAAGTTTGCGAAAAAGTTGAATAGGTTGAAACATCGTATTCAAATTTGGAATAAAGAGGTGTTTGGGCGTATTGACCAACAAGTTAGACAAGCGGAGGATGACGTTACAGCAAAAGAGTTAGCCTTTGATCACGATCCTTCTGAGGAGAATAGGGCTGCTTTACATTTGGCTAAAGCACATTTACTTCATCGGTTAAAGATTGAGGAAGAATTCTGGATGCAAAAAGCTAACTTAGCTTGGTTAAAAGATGGCGATCGTAATACCAAATTTTTTCATTCTTACGTGAAGAAAAGGAGATTAAAGCTTCACAAGTTACTCATGGTTTATGGCCGTCTCCTATTTTGATCACTTGCGTGCATGCTAGCTGCAACAAGTATGAAAGAAGAGAGTTATGGGATGATTTGCATAATCTGAGTTCTACAGGGTTGCCTTGGCTGGTTTTCGTTGATTTTAACTGTGTTTTGGATCAGAATGAAAAGATTGGAGGCCGTGCCATTACTCCCAGTAAGACTATTGAATTTTCGGATACGATTCAATTTGCCTCTCTCATTGATGCTGGATATTCTGGTTCTAAGTTCACTTGGTGGAATAAGCGTGTGGGTAGGCGTTCCATCCAACAACGTATTGACAGGGCCTTTTATAATACTCAATGGTTGTCCATGTTCCATGATACGGCTGTTAAGCATTTGAGCAGGGCGTGTTCGGATCATGCCGTGCTTGCTATCAATATCAAGGTTGAGGCTGAACGCACTAAAAGTGCGTTTCTCTTTATAAACGACTGGACCAAACACTCATCATTCCTTGATACGGTTAAGTTGTCTTGGAATGTTTGGATGGATGGTAGGCCGATGGTGTGCTTTGGGAAAAAATTGGCTAGGCTTCGTAAAGCCTTATCTATTTGGAATAAAAGGACCTTTGGGCGTGTTGATCAACAAGTAAGACAAGCGGAAGATGAAGTTATTCTCAAGGAGCAGGAGGTTGAAAGGCACCCCACGGTTGAAAATAGGGCTGCGTTAAACTTAGCCCAAGCTTTCCTTAATCAGTCTCTTATGATAGAGGACAATTTTTGGAAGCAAAAGGCTAATATTAAGTGGATTAAAGAAGGGGATAATAACACCAAATTTTTTCATGCTCATCTCCCACTAAATTATACAACCTTCAAATACATCCAATGTATCATATAATTTAAATTGGCTAAGATCCAACTTTAATTTAATTTCAAGTCCGCTTTGGCGATACTGCTCAAAATTAAATTAATTAGGTAGACAACACCTTGTCAATCATATCATACATGACTCTTAGATCCTTTATGAGATTTTAGACATCATATGTCTAACATGTTTTAATCTCATCTGTGCCTTAGGCCCAAAACTTTGTCTTTTGATAGCCTAATTAAGTCAAACCATTTTAAACGTATAGGAATCACTCTTTCCTCATCTTGCTCATAGATGAATAGAATTAATGGGCCTCGCTTTGGCAGAACCCGCATAAAACTACCCATGTACTCACAAATGTTTTAATCATGGATCAGCACATAACTCAAATTTTTCAAGGTTCATACACATAAAGTTAATCAATTAACCGAATTAATTTTATGTGACTTTAGTTGCGCTAGTTATAGGATTAAAGTCTGAAACTTTGAGATTACGCCAATCTTAAACTCCTTTAAGTTCTGATCTCAATGTATGGACTTCTTAACTTAAATCTGTTTCAGGAAACACGGTTTCCAAAACTAGCAATCTGAAACGGATCAAATCAGTATATTCCAAACCATCCGCAGAGCATCTTGAAAATGAGAGTACAAACCGTACGGTCGAAACTAAGCCAAAAGGCATCCACATTCCCGTACTAGGATCAAGAAACCAAGCAACTTTTCTATACGGTCGAAACTAAGCCAAAAGGCATCCACATTCTCGTATAGATTGGCCACTTGTCTGAAGATCTTTTATTGTCTCTTAATCTCACAGATTACAACAGTTCTAAACTCTTTAGAACTCTAATTTCTGCAGTTACTCTGAATTCTCTGCAGAAAACTATTTCAGGAAACAAGGTTTCAAAAACCAGTCATCTGAAACCAGTTTCTGTTTCCAGATTCGAATTCTGTAAACGATTTACAGAACAATCTGAATGCCAGAAGATAGAGAAACATTCTGGAATTCGGCAAAGCAGCCGTATGGCTAGGCACGCACCGTACGCATGACTTGCCACCGTACGGATCATGTTCCCAGAATTCCAGATTTTCCAGTTTTCAGAAATTCGATCAATCCATTATCGTATTTATACATAATCAGATTACAGAAATACGAAAATTACAGAATACGAATTTTAACCCATCTAATTCATACAAACAATAACCAATTTATTCCTCAAAAAAATTAGATCAATATTATCAACAATTATAATCCAATTATAACATGATAATCTAAGCATGCGATCATACATATCAATCGAATCAATATTACAACCACATAATCCATTCACTAACTAGCATGCAAATTCTATATCTCATATAAAATTTATCACATAAATTCATCTTGCTCATGATCATACCAATTAAATAATCACATTAAATAATTATATCATGACAATATTAGATTTATTGATCATCAACGGGGCTCGGATACTTTTTTTTTTTTTTTTTTTTTTTTTTTTGGTGAAAGAGGACGGTACCTCCCTAGATTTTATTAATCAAAAAGTAAAGTTCAAAAGCCGTGGTGGGGGACATGAACCTTAACCACCATAAAGAAAACAAAGGGGGAGGCCTTACACATTTCGTAAGGGCCTCTACAAAAAAGGAAGGGGAAACTAGAATGTAAAGCAAAAAGATTATATAAAAACCTAGCCATACAACTAACTCCGGATAGAAGGCAGACCTGCTTTGTCTAAAGCATACGCCCCATGACAGGAAGGAGGAAGAGCCGAATGATGGTACCAAGTAAAGTTTGTCTTGCAATCCGTCGCAGTGTTTGCAAGACCATCCGCAACTCTATTACCTTGCCTTAAAATATGAGTGACCTCAACCTGAATCAACCGCATTATATGGTGAATCCGCTGGATGGAATAGTGAATTTCCCATGGTATATGGTATACCTTGGTAATAATCTTCATTAAAACCTCCGAGTCCACTTCTAGCCAAACCTTATCAATCCCAAACTCGTGAGCATAGACAAGACCATCAAGTGCTGCCCTAGCTTCCGACCACATGTTAGACCTCACCCCATAGAAATTTCCATAGGCAAAGATTAACTCCCCATTGGAATTTCGAAAGATACCCCCACCAGAGGCAAGCCCTGGATTTCCCCTCGAGACTCCATCCGTATTCAGCTTGTAAAAACCATGAGTAGGCTTGCGCCAATAGACAATACGAGGCATAGGGAAACTTCGAGCGCAAGTCCGAAGCATAAAGAAATTCTGAAGGTACAAATCAGCCCTACTAGCAACTAACTGCAGATTAAATGCTTTGGAAATATCCGCCACATGATTAAGAACAGATGAGATAAGAGACCGAGAAGAGGGCTTCATACCTTCAAAAACACATTTATTCCTTTGACACCATAAATACCAGCAATCACACCCGGAAGAATAGCAAGAAGCCACTTATTTAGGAGGGAAGCATTTCGAGGGATTTCATACCACCATGAGCACAGGAGCTGCCTCAAGCTACCCATTCGAAGAGTGGCACCAAGGAGATGTCCAAAATGACACCAAACCTTGTTAGCCAAATCACCGAAGACAAAAAGATGATCTATGGTCTCACTATCGGAGGAAATGCAGCAACAACATTTAGAAGCAACTGGAATACCATGCCTCTGAAGGCCATCATCCGTAGGCAAACCTCTATAAAGAGCACGCCAAAGAAGAATAGACATTTTGGAAGGCAAGTGTTTATTCCAAATACGGTTAAAAACTGAATCGGTAGGATGGCCATGGCGACATTCACGCCACGCAGATTTTGTGGAGAAATGACCCGAGGCTGCTGGCTTCCAAATTAGCTTATCATGATCCTCACTAAGAGTAATTTGTTGGTCCATAATGATAGAGGCAAGCTGATTTCCATAGTGCTCCTGAATGAACTCAATCCGAGGGAGAGAATTCTCAAAAAGAGTAAAAATCTGTACATGTTCATGAGGCAAAGAAGGGAGAATACCATCTAACCATTTTTCATGGATAGAAATATCCCCTTGACCAACTCTCCATGCAATTCTATCCTCCATGAAATTTTTAACACCCATCATACGTCTCCACACATGAGAGGCAAAACTAGTAATCACTGCATCCATCGGGTGGATCTCAAAACAATACTTACTAAGCATAAAAGAAGACCATAGAGAGTTCGACTTATGAAGATTCCACCAAAGTTTCATGGCAAAAGAGGTGCTAATATCCTCAAATTTTCGAATGCCCAGGCCCCCTTCATTTTGGGGCTGACTAATCCGAGACCATCCAAGCCAGTGACATTTATGCTGTCCATCAATACCACTCCAGGAAAAATTCATAATCATTCGTTGCATAGCAGTTATAATACTTTTTGGAGGCTCTAAGATAGACATATAGTAAAGTGGAATTGTTTGAAGGCAAGATTTGATAAGAGTTACCTTTGCACCATAGGACAGAAGCTTTCCGTGCCAAGATTCTAACCGAGATTCCATTTTTTGAAGCAAAGGAGCAAAAAGGTTATGGTTTTTGCGCCCCACATATAAAGGACACCCCAAATAAGTTAGCGGCAGATCTTTCTTTTGAAACCCCGTTGCTTCAATAATAGCTGCATCTTTTCTATACTCGTGCTTCCCAGTGACGAAACAAGATTTACCAATACTAACCAATTGACCCGAGAATTCTTGGTATTTTTCTAAACAGCTCATATGTTGATGAAGAGAATCTTGGGCTCCGTTGCAAAAAATAATCACATCATCCGCGTAGGAAAGGTGAGAGACAATGGGAGTATGAGGGTGTGTCCGATACCTGAGCCAAGGCTGGCTTTCATGAAGATAATTTAGCCCTCGACTAAGAATCTCAGCCGCAATAATGAAAAGACTAGGAGATAAAGGGTCCCCTTGACGAAGGCCTCTAGTCGAATGAAAAAAACCACAACTTTCCCCATTAAGGAGAATGGAAAACCAGCAACCCGAAATGCAGCGATACACCATGTCCACCCATTCAATAGAGAAGCCAAAACTTTTGAGAACTTTAATAAGAGAAACCCAAGAAATTCTGTCATAAGCCTTTGCCATGTCCAATTTGATGGCTATATTGGAACCACGCACCTTCTTCTTGATGGAATGCATCATCTCTTGGGCCAAGAGAATGTTCTCATGAATGACTCTTCCTTTGACAAACCCACTTTGATTCTGGGAGATAATACGAGGAAGAATTGGTCCCAACCGACACGTGAAAAGTTTAGTAATAATCTTATTCGAGAAATTACATAAACTTATAGGTCGAAGATCTGAAAAAGAAGTAGGGGACTCTACTTTAGGAATAGTGACAATTAAAGTGCTGGTCCATGAACGGGGCATCTCAAAACCAGCAAAGAACTCCCTTATAGCTCGGTGAAGATCCTCTTTGATAATATCCCAGCAAAAAGTGTAAAAACACCCCGTAAAGCCATCCGGACCAGCAGCACTCTGACCATTCATACCTTTAACTACCTCCAAAACCTCATCTAAGGAAGGGGTAGCAATGAGAGAATCATTCTCTTCAGGGGTAACCAATGACGGGATAAGATGTAAAAGATCATCATGGCCATTAGGGTTCCCACCATCTACTTCAGCCCTAAGTTGATCATGATAGAAATCCACAGCTTCACGCTGAATATCTTCTTTTGACGTGAGAGATGTGCCTCCCCTATCCCGGATACGATGAATAAACAACCGTTGCCTTTTCTTTTTGACATAGGCATGAAAAAATTTTGTATTTCTATCCCCTTCTTTAATCCAACGGATATTAGCTTTTTGCCTCCAAAAAGATTCCTCAATATTAAGGGTGTGCTGTAGGTGAGCTTGAGCTAGACTAAGAGCAGCCCTATTATCTTCCGAGGGATCAAGCTCAACCAAGTGTTCTTTAACCATAACCTCATCTTCTGCATTGGCAACTTGATGTTCGATCCTCCCAAACACATTTTTATTCCATTGAGATAAAACTTTACGCAGGCGAGCAAGCTTCTTCCCAAAGCAAACCATAGGTCTCCCATCCATCCATTCTATCCAAGACTTTTTTACAATATCTAGGAAGGAAGGATGACGGGTCCAAGCATTAATAAAACGAAAAGAGCCTTTACAATTCTCTGCTGCCACCCGAATAGACACAACCAGAGGAGCGTGATCAGAGCATGTTCTATTTAAATGAGTAATTAAAGTACTATGGAACGATTGTAACCAGGTCTCATTATAGAAGGCTCTGTCAATACGTTGAAGAATCGACCTCCTACCCAGCCTTTTGTTCCACCAAGTATATTTTGACCCCATAAAACCAGCATCAATAAGAGACGATACCTGAATAGTATCTGAGAATTCCCTCACCTTGTTTGGAGTTACCGGGGCACCACCCAACTTATCCTCTTGATCAAGAACAGCATTAAAATCACCAATAACCATCCACGCTAATGTAGTAGAGCTCATATTAATAAGGTCATCCCATAACACCCGTCGCTCATACTTGTTACAAAGAGCATGAACACAGGTGACAAGAACAGGAGAAGGCCATAGAACATGAGAAATCTGAACAGTAAGAGCTTGGACACTATCATGAATAATGTGACAAGTAAAGCCATGTTTCCATACAAACCATATTCGACCACAAGCATTAGAAACACCCCCACTACAATGCAGTTTCCGAACTACAGAAGGGAGAGCAGAAATGTGTTGCTTTGGCTCAAAAATAGCCATAGCCGATACCCCATGCAAACGGAACAACTTATTTATCCTTCTAACCGTGGCTTTGTTAGCAAGGCCACGAAGATTCCAACATAAAACAGCTACCATTGGGAAACAAATTATCCAAAAAAAAAAGAGGGCTTACAGAGCATTAAGAGGGAGGAGAAGCAGATTTGCTACGATGCTTCCTTGCCTTTACAGGAATGAAGCCATCCGAGTCAGCAGTGGGGTTATTTGATATGTTAAAAGGGGTAGAGCCCGCTCTTTCAGTCACAAAAGTAGTAGTATTTGGAGTTGCTCTAGGGGAGAGATTTAGGTTGCCCAACGGATCACAACCTAAAACAGGTTGTTGAGTTATAACCTGGATAGAGCCAACGTCATTAGAGGAATTCCCATTTTTTAACTTATGAGCCGCCACTCTTTGTAAGATAGCCTCTTCTACATTTTCAAGAACCTCCTGATTACTTTCACTAGGGGGAACCTGATCTGATGTTGAGTCATCATTCTCAACCACAATTTCCGAGGTAGACTTACTCCCCCCAATCTGATCACCCTTTTTGGAAGAATCAATTACCTCCTTGCAAACCTTTTGTAAGGCTTTATTAACAGCCTCTGGAAGCGCCACACCTCTTTTAGCCATTGTCGGAGCAATACCTGTCAGATTTCCTTGATCTTGATTAACCTCATCCTTCTTATGGCTTGCTTTCCCTTCCACTTTCTGTCCAAGGGCCGGATTAGCACGCTTGCATGAGCCAAAATCATGTCCCAACATGGAACAATGCTTGCAATATTTGGGCATATTATCATATTCAACCTTTTGGTAAAAACTCGGAATAAAATCCCCACAATCGATGAAGACCTCAGTAGGAAGCTTTTTAGTAACATCAACCTGAATTAAAACCTTAGCAATACTAGGTCTTGTCAACTCCGCTGTTGGTTTGTCAAGAGATAAGGGGGTTCCAATAGCATTAGCCAATGAAAAAATAAATGACCGGTTGAAAAGATGAATTGGGAGTCCGGGTAGCCCAACCCAAACAGGAACAATAGGGGATTCTTGCTCCGGGCGCCAAGATGGAGACCATGCAAGAGTTCTCATAGGAAATTTAGTGACATACCATACTTCCTTCATCCAAAGGCGCTGATAGTATTCTTCTGTCGTTAGTTGAATGAGAAGATGTTTGGCATCAAGGTGACCCAATTTATACGCACCTTTTAACTGAAATTTTGTAAAAGCAATCCGGGTATCCTCCATTGAAGGCCTACCATGAGAGAATTTGCCAACCAACGTCCACTTGAATGGCTGCGCGAGTTTCTCAATAGCTTCCCTACTGAGTTTAAGGGCTGGGGTTCCTTTTCGAGTTGATAACGGAACAATTGGAAAAGCACCAGAGCTAGTAGGCGCTTGTGAGAAGAGATCTGCGAAGGATTTGGGTTGTGCTGGAATAGGTGGTTGCGGTAAGGAAGAATTAGGGTTTGGCGGCTGCATGTTGGTAGCGGCCGAGGCATTATTTCCATGCAAGGAAGAAGACGGCGCATTAGGGTTAGCCGCCGCAATAGAATTAGGGTTAACGGGAGACGGGACGGCCTGGGAAGAAGGGGAATAATAGGGATTACGATTGCTGGAGTTCAAAGAAGGAAAGAAAGAAACCGGTGCAGCCATGGCTGCCGGCAAGAAGCCCCTAGGGCAAAACCCTTGTGACGGAAAGGAGAGAGAGTTTTAGAGAGAAGATTTTTGTCTCTACAACAGCCAACTCGTGTGTGTACGGGGCTCGGATACCACTGTTGGGTTTCGTGCAATCATGCGCAGCAAAAGAAAGACATGATTAAAACCCAATAGCCTAGATCCGCTATGAACAATAATTCATAATATCAATATGAAAGAAAATAACCCTTGTAGATCGAAATAAAACTTTGATTAGACGTTAAGAGAAACGCCCTCTACCGATGATCCACACAACGAACAGATTTCAAGAACGCCTTCTTGAACTTGACTGTTAGGCCTTCGGTTTGAAAAACAATGTTGAAGAACGATTCTTCAAAGCTCCAATGATTATTGTGACTTGATGATTGGGAATAATCAATCACAATAACCAAAGAATATAATGTGTACTTTCTCTCTTAAAGAAAGAATTTGGAATTGATCAAATCAATAATTATATGGGAACAATTCCCGTCAGTCTGTATTACATTCAAGGGGTGTCCAACAAGAATTGATTTACAATACACTGATTTACGGCCTTCCAGCCGTACGGTGGAGATGGTGCCGTACGTACATCATCCAGCCGTACGGTAGCCTTAATCAAAATCCTTATTTTTTGCTCCTTTTAATTATCCGTTCTATACTAAGTTGGTAACGAGTCCAAACCAGTTAAACCTCGTAAGTCATAAGCGGACTCTAGCAAGCCATTATGATTACCCAATTAGTATAACTTTGAAATCCAAAGTTTCCTAAAATAGAACATAACACAATCTCTTTGTTTCACGATGTCTATTGAACATAATCCATGGTCAATGGTCAACTTACATAGTTCAATGCTTTCTCGATCCCAAAAGTATTGATAATACAAATCTTATTTGAGCACGGCCATGCATTTCATCAATACCATTCATCGAGTGTCCAAAGCTTGACATCTCTCTTGACGAGGAACAAATCCCATCTTGGCTTATTACTCTTCCCTACATGATTCCGATTACGCCAATCATATTCTTTATAACTATCCGGTTAGGGATAACGTTTGAATATGTCAAACGTAATGTTCATCAAGTGGAAGACTGTAATAACCTCAGGTCTAGAGATTCCAGTGATATAACTACATAAGACTTAATTATGACATTGTGACCATGACATAAATCTCATAGGGGTCAGTCCAGTATTTGTTCTCTAACAAATACCCATAAGTCTAATTGTATCCCATACACATAATCATCATATGATTATCTATTAAACTTATACTAATAATTATTCATAATTATCAGGGACGGGGATTATTATAATAAACATGCAAAAGATATAATAATCAAACATTCAATATCTTTATTAAAGCATAAGCAAGTGATAACATTAATCGTTCATATAACGTGCCTAGAGCATACAACACCAACAATCTCCCACTTGCACTAGGCCTAATTAATGTATCGAATACCCATAGACCTAACATGACCATCATTCTTCGCTTGCGGAAGACCCTTTGTCAATGGGTCGGCATGTTATCATCAGTTGGTACTCTGCATATATTCACGTCTCCTCTATCAATGATCTCTCGAATGATATGAAAACGCCTAAGTATGTGTTTGGATTTCTGATGCGATCTAGGTTCATTTGCTTGAGCAATAGCACCATTATTATCACAATAAATGTCTATTGGATTAGCAATGCTAGGAACCACCTCTTGTTCACCAATGAACTTCTTAATCCAAACAGCCTCTTTAGCAGCATCAGGTGCAGCAATATACTCAGCTTCAGTTGTAGAATCTGCTACAATACTTTGCTTAGAACTCTTCCAGCTAACAGCACCTCCATTAAGCATAAATACAAATCCAGATTGCGATCTAGAATCACCCTTGTCGGTTTGGAAGCTTGCATCTATGTAACCATTTACAACAAGATTATCTTCCATACCTCCATACACCAAGAACGAATCTTTAGTCCTTCATAAGTACTTAAGAATTGTCTTGACTGCAATCCAGTGACTCTCACCAGGATCTGATTGGTATCTGCTCGTCATGCTCAAAACATACGAGACATCGGGTCTAGTATATATCATGGAATACATGATGGATCCAATAGCTGAAGCATATGGGATTCCAATCATTCTCTCACGCCAATTTCAGCCGTGAGTTGGTCTTTGTAGAAATCAATCGCCTCCCTTTGAATGTCCTCCTTAACAAGGAGCATATTTTTTTATTTTTTTTTGGCGAAAGGAGACGGTACTCCCTAGCTTTTATTAAAAGAATAAGAAAAGGTACAGAACAAGGTGGGGGACATGACGGCCTTAACCACCAGAAAAAAGCTACGGGGGAGGATTATACAAGCCATAAGATCCTCTACAAAAGGGAGGAGAAAACTAACGCCTAATATAAGGGGTAGAAGCCTTATCATTTAGATAAGGCCTCAAACAGAGAAGAGGGAGCTCACTGCTAGAAAAAAACTCAAAATCAGCCCTGAGATCTGCAGCATGATTAGCTAAACCATCCGCTACCTGATTACCCTCCCTCAAAATATGAGTAACTCGAATTTGAAGGAGAAGCATCATACGTTGTTATTGGGCTAATTTTGGTTTTTTTCTCTCTAGAATTCTCTCCTTCTCCCGTCTTTAGGGTTTGCCCTAGGGGCTTCTCGCCGGCGGCAATGGCTGCTCCGGTGTCTTTCTTCCCTTCTCTTAATTCCAGCAATAGTAATCCTTATTACTCCTCCGCTCCTCAGCCCATCACGATCTCCTCAAACCCTAATTCTTCCTCGACGGAACAAGGCTCCCATGCAAACCCTAATTTTCAGAATGCGCCGACTCTTGCTGCGCCGCAATCTGCCTCCTCTCCTGTCACGCAAGTTCATCCCCCGGCTTCCAAATCCTTTGCGGATTTGTTCTCTACTAATCAATCCCATGCTTTCCCCGTTGTTCCCTTGGCGACCTATAAAGGGACCCCTTCACTGAAACTATCAAAAGAGGCTATTGAACGCCTTACGAAACCCTTCTCCTGGACACTGATTGGTAAGTTCTCTCATGGGCGGCCATCAATGGAAGACACACGCATTGCATTTGCTAAATTCCAGTTGAAAGGGACTTATAAATTGGGTCACCTTGATTCAAAACACCTTTTGATTCAACTAACTACTGAGGCTGACTATCAAAGACTTTGGATGAAAGAAGTATGGTACGTTACGAAATTCCCTATGCGGACACTGGCTTGGTCTCCTTCTTGGCGTCCGGAGCAGGAATCCCCCATTGTACCTGTCTGGGTTGGGCTCCCTGGCCTCCCAATACATTTATTCCACAAGTCGATTCTATTTTCTCTGGCTAAGGCAATTGGTTCGCCTTTGTCTTTGGATAAAGCAACCACAGATCTCTCTCGTCCAAGCATTGCTAAGGTACTTGTTCAAGTAGATGTAACTAAAAAACTTCCTTCTGAGATCTTTATAGATTGTGATGATTGTTTGCCAAGTTTTTATCAAAAAATAGAATATGATAATCTCCCCAAATACTGTAAACATTGCCTTGCTCTTGGTCATGAAATTTCTCTTTGCAAGCGTGCTAACCCTCAGTTGCAGAAACCTAATGTCCCTAAATCCAATGGGGATGCTCCACATGCTGGAAAAGCCGTGTTCCAAAAAAAGAATATTCATGTTAATGAACCATTAGTGGATCCTAAGAATAAGGGTCCTATGGATAATGGGGTTGTTGTAGAGGAAAAGGAAAATGTGACTAGTGCTTCCCAACCTGCTGAACAGATTGGCGTGTCGACTAAGGCCTCAACCAACTCTGTTGATGTTGGTAATAATAATGGTCAAAGTAAGAATAATTTAGTCCCGAAAATGGCTAGAAGGGGTCAGACTCTCCCTACTATTGTTCAACAAGCTTTGCAAAAGGCATGTTCTGAAGCTATGCATGTTAATGGTCAGGAAGGTATAAAGGATGATGTTGGGGATCAACCGATTGTGAATTCTTCTATTGAAGAGCGAGTTATGGCAAATGTTAACGTTCTAAAGGCTGCTCATAATAATGTTTTTGTTCCGGATATAGTGGAGGTGGATATTCCACATGCTCATGAATCTGTTATTAATTCGATGAATTTATCCCCCAGGGCATCGTTCAATAATGGCTCTTTCGTTACGGATATGGCGGGTTCAACTCCTTTTTCTCTCTCAAACAATCCGGGATGTGATGATGATGGTTTCATTGCTGTTAAATCAAGGAAGCACCGTAGTAAATCTGCATCTCCACCATCCTGATTGGTGACTCCATTAGTTCTTCTTTATCGGTTTTTTAATGGTAGCGGTTATAAGTTGGAATCTTCGTGGTATTGCTAATAATGCCACGGTGAGAAGAATCAATAAATTATTCAGGTTACATGGTGCTTTGGCAATTGCTGTGTATGAGCCAAAGCAAGGTAAAATCTGTTTGCCTTCTTTTGTTCGTAAACTTCATTGTGAAGGAGGGGTTTCTAATGATAGTGGCAGAATTTGGTTTATCTGGAAACACGGATTTCATTGTACTATGCTGAATGACAGCGTCCAAGCGCTCTCTATTCAAATTTCTCATGGTTTGTGGCCTAACCCTATTTTGGTGACCTGTGTGCATGCACTGTGTAATAAATATGATCGTCGTGTTTTGTGGGATGAGCTCATTGATATGAGTACAACTCCTCTAGCGTGGCTTGTGGTTGGGGATTTTAATATGGTGCTGGACCAATCTGAAAAAAAAGGAGGGCGTGCTATAACTCTTGGAAAGATTTCTGAATTTTCTGATACAATTCAAATGTCCTCTCTTATTGATGCCGGTTTTGTGGGTTCCCCGTTTACTTGGTGGAATAAACGTATGGGTAGGAGATCTATCTTTCAGCGCATTGATAGGGCTTTATATAATGATCAATGGCTGCAACAATTCTCATCCACTACGGTTACTCACCTGAATAGATTATGCTCTGATCATGCCCCTCTTCTTATCTCTATTCGAGTTGAAGCGGACAATGCCCGAAGCTCTTTCAGATTTATTAATGCTTGGATTAAACATGCTGGTTTTAATAAAATTGTGGCAGATTCTTGGATGGGTTGGATGGATGGTCGGCCTATGGTGTGTTTTGGAAAGAAACTTGCTCGTCTTAGAAAGGAGTTATCTAGATGGAACAGAGAGATCTTTGGAAGGGTTGACCAGCAGGTTGTGCAAGCCGAAGAAGAAGTCCTTTTTCGTGAAAGAGAGCTGGAAGCTGAACCTTCGGTTGAGAATAGAGCAGCGTTAAATCTAGCTCAAGCCAATTTACAGCACGTTTTAACTATTGAAGAGGATTTTTGGAGGCAAAAAGCTAATGTTAAATGGATTAAAGAAGGAGACCGAAACACCAAATTTTTTCATGCTTATGTCAAAAAGAAGAGGCAGCGATTAGTTTTACATCGTATTCGGGACCAAGAGGGTAATTTATTAGTCCATAAAGAGGACATTCAAAGGGAAGCAGTCAAATTCTATCAGAATCAGCTCTCAGCCGAGTACATAGAAGGTCCCCCCAATGCTCATGATGATCTTCTCAATCTTATTCCTTCTCTTGTCACGAATGATGAAAATGATATGCTTAAAGCTCCCCCTTCGATGGTTGAGATTTCTGATACCATAAAAAGTATGAATGGTCAAAGTGCTGCGGGGCCCGATGGTTTTACGGGTGCTTTTTATGTGGCTTGTTGGGACATTATTAAAGCTGATTTATATAGGGCTATTCAAGAATTTTTTGCTGGGTTTGAAATGCCGAGATCTTGGACTAGTACTTTGATTGTCACTCTTCCTAAAATTCAGTCCCCTAATTCATTCTCAGACCTCCGTCCTATTAGCTTGTGTAATTTTTCTAATAAAATTATCACTAAGCTCTTTACTTCCAGACTTGGTTTGATTCTTCCTAGAATTATTTCTCCCAATCAAAGTGGGTTTGTCCAAGGTAGAGTGATTCATGAAAACATTCTTCTTGCTCAAGAAATGATGCAGTCGCTGAAGAAAAAGGTGAGAGGTTCTAACATTGCTATGAAGCTTGATATGGCCAAGGCGTATGATCGAATCACTTGGGTGTCTCTTATCAAAGTTCTGAAACAATTTGGGTTCTCTATCGAATGGGTTGATATGGTATATAGATGTATTTCTGACTGCTGGTTCTCAATTCTTGTCAATGGTGAAAGTTGTGGTTTTTTCCACTCTTCTCGGGGCCTCAGACAGGGTGATCCTCTTTCACCTAGTCTTTTTATTATTGCTGCTGAAATCCTTAGCAGGGGGCTCAATCATCTTCATCAAAACCATCCCTGGTCTCGGTTTAGAGCTCATATTTACACTCCTATGGTTTCTCATCTTTCTTATGCTGATGACATTCTTATTTTTTGTAATGGAGACAAGGCATCGCTCAAAATGCACATGCAATGTCTTGGAAAATACCAAGTTTTTTCGGGTCAATTAGTTAGTGTTGGGAAATCTTGTTTTGTGACGGGAAAACAAGATGCCGAGCGGGATGCTATTACTATTGCAGCCACTGGCTTTCAGAAAAAAGAGCTTCCCATTACCTACTTAGGATGCCCTATCTATATTGGTCGAAAGAAGCAAAGTCTGTTTGCTCCTATGCTTCTGAAAATGCAATCTCGGCTTGATAATTGGCAAGGGAAATTGCTTTCCTACGGTGCTAAGGTAACTCTTATCAAATCTTGTCTTCAGGCGATTCATCTATACTACATGTCAGTGTTGGATCCTCCTAAAGGAGTTATTATTTCCATGCAACGGCTTATTATGAATTTCTTTTGGAGTGGGACTGATGTCTAGAAAATGCCATTGGATTGGTTGGAAACGTTTGAGCTTACCTCAAAATGAAGGTGGTTTAGGCATAAGAAAGTTCGAGGATATTTCTATGGCCTTTGCCATGAAACTGTGGTGGCGGCTTAGGGGATCTACATCTTTATGGTCTCAATTCATGCTTGCCAAGTATTGCTACGAGATACACCCTATGGATGCTGTGGTTACTAGTTTTGCCTCTCACATTTGGAAAAGGATGATTGGAGTGAAGGAGTTCATGGAAGACAGAATGGGTTGGAGAATAGGTCAGGGGTTCATTTCTATTCATGAGAAATGGCTTGATGGCCCTATGCCGGTTCTTCCTCATGATCATATAGAAGTGTTCACTCTTTTTGATCAACATTTGCCTCGGGTTAATCATATTCAGGAGCAGTTTGGTGATCAATTGGTTTCTGTTATTAATGGACAACAGGTCACTACTAACGGTAATCCGGATGCCTTGATTTGGAAGCCTTCTCCTTCGGGAAAATTCTCTACTGCCTCCGCTTGGAAAGAATGCCGAGTTGCCATGCCTAAGCGCCCTCTATTTGCTGCTATATGGCATAAACACATTCCTCTTAAGATCTCGATGTTACTATGGAGAGTCCTGCATAAAGGTGTGCCTACCGATGATGCCTTACAAATTCGAGGTATCCACATCGTCTCTATTTGTGCGTGCTGCAACACCCATCATGCTGAATCTTTGGAGCATCTCTTCGTTCATGGCAATTTAGCTCAATCCCTATGGCACTTCTTTGGGCAGTTTGTGGGTGTCAATTTTCGAGTGGGCAGCATTCATCAACTCATTTCTTCTTGGTTTTTTGATACGCCTCGAGCTTCTAGCATGATCAGTAAGTGGTTATCAAAAACTCTCCCTGGCTTAATCATTTGGCACATTTGGACCTCGCGTAACAAATGGAGATTTGAAGGCACCAAGATTAATTCCAAGGCTATTATTCTTGCTATTATCAAGCAAGTTTCGGATATTATTACTGCTCACAGGTTACAATTTTCTTACTCTTCGTTTGATTCCAACATTGTGGCTACGCTCCAATTACCTTTTTCTCCATCTACAATCTCTATTCCGAGGTTCGTTTGTTGGAAAAAGCCTCCAAGTGGATTTTTTAAGTTGAACACCGATGGCACTTCTCGAGGTAATCCGGGGGAAGCCTCGGGGGGTGGTATTTTTAGGAATCATATGGGGAATTTTGTTCATGCGTATGGAAACTACTATGGAGTTCGGTCCAATATGTGGTCTGAAGCTAGAGCCGTCCTTGATGGGCTGATCATTGCTTCTTATCTCGGAATAACCCACCTTTGGATAGAAGTTGACTCTGAAGTTCTTGTAAAAATCATCACCAAAGTGTATCATATTCCTTGGGCAATCCATTACATTATCCAGCGCATTCATCTTCTTATGGATTCTATGTCTACTAGGATCACTCATATTTTGCGTGAAGGTAATATGGTGGCTGATGGCTTGGCCAACAGTGCTGTGGACGTTCGATCTAACCTTGTGTGGTTTTCCTTTTCGGATCTCCCCAAAGTTTGCAGAGGTGCTCTAAAGCTAGATAAGGCTGCTATCCCTTCGCTTAGAATTAAATAAGATCCTTTCATTAGACTCCTATGGCTAGATACATATAGTTGTCAATGGCTAGATTTTTGTATCGTTTAAAAAAAAAAAAAGAGAAGCATCATACGTTGAATTTCCTGAATGTAATGCCAAATTTCCCAAGGAACTAGACAAGAATTATGTAAAATACGCACCAGCACTTCTGAATCCATCTCAACCCACAAAGAATGATAACCACGCTCAATAGCAAAACGAATCCCATCCAAAGCCGCTCTTACTTCAGCCATTATATTCGAGGCAACACCATAGAATTTGCAAAAACCGAAAACCATATTACCCTTGCTATCTCGAAAAATACCAGTCCTGATGCAATACCCGGATTGTTTCTAGACACACCATCGGTATTTAATTTAATTTGACCATTGGTAGGGGCTGCCCAAAAAACAAGACGAATAGGCTTAATCACATGATCAACCACCGAAATTTTGAAAAACTCCATCACATACGAATCAAACGGACCACATGGAAAAGAAATATTGTACGCCTTAACAATATCCCGGACCTGATTTTGAACCTGAAGAATAATGTCGTTGACATTCATCTTAATACCCTCAAATCTAGATTTATTACGCGCCTTCCAAAGATTCCAGCAAATGAGACTAGGTAAGATTGCACATAGCCATTTGATACCACCCGAAGCTCTTAAAGGAAGATTATAACTCCATGACATTAACCATTGAGAAAGGGAAGTACCATAGACCCGAATCCCAATCATATTCCCAAAAAACTGCCATATGTTCAAGGCAACATCACCATGCAAGATAATATGGGATAAGGTTTCAAGAGAACGAAAAGTGCAGCAATCACATTGGGAAGAAATATGAATACCTCGCCTTTGAATAGAATCATCCGTAGGCAAAGCATTTTTCAAAGCTTTCCACATAAAAACCGATACTTTGAGGGGAATATGAGTATGCCAACAACTAGCAAAAACCATGCTAGACGGACGAGCAAGGCGGCAAACTTTCCAAGCAGAGGAAATAGAGAACTTACCCGTAGTAGAAGGAGTTCAAAAAGGAATGTCCGGCCCATTTTCAAGAGTTATAAACCTTGCTTGCATTAAGTTGATAACTTGCTGCCCATAAGATTGTCGAACATGATCTACTTGAAGAACTTTATCAATAAACAATGACGAGATCGGGACATGAGCTTCATTTTGAAGAACAAGATCCTTAGCCAACCAGTGTTCTTGGACCGAGATACTTCCAGCCTTAATACCCCAAAACAAATTATCCTCAACCAAATCCTTTGTAGCGATCATCCTTTTCCAAATGTGAGAGCAGCCCACTCGAGAGGTAGCATCCATAGGATGAGTATTATGACAATACTTTTCTAATAAGAACTGAGACCATAAAGAGTTCCCACATCGAAAGCGCCACCATAATTTCATTGCAAAAGCTAGGGACATATCTTCAAATTTTCTAAAACCCAAACCACCTTCCTGAGTAGGCCAATAGAATTCCTTTTTAGATACCTAATGACACCTTTTCTCGCCATCCGCATTACTCCAAAAAAAGTTAGAAATAAGTCGAGTAATAGCATTGATAGTACCTTTAGGAGGTTTAAGAAGAGATAAATAGTAAATAGGAA
Organism: Campanula takesimana; assembly: GCA_026119855.1. Classification (NCBI taxonomy): domain Eukaryota; kingdom Viridiplantae; phylum Streptophyta; class Magnoliopsida; order Asterales; family Campanulaceae; genus Campanula; species Campanula takesimana. Next base: position 98,949 of record JAOWBW010001236.1, on the reverse strand, counting down.
TGGCTTGAAGACAAGATTTAATAAGTATCACCTTAGCCCCCATAGAAAAATCTTTCCTTGCCACGTTTCAAGTCTCTCCTCCATCTTTCTAAGAATCGGAATAAAAAGAGCTTGAGTTTTCCTCCCTGAATACAAAGGGCACCCAAGATAAATAATGGGAAGATGTTTGTTCTGAAATCCCATCCACTCAGCCACTAAATCTGCTTTGTCCATATCTCTTCTACCCAAAATAAAGCAAGATTTAGCCACACTAACCAATTGCCCTGAAAATTCTTGATAAGAATTCAGAAAGAGCATATGCATATCAATTGAAATCTTGCTACCATTGCAAAAAATTATAACATCATCCGCGTATGAAAGATGAGATATAAAAGGAGTATGAATAGCACCAGAATGATAAATGATGTGATGATGGTTCTCATGAAGAGCATTAAGGCCACGACTCAAAATTTTAGCCAGCAATAATGAATAAAGATGGAGATATAGGATCACCTTGGCGAAGCCCTCTTGCCGAAGGAAAATACCCCACCGCTTCCCCATTAATAAGAACAGAGAACCAACAGTCTGAGATGCATCTAAAAATCATATCAATCCACATTTCGGAAAAGCCAAAATGTCGCATTACCTTTATCAAAGCAAACCATGATAGACGATCATACGCCTTGGCCATATCAAGCTTCAAAGCGATGCTCCCCCCAAAGACTCTCCGGTTGATAGAATGCATAAGTTCTTGCGCAAGTAACACGTTCTCATGAATGAGACGACCTTTAAGAAAGCCACTTTGTTGAGGAGAAATGATTTGAGGCAGAATTGAAGCAAGACGGCCATTCAAAAGCTTCGTTATGATCTTATTAGAGAAGTTACATAGGCTAATCGGCTTCCAATCAAAAAAAGAATGGGGAGCAGCTACCTTAGGGAGAAGGACAATAGTTGTACTAGTCCATCCCCTAGGCATTTGAAAGCCCGCAAAGAATTCCAAAACAGCTCTAAAAAGATCATTTTTAATAAAATCCCAACATTTATGATAGAATTCACCACTAAAACCATCAGGTCCAACCGCACTAGCTCCAGACATTGAGAAAACCACTTCACGAATCTCTTCAAGAGTAGGAGCAGCAGTAAGAATTTCATTATCAACGTCATTCAGAATTCTAGGAATATGATCTAGAAGATGTTGAGAAGAACAACCATGATCTCCCGATAATTGGTCTGAGAAGAAGCGAATAGCCTCATTTTGAATCTCGGACAACTCTTCCAACCAAACACCATTTCTATCTTGAATACGGTGGATATGAAGCTTTAATCTCTTTTTCTTCACATAAGAATGAAAAAATTTAGTATTACGATCGCCATCTTTTAACCAAGCTAAGTTAGCTTTTTGCATCCAAAATTCTTCCTCAATATTTAAGCGATGAAGTAAATAAGCTTGAGCCAAGTGTAAAGCAGCCCTATTCTCCTCAGAAGGATCGTGATCAAAGGCTAACTCTTTTGCTGTAACATCATCCTCCGCTTGTTTAACTTGTTGATCAATTCGCCCAAACACCTCTTTATTCCAGATTTGAATACGATGTGTCAACCTATTCAACTTTTTAGCAAAGTTGACCATGGGTCTCCCATCCATATATTCGGCCCAAGAAGATTCCACAAGGGGAATAAAAGCTTTGTGCTTCAACCAAACATTGAGAAATCTGAAAGCACCTTTCTTAACAATAGCCGAGAGAGTGATAGAAAGAAGAAGATGAGAGTGATCCGAGCACGTTCTATTGAGGTGAGTGATAGAAGTGCTATGAAATCCATTTAACCATTCTGAATTGTAGAAGGCTCTATCAAGCCGCTGTAAAATAGTTGCATTTCCTTCTCTTTTGTTCAGCCAAGTAAAACCATTACCAATAAATCCACCATCAATGAGATTAGAAATCTGCACCATGTCTGAAAATTCAGCCACTTTTGCTTCTGTTACAGGACGGCCACCTATCTTGTCACATTGATCCAAAATAGAATTAAAATCACCCACAACAAGCCACGGTTCATTAATAGAACTACGATCAATAAGATAATCCCAAAGGACCCTTCGCTGATACTTGCAACAACTAGCATACACAAAAGTTACATTAACCCAATTAGGCCAAAGAACATGAGAGACTCTAATAGTTATTTCTTAATCACCATTATCCAAGATTTCGCAATCAATCCCATGCTTCCAGAAAATCCATATGCTGCTTTTGACATTAGAGATACCACCAATACACTGGAGTTGTCTCATATAATGAGAAACCATAGCACCATCTAACATTGGCTCATACAAGGCAATAATCGAAACATTATGAGATCTTATAAGACGTTTAATACGACGAATAGAAGGAGCATTACCCATTCCTCTAACATTCCAACTAATAAAACTAGCCATAAGAAAACATAAATATACCAAAAGAAGAGGGGCTATTATGCCGAGACATCCTTAGGGGAAATTCCCCCACCATCAAACTCAGAATCTGCAATTGGTGCACTTCTTGGTGCCCTCGGAGAAAGATTTAAATCCCCCATGAGGCTGCCACTAAGGTCCCGATGAACCACACTTTTTGTAAGAATAACCTCAGAATCAGAATCTTGCTTATTATCATTGAAATCTGTATCATTTTGGTCATTAGGAACCAAATCTGAAGTTTCATCCTCAAGATCAATAGAATCATCAACAACATTAATCTTGGGGCTTTTATCCTGTCCCGATTGAGAATCAAGGAAAACTTCTTCAACAACAACACCGTTTTTACTTGTGTCCAAAACACTAGAAACTTTTAAAGAGTTTGGAGATACAAAAGGAGCACCACGCTTATGAAGAAAACTGAATCCACTATTAATAATATTAGAAAAAATAGTTTTTGAACCATGGGGGGAAGGGGGCTTTGAAGCCAAAGATGTACCAGCAACATGATTATTAGGAGAGCTCGTATTAAACGTACCAGTAGGAAGAGGCTGTAAGTGTTGTTTTTGAATAATGGGGCCACCATTAGAATTAGGGTTTGTACCAGATTTTGCATGATTCTCTGTCTTCTCCGAGGGGTTTTTCTTTTCCACATAGATAGGGACATTCTTCCCTTTATCTTTCTTTGGATCCGTAGGGTTTACATCAGCCACTTTTCCTTGTGTAACCTTGTCCTTTGGGTGAAGAAAGAAACAATTTGACACATCATGACTAAGCTTGTAACAATGTTTACATTATTGGGGAAGATTTTCAAATTCCAAAGTTTGATAGAAACTTGAAAAATCATCGCCACAATCAATGAAAACCCTAGATGGCAGTTTTTAAAGAAGATCAACTTGAACAAGGACCTTAGCCACACTAGGGCGAGATAAGTTTGCCGTTGCTTGATCAATAGCAAGAGGTTCTCCAAAGATCTGCACAATGGAGTACAAACAAACTTTGTTAAACATATGAATAGGCAACCCTGGGAGACCCACCCATACAGGAACTAGAGAAGACTCTTTCTCCGGGTGCCAAGATGGAGACCAACGAAACACACGCATTGGAAATCTGCCAAGAAACCATTGTTCTTTTGCCCACAAACGATTAAAATCTCCCTCATGCATCAAACGAATCAGGATGTGCTTAGAATCAACATGACCTAACGAGAAATCTGCTTTTAAACCAAACTTCATGAAGTATTATCGAGTTGTCTCCATGTTAGGACGACCATGAGAGAACTTGCCAACAAGGGTGAATTTAAAAGGTTGAGCCAAGGATTTTATCATCTCCATAGAGAATTTCAAAGCCGGTTCTCCTTTATGAATCGACATAGGAACAAGCGACATGGACGGATTAGGAATGTAATTGGAAGATTCCTTAAACAAGGAGGAAAAAGATTTCGAAGTAGATGGGGAAATCGGCTGAATAGAATCGGGATTAGGGTTAGGTTTAGGAGCCGCCTGTAGATTAGGGTTTTGGGAACTTGGCGGCGCCACAAAGCTAGGGCAAAAGGAACCATTCGCATGGCCCAAAATCGGAGACGGAATGCCAAATGAAGAAGCCATCGAAGCCGGAAAAAGAAGAAGATGGAAACCCTAGTTAGGGTTACGGACGAACAACAAGATAGCTAGAAGAGAGAGAAGAGAGAAAAAGTCAAACGGTCAATCATTGTGTTTTTTTTTAATTCTCACCCATTTTTAGTGAGAAATTTAACAAGGAGCATATTACCATTTCTATCCCGAATACGATGAATAAATAACATTTGTCTTTTCTTCTTGACGTAAGCATGAAAGAACTTTATATTTTTATCACCCTCTTTGAGCCATTTAACGTTAGCTTTTTGCCTCCAAAAAGATTCCTCTAATAACATCGTGTGACATAAATTTGCTTGAGCCAGACTAAGAGCAGCCCGATTCTCCTCCGAAGGATCCATATCTAGGGCATTTTCCTTTACTAACACGTCATCTTCAGCATTTCTAACCTGTTGATCAATTCGACCAAAAATATCCTTGTTCCAGATAGACAGAACTTTCCGAAGCCGAACTAATTTCTTACCAAAAGTGACCATTGGCCGACCATCAATCCAGTCAACCCACGACTTCCGAACTACTTCCAAGAAAGAAGGATACTTTGTCCATGCATTAATAAACCGGAAAGATCCTCTACAAATTTCTGCATTAACTCAAATCGATATCATAAGAGGCGCATGATCAGAATAGGTTCTGTTTAAGTGCTGAACATAAGTACTGTGAAACGAATACAGCCATTGTTCATTATAAAAAACTCTATCAAGACGCTGCTTAATAGAATTTCTTCCAAGACGCTTGTTCCACCAGGTATATTTTGAACCCGCATAACCAGCATCAATAAGAGAAGAAACCTGAATAGTATCAGAAAATTCAGCAACCTTTTTCTGAGTAACTGCACAGCCTCCAAGCTTATCAGATTGATCCAAGACTGCATTAAAATCACCCATAACCATCCATGCAAGAGGAGTCTCACTAATAGCAATCAACTCATCCCATAAAGCTCTCCTGTCATATTTGTTGCAAAGACCATGCACACAAGTAACAAGAATAGGAGCAGGCCAGAACGCATGCAACACTTGAATTGTGAGTGCCTGCGAACTGTCATGCATAATCTGACAAGTAAAACCATGTTTCCATAGAAACGAAATTCCGCCTCCACCATTAGACATACCTTCAATGCAATTGAGCTTACGAGCAACAGACTGTAAATGAGAAGCATGCTGTTTTGGCTCAAAGATTGCAATTGCCGAAGCACCATGAATACTAAAAAGCTTTTTAATTCTTCTAATCGTGGCTGCATTTGCAAGACCACGCAAATTCCAACATAAAACAGCTACCATTGGGAACGAAGCAAAGATAACAAAACATAAACTCAAAAGAGTTAGGAAGGAGGGGAGACTGATTTGCTACGGTTTTTCCTTGAACGTACTTCAATAAAACCATCAGAATCACATATTGTATTTTCCTGCATAGAGAAGGGAGTTGAACCTGCCAAATTAGTGACAAAGGTAGCCATAGTTGGAGGAGCTCGAGGGGACAAATTGAGGCAATCAATCTGAGAACCATCCAACCTCAGTTGTTGGAGAACCAGTGTCAATAACTTGTTCTTTCTCTTGGTGTGCTACCACATTCTGCATGACAATATTTTCAATAACTTGGGTTTCCTTCAAAGGCGGAATATCATCATTTATTTGTACAGCCTTTGAATTAACTTGTAACGCCTCCTTGCAAGCCTGTTCTAACACTTTGTTTACTGATTCTGGGAGAGTCTGGCCACGTTTGGAAAGTTTAGGAATCCAGTTTGCACCTTCTTGATGCACATGAGATCCCTGTAGTTCTACCGTAGTAACCTTAGGATCAGCCATGACATTTTCCTTTGGCTTTGATTTTGAGGCATCCTCGTTCTTCTTGTCATTATTCTGACCCGCCCCCTTAGCTTTTTTGGCCTCAGAAGATTGCCGACCAACATTAGGATTAGCTCTCTTACAAGAAGGCAAATCATGACCTAGCATAGAACAATGTTTACAATATTTGGGCAAATTATCATACTCAATTTTTTGATAAAAACTAGCCATAGAATCGCCACAGTTAATATATAATTCATGAGGCAGTTTTTTGGACACATCAACTTGAATTAACACTTTCGCTAGACTAGGTCTAGTGAATTCCGAGGTAGCTTTGTCCAGAGACAGAGGGTTACCTATCAGTTTAGCAAAGGAGAACAAGAACAGCTTGTTAAACAAATGAACGGGTAAACTTGGAAGCCCAACCCAAACCAGAGCGATAGGGGATTCATGTTCAGGCCGCCATGCCGGCAACCACGCAAGGGTTTTCATCGGAAACCGAGAGACATACCACACTTCCTTCATCCATAACCTTTGATAATCAGCTTCTGACGATAACTGGATCAGCATGTGCTTTACGTCAAGGTGGCCAAGTTTATAAGAACCTTTCAATTGAAATTTTGCAAACGCAATGCGAGAATCGTCCATTGATGGTCTGCCATGTTGGAATTTTCTGACAAGCGTCCACTTAAAAGGCTTTGAAAAGGCATCAATATGGCCCTTTAAAAGTTTGATAGATGGCGTACCTTTATGGGTTGAGGTAGGGATAGAAGAAAGCGGAGAGGATGGTTGATTTTGGGGCTGTGTAAACAGACTTGCAAAAGATGGAGGTTGATCATGACCAGATTAACTGTTTGCATTTCTTCGGCATCAATAGGACCATTTCCGCCACGAAGACCTACTTGCTTATTAATTTCTTTTAAGGTTTGTTCATTTTCTTGATCTATCTCGTCATATGACTAATTATTATCTGGCACTGTCGTAGCAGTAACATTTTTCTCTCTCTAGAAAATTCTCTCTAGGCTCGCTTCCCTCCTAGGGTTTCCTAGGTCCTTGCCGCCGCCGGCAGCCTTCCATGGCTGATTCGGCACTTTTTCCACCTTTGCAAGCTTCTATGGCTGGCTCCGCTTCTCATCTTGGTGTACCACAAGAAATCCCTAATCCTAGCTCAACCTTGCCGCCGCCTTTGCATGATCGGAACCCTAACCCTAACCCTAATTGCCATGCAAACCTTACCAAACCTATTGCGCCGCCTGGCCCAAACCCTAGCAAATCCTTTGCATCCATTCTCAACGCCTCTCAATCTACTCCGATCAAAGACATTCCTTTGCTACCAGCCGCAATCCACAAAGGTCTTCCATCGTTGAAAATTTCGAAGGAAGCTTTAGAGGCATTTGCTCGGCCTTTTGCTTGGACCTTGGTGGGCAAATTTACTAATGGCCGACCTACTATGGAGGCTGCAAGAATTGCTTTTGCCACGTTTCATTTGAAGGGGGCATATAAATTGGGCCATCTTGATACCCGTCATATGTTGATTCAATTAACTAACGAAGAAGATTTCCAACGTCTTTGGACAAGAGAGGTATGGTATGTTAATCGATTTCCAATGCGTACTTCAGTTTGGACTCCATCTTGGAAGCCCCAAACGGATTCATCTATTGTTCCTGTTTGGGTGAGTTCACCTGGGTTGCCGGTTCACTTATTCAACAAAATATTTCTATTTTCATTGGCTCGTATATTTGGAAAACCTATGTCGCTTGATAAAGCCACTGCTGAATTGTCTAGGCCAAGTGTGGCTAAGATTTTGGTGCAAGTTGATCTACTTAAACGGCTTCCTGAGAAAATACACATAGATTGTGGCGATTGTATGCCTAGCTTTGTTCAACCTGTTGAGTATGATAATCTGCCCATGTATTGCAGCCATTGTTCTTTGTTAGGACATGATACTTTTAATTGCCGTATTCTCAATTCTGAGTGCAAGAAAAATAGTGAGGGGGATGGCAATAAGAAGGCTGATCAAGGAAAGAAAAGTGATGAACATAAGGTTGCGGGGAAGAATAAGGAGGACCAGAAGAAGGTGGATACCAAAAATGAGGCGTGGATTAAGAAAGACAAGACAAAAGACAAGGGTCACCAAGAAGGATCTAGCAAGAGTGCTGAGATAAATATGATTGATTTAACCAAAAAGGATGTTAATGTTCCTAAGGTTCCTCTTATTGCTAGGAGAGGAGTCTTTCTCCCCCAATCGGTTAATGATGCTTTGTCGAAGAAACTTACAACCATTAAGACAAGAATCGTCTCCAACCCTACTCCTGATGGTGAGGTCAATGTTCCAATCCCAGATCTACAAGACCCTCAAAAATTATGTACTCCTTTGAGGGATGATTCAGCAATGCGAGCTAAACCTTCGTCACTTGTCAAACGGGATGCTTTTAGTTCGTTAAACCTTTCTCCTAGAGCTCCAAAAGTAACCTCTCTTAATCAAGTGATTGATTTTCAGCTGGACTACAAAGAAAGACTGGCTCTAGCTGATCATAAGGATGATGATGATGATGGCTTTACAACGGTATCCTATAAGAAAAAGAAAAGTAGGGAGAAATCTCCCTCTTTGTAAGTGCCCTCTTCTCCCTTATTTTTCCCATTTACTCTCTTTATTTCTAGTTTTAATGGTGTGCTTCATAAGTTGGAATGCTCGTGGCATAGCTAATATGGCCACAACTCGTAGAATTAAACGTTTGTTCCGTTCTCATGGTGTTTCGCTTATGGCTATTTATGAGCCAAAATCTGCAATTTCTTCTATGGCTCCTCTTGTTCGTAAGTTAGGTTGTGATGATGGGGTGATTAATAGAAATAATCGTGTTTGGTTGTTTTGGAAACATGGGCTGAATTGTGTTTCTTTTGTTCATGCTAGCTGTAACCGATTTTCTCAGATTTCTCTTTGGGAAGAGTTGATGCTAATTAGCAAGGTAGATTGGTTGGTTGTGGGTGGCTTCAATTGTGTTATTGATCAAAGTGAGAAGGTTGGGGGGAAACCTATTAATGGGATGGTCGTCACGGAATTTTTATATATGATCAAGCTTCTAACCTTATGGATGCGGGATATGAAGGTAATATTATGACGTGGTCTAATAATCGTATGGGGAGAAGGGCTATTTATCAAAGTTTAGACAGAGCCTTGTATAATGATCAATGGTTGCATTTATTCCATTCCACCCGTGCTACTCATTTAGCTAGGGTGTGTTCTGATCATGCTCCTATTCTTATCACATTGAATCTTGAGGATGAAGTGAATCATGGCTCTTTTCGGTTCTTTAATGTGTGGCTGAAACATCATTCTTTTTCTGAGCTTGTTAAAACATCTTGGGATGTCCTTATGGATGGAAGACCCATGGTGTGCTTTGCCAAGAAACTTGGGCGTCTTCGGAAGATAATTTCAGATTCGAATAAGCGAGTATTTGGGAGAATTGATCAGCAAATCAAAAACGCTGAAGATGAAGTTTTGGCTAGGGAAGTTCAATACCAAACTCTTGGTGATGAGAATTCTAGAGCTGCACTTCATTTAGCTCAAGCTCAATTACTTGCGAAGCTGAAACTTGATGAAGACTTATGGGCTCGAAAAGCTAATTTAAAGTGGTTAAAGGAGGGGGATGGAAATGCAAAGTTCTTTCATTCTGTTGTAAAGAAAAAGAGGTAGAAATTATATATTCACAAAATCAAGAATAGAGATGGAGTGTGGCTTAAAGAGAAAAATGATATTAAAGAGGAGGCTATAAGGTTCTATTTGGATCAGCTACAAGGGTATTGTGAGACTCCTACTGATGAGTTCCTATTTCTTATTCCTAGATTCATTACAGAAGAGGATAATACTACGCTTACGGCTGTCCCTAATGAGGATGAAGTTCGACAGGTGATATTTTCTATGAATGGACAAAGTGCCGCTGGACCGGATGGTTTTTCGGGTGAATTTTATAAGGGCTGCTGGGATATCATAAAGACTGATCTGGTGCGTGCTATTGGAGATTTATTTTCTGGGTTTCAAATGCCAAGAAGCTGGACAAGTACCTTAATTGTTACAATTCCAAAAGTGGAGTCTCCCTCTTCCTTCTCGGAATTGCGACCGATTAGTCTTTGTAATTTCTGTAATAAGGTTGTTACAAAGTTATTAACTTGTCGTCTAGCTCCCATTCTCCCTCGCATTATATCCCCAGAGCAGAGTGGATTTGTTCAAGGTAGAGTCATTCATGAGAATGTTTTATTGGCTCAGGAAATTATGCAATCCATAAACAAAAAGGTCCGAGGTTCTAATGTCGCCCTCTAGCTTGATATGGCTAAAGCCTACGATCGGTTATCTTGGTTCGGGCTTATCAAGGTGATGCGCCAATTTGGTTTTAATGAGGTTTGGATTGATCTGATCTTCCGATGTATCTCTAACAGCTGGTTCTCGGTCCTTGTTAATGGTGAAAGTTGTGGCTTCTTTCCTTCTACAAGGGGTCTCAGACAAGGCGATCCCCTATCTCCATATCTTTTTATTATTGCAGCTGAAATGATGAGTAGGGGCCTAAATCAGCTTCATTCATTGTTCCCTCAATACCGGTACCATATTCACATTAACTCCCCCCTCATTTCACACCTTGCTTATGCGGATGATGTGATCATTTTTTGTAATGGTTCGAAACCTTCTTTAGAGGCGCATATGAAGTACTTGGATTGGTATCAAAAATTCTCGGGGCAGCTTGTTAACATTCACAAGTCTTGTTTCATTACGGGTAAAAATGGTGATAGAGACGAGATTGTGGCAGCAACTACGGGCTTTGTAAAACAAGATCTTCCTTTGTTGTATTTGGGATGTCCATTATATACGGGCAAAAAGAAGATCAGCCTCTTTGACCCCCTTATCAGAAAAATGGAATCTAGGCTTGCTTCTTGGAAAGGTAAATTACTCTCTCTTTTTTTTCTGGCGAAAGGAGACGGTACTCCCTAGATTTTATTAAAATGAAATAAAATATCTACAAACAAGGTGGGGGACATGACGGCCATAACCACCGGAAGTTAAAAAACTAGGGGAGGAGGCCTTACACAAAATGTAAGGTCCTCTACAATAGAGGGCGAGGAGACTATAAAAAAAGAGAATTTACACAAAAGACTAGCCATAGAACTATTTAAGCCGAATGTATGGGGTAGAGGAGCAGTCCAGCAAATATGGTCCTTTGCAATCCTTGGGAAGCTCACTAAAAGAATAGAAAACTGAATTAATTCCAGAAGATGTGGCAGCATTAGCTAAACCATCAGCTACTTGATTTCCTTCACGAAGGATGTGGGTTAGTCGAACAGACATCGCATGCATCTAACGTTTGATTTCTTAAACTTCATACCAAATGCACCAAGGAATATGATAATCTTCAATTAGGATCTTAAGAAAGACTTCGGAGTCAATTTCGAGCCATAAGGAAGTAATACCAAAATTCCGAGCAAAGGATAAGCCATCTCGGACAGCCTTTGCTTCAGCAACCATGTTAGTACCAATACCATAGAAATTAGAAAAGGCAAAGATGATTTCCCCTTTCGAATCTCTAATAATGCCACCACCTGAACTTGGACCAGGGTTCCCTTTTGAAGCTCCATTGGTATTCAACTTGAATTGCTCACAAAGCGGAGGCTGCCATCTCACTAATCTCGGCTTTTTGACCATAGGAGGGGACCAAGGGATGCCAAAATAAGACATAATCGAAGTGTCAAACCACTTGGGTACAAAGGTGATATTGTAAGCAGAAACTATACCTCGAATATCAACAAGAATTGAAGCAATGATGCGTTGAGCACTCATTTTTTGACCTTCAAACTTAGCTTTGTTTCGCCCTTTCCAGATTTCCCATAGAATAAAGCACGGGAGCATATGATGCAGCCATTTCAGATCATTAGAACCTCCTTTAGATTTTGTAAACCACCAGCTAGCAAGGGTTGTCTGAGTATTAAAAGAATGAGATTTTATGCCACAAATGTTGGATAAGCGAGCCCAAACTTCCATAGCAATTTCTTCGTGAGCAAACACATGATCAAGGTCTTCAAGGGACGGGTTATTGCAGCAAACACATGCCGAGGCCAGATTGATACCTTTCTTTTGGATAGCCAAATCAGTAGGAAGGCCATCATGAAGAATGCGCCACAAAAAAATAGAAATCTTAAGGGGAATGTGCTTATGCCAACATTTCTCAAACATCAGATAACTTAGCCCTCCAACTTTACAAATATTCCATGCAGAGGCAATAGAGAATTTACCCGAAGCAGCTGGACGCCAAAACGGAAAGTCTGGAACATCTAATAAAGTAATATTGTGCCGAGTAAGGTATTGAAGAAGATCGTCCCCATAAACCTCTCGAATAAAAGCAATTCTGGGCAGCCCATTATCAAAGAGGTTAGAAACCTCAATGTGATTTTCTGGAAGAACTAAATTAGGATCCACCCAGCGATCATGAATAGAGATGTCCCCTTGACCAATCTTCCATCCAAGATGAGCCTCAACAATATCCTTAGCACTCAACATTCTGATCCAAATGTGAGAGGAAAAAGAAGGTCTTGTAGCATCCATCAAATGAGAACCATGACAATATTTTGCTTCCATAAAGCTTACCCATAATGAATTTGTAGTTCTCAATCTCCACCACATCTTCATAGCAAAAGCCATAGAAATATCTTCAAATTTTCGAATCCCAAGCCCTCCTTCCCAAGTAGGCCGAACAATTTTATCTTTGCCAATCCAGTGACATTTTCTTAAGCCATCTTCATTAGCCCAGAAAAAATTAGAAATCAGTCGATACATAGCATTCGTAACTCCTTTTGGGGGTTCAAGGATAGATATATAATATAAAGGGATAGCTTGAAGGCAAGTTTTAATAAGAGTTAGCTTTGCTCCATAAGACAAAATCTTACCTTGCCAAGTAGCTAACCGATCCTCCATTTTCCTCAAAACTGAATCAAATAAAGCCCTTCTTTTGCGACCAACATAAAGAGGACAACCCAAGTAAGTAATAGGAAGGTCCTTCTTCTGGAACTCAGTAGTAGCCGAAATAATTGCATCTCTCTCATCATTATATGCGCCAGTAATAAAGCAAGACTTGCCAACACTAACCAATTGACCCGAGAAATCTTGATACCAATTTAAACACCTCATATGAGCTTCCATTGAATCCTTTGACCCATTACAGAATATAATAATATCATCTGCATAAGCCAAATGAGATATCAAAGGGTTGGATCCCCTTGTCTAAGCCCACGAGAAGATGGAAAAAACCCACAGCTCTCTCCATTAACTAACACAGAAAACCAGCACGAAGAGATGCATCGAAAGATCATATCATTCCATACTTCATTAAAACCAAACTTACTTAAGACTTTGATGAGAGCAAACCATGATAAGCGATCAAAAGCCTTAGCCATGTCTAATTTCATGCACACATTAGAACCCCACACTTTTTTTTTAACGATTGCATTAACTCTTGAGAAAGGAGGACATTTTCATGGATCAATCTACCTTTTACAAAACCACTTTGTTGAGGGGAAATAAGTCTTGGAAGAATAGTAGATAATCGGTTGGTCAATAATTTAGTGATAACTTTATTAGAAAAGTTACACAAACTAATTGGCCTCAACTCAGAGAAGGAAGTAGGAGAGACAACCTTTGGGATCATGACAATAAGAGTGCTAGTCCAGCTTCGAGGCATATCATATCCCGAGAAGAACTCAACCACAGCTTGATACAACTCAGTTTTAATAATCTCCCAACAGTGCTTGTAAAAATCACCTGTATATCCATCCGGCCCCGCTGCACTTTGTCCATTAATAGACCAAAAAATATCTTTTATTTTTGTCCCCCCCTCCTTAATCCTTGAGATATTAGCCTTCTGACACCAAAAGTCCTCATCTAATTTAAGCTTGGCCAAGAGATTGGCTTTTGCTAAATTTAGAGCAATATTGTTACTATCCGAAGCATTAGATTGCAGCTCTAATTCACACCTTGTAACCTCATCTTCTGCCATTTTAATTTGTTGATCAATACGCCCAAAAGTCTCCTTATTCCACAAAGAGATGACTATTCGTAATCTAGCCAATTTCTTAGCAAATTTAACCATGGGCCGACCATCCATAGCACCCTTCCACGAATTCTCAACTAAAGAATAAAAAGAGGAGTGTTGCAGCCATACATTTAGAAATCGGAAAGCACTGCCTGTCTTTTGAGCCTCGGATTTAATTTGAATGACAAGAGGAGCATGATCAGAACAAGTACGATTAATATGAGTCACATCTGTAGCATGGAACATACCTAACCAGTGAGTGTTATAAAAGGCTCTATCCAGCCTTTGATAAATGGTAGGCTTACCTCTTGGCTTATCAACCCAAGTATAACCATTACCCCTATATCCTGCATCAATAATACCAGTAACTTTTTTTTTTTTTTTTTTTTAGCGAAAAGAGGACGGTACGTCCCTAGATTTTATTAGCAAAAATGAAAATTACAAACATGGTGGGGGACATGACAACCTCAACCACCAGAAAAGAGCCTAAGGGGAAGGTCTTACACAGGTTGTAAGAACCTTTACAATATAGGGAGGGGTGGCTACAAAATAAAGAGAATAATAAATATAAGGATCTAGCCATCTAAAAACAGAACATCAAAGTCTAAGAGAAGGCACTTGAGCTTTATCATGCTTAAAAGCCCCCTTACAATTATTAGGAAGGTCATCAAAAGAGAGAAAATCTGCATTATGAAGAAGAGAGTAACCAAGATTAGCTAGCCCATCCGCCACTTTGTTGCCTTCTCTATACACATGAGTGATCCGAGTCTGCATAGTAGAGATAATCCCCATAATTCTGCGAATAAGGTAAAGAATTCGGCAAGGAATATGATATTCTCTTAGCAAAGTCTTAACCAACACTTCTGAATCAAGCTCTATCCATAGGGAATTAATGCCAAACGCAGAAGCTAATAGTAAGCCATCAAGGAGTGCGTGAGTTTCAGCCCACATATTAGTGTTATCACCATAGAACCGAGAGAAAGCAAAGAAAAGGTCCCCATTCTGATTTCTAATAATCCCCCCACTCGAAGCTGGGCCCGGATTACCCTTAGAAGCACCGTCCGTATTAAGCTTAAACTCCTCATTAGTAGGGGCTTTCCAGACAACAATCTTAGGAATCTTCGCAGGAGGGGAAGAAAACTTGACTCTAAATAAAGAGGACAGCCGCATATCTAAATGGGATCCTCGAAACTCCAATTTGAAAGCTTTAATGATAGAAGCAATCCCATAAGTTATAGAATTAATTACCTCCAGCGGGGTCACTTGTGCCCTTCAAACCGAGATTTGTTTCTAGCCTTCCATAATTCCCAGCAAATAAAAGAAGGCAAGAGCGAACGGAGCCAAGAACTTAGTAGATCTGAATCTGCCTTAGCAGAGCAATACCACCACGCACAAAGAGTATGCCTAACATCCGTCCCTATTCCAGCAACACCCATAGAATTCCTAAAGAAGTTCCATATATGACGGGCCAAATCTCCTTGAATGAGAATATGATTAATGTCATCCCCCTTAGGATTAGCGCAGCAGTGACACATTGAAACCAAGGGAATACCTTCTTTTTTTTTTTTCTAGCGAAAGGAGACGGTACTCCCTAGATTTTATTGATAATGAAAGAAAAAATTACAAACATGGTGGGGGACATGATCAACCTCAACCACCAGAAAAAAAGGGACGGACTTACACAAGACGTAAGCTCCTTAACAAAGAGGGGGAAACTACCAAGCATCAAGCAAAAAAATAAAGAAATCTAGCCATCAGAGACTAAGTTCTAACATAAGGGATAGCAGCACTATCTAAGGTATAAGCACCTTTGCAAGAGTAGGGGAGATCACTAAAGGAGAAATACTCTGAGTTTGCTCTCAAACCAGCAGCAACAGAAGCCAACCTATCAGTAACCTGATTTCCTTCACGAAGGATATGAGTAACTCTAACTCCAATCTGGAAACCAAGGGAATACCTCTACGCATGCAAGCATAATCAGTGGGAAGGCCATTGTGAAGAGCTCGCCAAAGAAAAACAGAGATCTTAATGGGAATATGTTTATGCCAACATGAAGCGGAAACCATACTTTTGGGACGGGAGGATCTGATTTCTTTCCAAGCCAAAGAGATCGAAAATTTACCTGATGAAGAGGAATACCAAAATTATCCACAATATAATTCTGTCTCGGCCGCCCGTTTAAGAAAAGAGACGATACCTCAACGTGTTCTTGAGGTAAACCAGCCACAATAAAACCAAGCCAATTTTCATGGATAGAAATGGATCCTTCACCAACCCCCAATTAATTCTAGGTTCCACTAAGTCTTTAGCACCAAGCATACGCCTCCAGACGTGAGAATCAATGGATCTAGGGGCAGCATCCATAGGATGGGTTCCATCACAATATTTAGCTAGGAGAAACTCAGTCCATAAAGAAGAAGATCCCCAAAGTCTCCACCATAATTTCATAGCGAAAGAAAGAGAAATGTCCTCAAACCGCCTTAAGCCAAGACCCTCTTCATCAGTTGGCCAATACATATGGTGATAAGCTACCCAATGACATTTATTTTCTCCATCAATCCCACTCCAGAAGAATCTAGCAATCAGCCCATACAAAGCTTTAATAATACCCTTGGGAGGTTCCATTAAAGCAATGTAATAAAGAGGGATAGATTGAAGACAAGCCTTTATAAGAGTGAGTTTTGCACCAAAAGAAAGAAGTTTACCGCGCCAAGAATGAAGCCTATCTTCCATTTTCCGAATAATAGGCTGAAAAAAGCTGTTTTTCTTGCGACCAACATAGAGAGGGCAACCCAAATAAATGATTGGAAGCTCCTTCTTGATGAAACCTGTTGTATGAGCAATAATAGAATCTCGAGCTGCATCATGTTTTCCCGTAACAAAGCAAGATTTCGAGGCATTGATAAGCTGACCCGAGAAAGCTTGGTACCATTCCATACACTGCATATGAAGATCAAGGGAATCTCTACTCCCGTTACAGAAAATCATCACATCATCAGCATAAGCAAGGTGTGATATGACTGGAACATTAGGATGGGTTGTATGATATCTATGATGCTCAAATCTGCTATGTAAGAGATTGATACCACGGCAAAGCACTTCAACCATAATAATGAATAAGGTAGGCGAGATAGGATCACCTTGGCAAAGACCCCTTGTAGAGTGAAAGAAACCACAGCTTTCTCCATTAACAAGGATGGAGTACCAACAAGAAGAAATGCATCTATAGATAATATCAATCCACACCTCAGAAAAACCAAATCTCTGGAGGACCTTGACCAAAGAAAACCAAGAGACACGATCGTAAGCCTTCGACATATCCAGCTTTAGAACAACATTAGATCCCAGGACCTTCTTAGTAAGGGAACTAAACATTTCTTGTGCAAGGAGAGCATTATCATGGATGAGACGGCCTTGAACAAAACCACTTTGTTGAGGAGAAATAATCTGAGGCAGAATATTAGCTAATCTTTGAGTCATAAGCTTGGTGATGATTTTATTCGAGAAGTTGCAAAGACTAATGGGACGCATCTCACCAAAGTTAGTGGGTGCTTCCACCTTTGGAATGAGCACAACAATAGTACTCATCCAACTTCGAGGCATAGAGAAACCCGAGAAGAAATCTCCAATAGCTAAGAATAAGTCCTCTTTAATAATGTGCCAACACACTTTATAAAATTCTCCTGTAAATCCTTCGGTTCCAGCTGCACTTGTGGCGCTCATACTCGATATAGTCTCAAAAATCTCTTCCCTCGATGGAATGGCTGAAAGGGCATTGTTATCTTCCTCATTGATAATCCGAGGGATGACATGTAGAAGGTCATCAGAGGGAATATCATGAGGTGCAGTGAGTAAAGAAGAGAAAAAATTAACCGCCTCATTTTGAATGTCATCCTTTGAAGTAACCCAATCCCCATTTGTATTTCGAATACGATGGATATGTAATTTCTGTCTCTTTTTCTTCACACACGCATGAAAATAAGAAGTGTTACGATCCCCATCCTTAACCCATGAAAGATTTGCCCTTTGTTTCCAAAAATCATCTTCAATTTTTAATCGATATGTAAGGTTTGCTTGGGCCAAGTGAAGATCCGCTCTATTCTCTTCTGTAGGGGTTTGTTGGTAAACCAACTCTTTTGCAGCAACCTCATTTTCAGCCATCACCACTTGTTGATCAATCCTACCAAAGTGTTCTCTATTCCAAATAGAAAGGGCCTTACGAAGGACTCCCAATTTATTAGCAAACTTTACCATAGGCCTGCCCTCAACCATGTTATCCCACTTTTCCTGAATAAGAGGAAGGAAAGTAGGACTATTAACCCAAGCATTTATGAATCGAAAAGCCCCTTGAGTCGCTTCAGCAGTGACCTTGATAGAAATATGCAGGGGAGAGTGGTCAGAGTAAGTTTTATTCAGATGATCCACCCGGGTCGAATGAAAAAACCGCACCCACACCTCATTATAGAAAGACCTATCCAAACGTTGACAAATAGTCGCCCGCCTCCGTTTATTCCACCACGTATAAGGGTTACCTTGATATCCCGCATCTATCAATCCAGCTCCAATTGAAGCATCAACAAATTCAGCCACCCATTTTTCTTGAATAGGCCTTCCCCCAAATTTCTCCCCTTGGTGAGAAACAATGTTAAAATCCCCGGAGATCAACCAAGGAACATTAGTATCACCAAGGGATATTAAAGAATCCCACAAAGCTCTCCTTTCATATTTGTCACAGCTAGCATAAACAAAAGAGACCATAACTGCATGGGGCCATTGATAATGAGAGACACGGAAAGAAATAATCTGATTTGTATCCTCAATAACTTCACAATTTAGGCCATGTTTCCAAAAAACCCAAATAATAACAGTAACTTGAACCATATCAACAAATTCTGAAACAATAGCTTCCTTGATAGGTTTACCTCCCATCTTTTCAGCCTGCTCAAGAACACAATTGAAATCACCAACAATTAACCAAGGAAGAGATGTCTCATTCAGATCTATGAGAGTGTCCCACAATTCACGCCTCTCATATCTATCACAACTTGCATAAACAACAGTCAAACGCACCGGAGAAGCCCAAAAAGGATGAGAGACTTCAAGAGTCATTTCTTGAGTAGAATTGTGTACAACCAAACAATCAAATCCATGCTTCCAGAATACCCAAATTTTACTATTACAATTGGAGACACCATCAATACACCCAAGAGTACGCATAGTTCTCTTCAATTGACTAGCAGGAAGTTTAGGTTCAGAAATAGCAATAAAAGAAGCTCCATATAGTCTAAGTAATCTTTTTAATCTACGGAGAGAAGATTTATTACCAATCCCTCTCACATTCCAATTTATCACAGCTACCATTGGAAAACAAAGAAAAAGAGTAAACGAGGTACCATTTTAGGAAGGCGGGGAAGCGGATTGGCTCCTCTTTTTTCGAGACTTCTCGAGGGTAAAGCCATCAGCATCAACATTCATATTAGCTTGACCAGCAAATGGGGTAGAGCCAGCTTGTTCCGT
This sequence comes from Campanula takesimana, assembly GCA_026119855.1. Taxonomy (NCBI): domain Eukaryota; kingdom Viridiplantae; phylum Streptophyta; class Magnoliopsida; order Asterales; family Campanulaceae; genus Campanula; species Campanula takesimana. The sequence continues at coordinate 79,526 of JAOWBW010001236.1, read as the reverse complement.
AACAAAGGATGTTGTAGGGGGAGCTCTTGGGGAGAGATTCAATTCAGGGACAATATCACGAGTGTCATCATGAGAATTGACAACTTCAGTATCCCTAGGGAGAACAGAAATCTGGTGCTGTACTCTATGAGAAGCAACATTATGCAAAACAGCCGCAACATCTTGAGTACTGGAATTGGAACCCCCAGTCTTGTGAATAACCTCATTACATGCACTCTGTAGAGCCTTATGAACAGCTTCTGGAAGGGGCTGTCCACGTTTTGCCATCATAGGTAAATTACTCTCTTTTGGAGCCAAACTCACCCTTATTCAATCTTGCCTTTCTGCGATGCCTCTTTATTATTTATCTCTCATTGATCCTCCAAAAGGGGTCTTTCGTGCTATGGAAAGGATTATTATGAGATTTTTTTGGAGTTCTAATGATGGGGAGAAGAAATGTCATTGGCTTTCTTGGGATAAAATGAGTTGGCCGATCGAAGAGGGAGGTTTGGGGATTCGAAAATTTGAAGATATGGCTATGGCCTTCTCCATGAAACTTTGGTGGCGGTTGCGTACTTCTAAATCCTTATGGAGTGATCTTATGCTGGCTAAATATTGTTGGGATATACATCCTATGGATGCTTTTCTCCCTTCGTACTCTTCTCATATTTGGAAAAGATTAATTGCAGCAAAGCCTTTAGTGGAGGATAGATTAGCATGGAGGGTTGGGAGAGGTGACATTACCATTCATGAAAAATGGCTGGATGGAGATATGGGTCCTATTCCTTTTGATCACGCTGAAGTTTCTACTCTATTCCATAATGGTACCCCTCGTAATGATCATATCCGAGAGACCTATGTCCAGCAACTTGTGTCTCTTATAAACTCCCAGGATATCTCTCTATCGGATAAGGAGGATGTCCCTATATGGACGCCTTCTACTAATGGCAAGTTCTCAGTCACTTCTGCTTGGAAAGAATGCCGGTCAAGTCGTGCCCACTCTGTTATTTATTCTTTTTGCTGGAGCAAGTATATCCCAAAAAAGATTTTGGTTTTTCTTTGGCGTGCTTTACATAATGGTTTGCCGACGGATGAGAGAATTCGGTCTAAAGGTATCCTCCTTGCATCCAAATGTAATTGTTGCATGGCTGCAAGAGAAGAATCCATTGCGCATATTCTGGTTCATGGGGATATTCCAAGAAAGTTTGGGATTTCTTTAGTGGTTTGTGTGGTATTCGAAGTTTCATGGGTAGTTTGAATCAGGTTATCATTAGTTGGTGGCAAGGTCACTCTAAGGCTGATTTTAATGCCTCTTCTTGGCTTTCTCGTCTTCTTCCAGCCCTTATCTTATGGGAAATTTGGGGCCATTGATAATGAGAGACACGGAAAGAAATAATCTGATTTGTATCCTCAATAACTTCACAATTTAGGCCATGTTTCCAAAAAACCCAAATAATACCAGTAACTTGAACCATATCAACAAATTCTGAAACAATAGCTTCCTTGATAGGTTTACCTCCCATCTTTTCAGCCTGCTCAAGAACACAATTGAAATCACCAACAATTAACCAAGGAAGAGATGTCTCATTCAGATCTATGAGAGTGTCCCACAATTCACGCCTCTCATATCTATCACAACTTGCATAAACAACAGTCAAACGCACCGGAGAAGCCCAAAAAGGATGAGAGACTTCAAGAGTCATTTCTTGAGTAGAATTGTGTACAACCAAACAATCAAATCCATGCTTCCAGAATACCCAAATTTTACTATTACAATTGGAGACACCATCAATACACCCAAGAGTACGCATAGTTCTCTTCAATTGACTAGCAGGAAGTTTAGGTTCAGAAATAGCAATAAAAGAAGCTCCATATAGTCTAAGTAATCTTTTTAATCTACGGAGAGAAGATTTATTACCAATCCCTCTCACATTCCAATTTATCACAGCTACCATTGGAAAACAAAGAAAAAGAGTAAAACGAGGTACCATTTTAGGAAGGCGGGGAAGCGGATTGGCTCCTCTTTTTTCGAGACTTCTCGAGGGTAAAGCCATCAGCATCAACATTCATATTAGCTTGACCAGCAAATGGGGTAGAGCCAGCTTGTTCCGTAACAAAGGATGTTGTAGGGGGAGCTCTTGGGGAGAGATTCAATTCAGGGACAATATCACGAGTGTCATCATGAGAATTGACAACTTCAGTATCCCTAGGGAGAACAGAAATCTGGTGCTGTACTCTATGAGAAGCAACATTATGCAAAACAGCCGCAACATCTTGAGTACTGGAATTGGAACCCCCAGTCTTGTGAATAACCTCATTACATGCACTCTGTAGAGCCTTATGAACAGCTTCTGGAAGGGGCTGTCCACGTTTTGCCATCATAGGTAAATTACTCTCTTTTGGAGCCAAACTCACCCTTATTCAATCTTGCCTTTCTGCGATGCCTCTTTATTATTTATCTCTCATTGATCCTCCAAAAGGGGTCTTTCGTGCTATGGAAAGGATTATTATGAGATTTTTTTGGAGTTCTAATGATGGGGAGAAGAAATGTCATTGGCTTTCTTGGGATAAAATGAGTTGGCCGATCGAAGAGGGAGGTTTGGGGATTCGAAAATTTGAAGATATGGCTATGGCCTTCTCCATGAAACTTTGGTGGCGGTTGCGTACTTCTAAATCCTTATGGAGTGATCTTATGCTGGCTAAATATTGTTGGGATATACATCCTATGGATGCTTTTCTCCCTTCGTACTCTTCTCATATTTGGAAAAGATTAATTGCAGCAAAGCCTTTAGTGGAGGATAGATTAGCATGGAGGGTTGGGAGAGGTGACATTACCATTCATGAAAAATGGCTGGATGGAGATATGGGTCCTATTCCTTTTGATCACGCTGAAGTTTCTACTCTATTCCATAATGGTACCCCTCGTAATGATCATATCCGAGAGACCTATGTCCAGCAACTTGTGTCTCTTATAAACTCCCAGGATATCTCTCTATCGGATAAGGAGGATGTCCCTATATGGACGCCTTCTACTAATGGCAAGTTCTCAGTCACTTCTGCTTGGAAAGAATGCCGGTCAAGTCGTGCCCACTCTGTTATTTATTCTTTTTGCTGGAGCAAGTATATCCCAAAAAAGATTTCGGTTTTTCTTTGGCGTGCTTTACATAATGGTTTGCCGACGGATGAGAGAATTCGGTCTAAAGGTATCCTCCTTGCATCCAAATGTAATTGTTGCATGGCTGCAAGAGAAGAATCCATTGCGCATATTCTGGTTCATGGGGATATTGCCAAGAAAGTTTGGGATTTCTTTAGTGGTTTGTGTGGTATTCGAAGTTTCATGGGTAGTTTGAATCAGGTTATCATTAGTTGGTGGCAAGGTCACTCTAAGGCTGATTTTAATGCCTCTTCTTGGCTTTCTCGTCTTCTTCCAGCCCTTATCTTATGGGAAATTTGGGGCCATTGATAATGAGAGACACGGAAAGAAATAATCTGATTTGTATCCTCAATAACTTCACAATTTAGGCCATGTTTCCAAAAAACCCAAATAATACCAGTAACTTGAACCATATCAACAAATTCTGAAACAATAGCTTCCTTGATAGGTTTACCTCCCATCTTTTCAGCCTGCTCAAGAACACAATTGAAATCACCAACAATTAACCAAGGAAGAGATGTCTCATTCAGATCTATGAGAGTGTCCCACAATTCACGCCTCTCATATCTATCACAACTTGCATAAACAACAGTCAAACGCACCGGAGAAGCCCAAAAAGGATGAGAGACTTCAAGAGTCATTTCTTGAGTAGAATTGTGTACAACCAAACAATCAAATCCATGCTTCCAGAATACCCAAATTTTACTATTACAATTGGAGACACCATCAATACACCCAAGAGTACGCATAGTTCTCTTCAATTGACTAGCAGGAAGTTTAGGTTCAGAAATAGCAATAAAAGAAGCTCCATATAGTCTAAGTAATCTTTTTAATCTACGGAGAGAAGATTTATTACCAATCCCTCTCACATTCCAATTTATCACAGCTACCATTGGAAAACAAAGAAAAAGAGTAAAACGAGGTACCATTTTAGGAAGGCGGGGAAGCGGATTGGCTCCTCTTTTTTCGAGACTTCTCGAGGGTAAAGCCATCAGCATCAACATTCATATTAGCTTGACCAGCAAATGGGGTAGAGCCAGCTTGTTCCGTAACAAAGGATGTTGTAGGGGGAGCTCTTGGGGAGAGATTCAATTCAGGGACAATATCACGAGTGTCATCATGAGAATTGACAACTTCAGTATCCCTAGGGAGAACAGAAATCTGGTGCTGTACTCTATGAGAAGCAACATTATGCAAAACAGCCGCAACATCTTGAGTACTGGAATTGGAACCCCCAGTCTTGTGAATAACCTCATTACATGCACTCTGTAGAGCCTTATGAACAGCTTCTGGAAGGGGCTGTCCACGTTTTGCCATCATAGGTAAATTACTCTCTTTTGGAGCCAAACTCACCCTTATTCAATCTTGCCTTTCTGCGATGCCTCTTTATTATTTATCTCTCATTGATCCTCCAAAAGGGGTCTTTCGTGCTATGGAAAGGATTATTATGAGATTTTTTTGGAGTTCTAATGATGGGGAGAAGAAATGTCATTGGCTTTCTTGGGATAAAATGAGTTGGCCGATCGAAGAGGGAGGTTTGGGGATTCGAAAATTTGAAGATATGGCTATGGCCTTCTCCATGAAACTTTGGTGGCGGTTGCGTACTTCTAAATCCTTATGGAGTGATCTTATGCTGGCTAAATATTGTTGGGATATACATCCTATGGATGCTTTTCTCCCTTCGTACTCTTCTCATATTTGGAAAAGATTAATTGCAGCAAAGCCTTTAGTGGAGGATAGATTAGCATGGAGGGTTGGGAGAGGTGACATTACCATTCATGAAAAATGGCTGGATGGAGATATGGGTCCTATTCCTTTTGATCACGCTGAAGTTTCTACTCTATTCCATAATGGTACCCCTCGTAATGATCATATCCGAGAGACCTATGTCCAGCAACTTGTGTCTCTTATAAACTCCCAGGATATCTCTCTATCGGATAAGGAGGATGTCCCTATATGGACGCCTTCTACTAATGGCAAGTTCTCAGTCACTTCTGCTTGGAAAGAATGCCGGTCAAGTCGTGCCCACTCTGTTATTTATTCTTTTTGCTGGAGCAAGTATATCCCAAAAAAGATTTCGGTTTTTCTTTGGCGTGCTTTACATAATGGTTTGCCGACGGATGAGAGAATTCGGTCTAAAGGTATCCTCCTTGCATCCAAATGTAATTGTTGCATGGCTGCAAGAGAAGAATCCATTGCGCATATTCTGGTTCATGGGGATATTGCCAAGAAAGTTTGGGATTTCTTTAGTGGTTTGTGTGGTATTCGAAGTTTCATGGGTAGTTTGAATCAGGTTATCATTAGTTGGTGGCAAGGTCACTCTAAGGCTGATTTTAATGCCTCTTCTTGGCTTTCTCGTCTTCTTCCAGCCCTTATCTTATGGGAAATTTGGGGCCATTGATAATGAGAGACACGGAAAGAAATAATCTGATTTGTATCCTCAATAACTTCACAATTTAGGCCATGTTTCCAAAAAACCCAAATAATACCAGTAACTTGAACCATATCAACAAATTCTGAAACAATAGCTTCCTTGATAGGTTTACCTCCCATCTTTTCAGCCTGCTCAAGAACACAATTGAAATCACCAACAATTAACCAAGGAAGAGATGTCTCATTCAGATCTATGAGAGTGTCCCACAATTCACGCCTCTCATATCTATCACAACTTGCATAAACAACAGTCAAACGCACCGGAGAAGCCCAAAAAGGATGAGAGACTTCAAGAGTCATTTCTTGAGTAGAATTGTGTACAACCAAACAATCAAATCCATGCTTCCAGAATACCCAAATTTTACTATTACAATTGGAGACACCATCAATACACCCAAGAGTACGCATAGTTCTCTTCAATTGACTAGCAGGAAGTTTAGGTTCAGAAATAGCAATAAAAGAAGCTCCATATAGTCTAAGTAATCTTTTTAATCTACGGAGAGAAGATTTATTACCAATCCCTCTCACATTCCAATTTATCACAGCTACCATTGGAAAACAAAGAAAAAGAGTAAAACGAGGTACCATTTTAGGAAGGCGGGGAAGCGGATTGGCTCCTCTTTTTTCGAGACTTCTCGAGGGTAAAGCCATCAGCATCAACATTCATATTAGCTTGACCAGCAAATGGGGTAGAGCCAGCTTGTTCCGTAACAAAGGATGTTGTAGGGGGAGCTCTTGGGGAGAGATTCAATTCAGGGACAATATCACGAGTGTCATCATGAGAATTGACAACTTCAGTATCCCTAGGGAGAACAGAAATCTGGTGCTGTACTCTATGAGAAGCAACATTATGCAAAACAGCCGCAACATCTTGAGTACTGGAATTGGAACCCCCAGTCTTGTGAATAACCTCATTACATGCACTCTGTAGAGCCTTATGAACAGCTTCTGGAAGGGGCTGTCCACGTTTTGCCATCATAGGTAAATTACTCTCTTTTGGAGCCAAACTCACCCTTATTCAATCTTGCCTTTCTGCGATGCCTCTTTATTATTTATCTCTCATTGATCCTCCAAAAGGGGTCTTTCGTGCTATGGAAAGGATTATTATGAGATTTTTTTGGAGTTCTAATGATGGGGAGAAGAAATGTCATTGGCTTTCTTGGGATAAAATGAGTTGGCCGATCGAAGAGGGAGGTTTGGGGATTCGAAAATTTGAAGATATGGCTATGGCCTTCTCCATGAAACTTTGGTGGCGGTTGCGTACTTCTAAATCCTTATGGAGTGATCTTATGCTGGCTAAATATTGTTGGGATATACATCCTATGGATGCTTTTCTCCCTTCGTACTCTTCTCATATTTGGAAAAGATTAATTGCAGCAAAGCCTTTAGTGGAGGATAGATTAGCATGGAGGGTTGGGAGAGGTGACATTACCATTCATGAAAAATGGCTGGATGGAGATATGGGTCCTATTCCTTTTGATCACGCTGAAGTTTCTACTCTATTCCATAATGGTACCCCTCGTAATGATCATATCCGAGAGACCTATGTCCAGCAACTTGTGTCTCTTATAAACTCCCAGGATATCTCTCTATCGGATAAGGAGGATGTCCCTATATGGACGCCTTCTACTAATGGCAAGTTCTCAGTCACTTCTGCTTGGAAAGAATGCCGGTCAAGTCGTGCCCACTCTGTTATTTATTCTTTTTGCTGGAGCAAGTATATCCCAAAAAAGATTTCGGTTTTTCTTTGGCGTGCTTTACATAATGGTTTGCCGACGGATGAGAGAATTCGGTCTAAAGGTATCCTCCTTGCATCCAAATGTAATTGTTGCATGGCTGCAAGAGAAGAATCCATTGCGCATATTCTGGTTCATGGGGATATTGCCAAGAAAGTTTGGGATTTCTTTAGTGGTTTGTGTGGTATTCGAAGTTTCATGGGTAGTTTGAATCAGGTTATCATTAGTTGGTGGCAAGGTCACTCTAAGGCTGATTTTAATGCCTCTTCTTGGCTTTCTCGTCTTCTTCCAGCCCTTATCTTATGGGAAATTTGGGGCCATTGATAATGAGAGACACGGAAAGAAATAATCTGATTTGTATCCTCAATAACTTCACAATTTAGGCCATGTTTCCAAAAAACCCAAATAATACCAGTAACTTGAACCATATCAACAAATTCTGAAACAATAGCTTCCTTGATAGGTTTACCTCCCATCTTTTCAGCCTGCTCAAGAACACAATTGAAATCACCAACAATTAACCAAGGAAGAGATGTCTCATTCAGATCTATGAGAGTGTCCCACAATTCACGCCTCTCATATCTATCACAACTTGCATAAACAACAGTCAAACGCACCGGAGAAGCCCAAAAAGGATGAGAGACTTCAAGAGTCATTTCTTGAGTAGAATTGTGTACAACCAAACAATCAAATCCATGCTTCCAGAATACCCAAATTTTACTATTACAATTGGAGACACCATCAATACACCCAAGAGTACGCATAGTTCTCTTCAATTGACTAGCAGGAAGTTTAGGTTCAGAAATAGCAATAAAAGAAGCTCCATATAGTCTAAGTAATCTTTTTAATCTACGGAGAGAAGATTTATTACCAATCCCTCTCACATTCCAATTTATCACAGCTACCATTGGAAAACAAAGAAAAAGAGTAAAACGAGGTACCATTTTAGGAAGGCGGGGAAGCGGATTGGCTCCTCTTTTTTCGAGACTTCTCGAGGGTAAAGCCATCAGCATCAACATTCATATTAGCTTGACCAGCAAATGGGGTAGAGCCAGCTTGTTCCGTAACAAAGGATGTTGTAGGGGGAGCTCTTGGGGAGAGATTCAATTCAGGGACAATATCACGAGTGTCATCATGAGAATTGACAACTTCAGTATCCCTAGGGAGAACAGAAATCTGGTGCTGTACTCTATGAGAAGCAACATTATGCAAAACAGCCGCAACATCTTGAGTACTGGAATTGGAACCCCCAGTCTTGTGAATAACCTCATTACATGCACTCTGTAGAGCCTTATGAACAGCTTCTGGAAGGGGCTGTCCACGTTTTGCCATCATAGGTAAATTACTCTCTTTTGGAGCCAAACTCACCCTTATTCAATCTTGCCTTTCTGCGATGCCTCTTTATTATTTATCTCTCATTGATCCTCCAAAAGGGGTCTTTCGTGCTATGGAAAGGATTATTATGAGATTTTTTTGGAGTTCTAATGATGGGGAGAAGAAATGTCATTGGCTTTCTTGGGATAAAATGAGTTGGCCGATCGAAGAGGGAGGTTTGGGGATTCGAAAATTTGAAGATATGGCTATGGCCTTCTCCATGAAACTTTGGTGGCGGTTGCGTACTTCTAAATCCTTATGGAGTGATCTTATGCTGGCTAAATATTGTTGGGATATACATCCTATGGATGCTTTTCTCCCTTCGTACTCTTCTCATATTTGGAAAAGATTAATTGCAGCAAAGCCTTTAGTGGAGGATAGATTAGCATGGAGGGTTGGGAGAGGTGACATTACCATTCATGAAAAATGGCTGGATGGAGATATGGGTCCTATTCCTTTTGATCACGCTGAAGTTTCTACTCTATTCCATAATGGTACCCCTCGTAATGATCATATCCGAGAGACCTATGTCCAGCAACTTGTGTCTCTTATAAACTCCCAGGATATCTCTCTATCGGATAAGGAGGATGTCCCTATATGGACGCCTTCTACTAATGGCAAGTTCTCAGTCACTTCTGCTTGGAAAGAATGCCGGTCAAGTCGTGCCCACTCTGTTATTTATTCTTTTTGCTGGAGCAAGTATATCCCAAAAAAGATTTCGGTTTTTCTTTGGCGTGCTTTACATAATGGTTTGCCGACGGATGAGAGAATTCGGTCTAAAGGTATCCTCCTTGCATCCAAATGTAATTGTTGCATGGCTGCAAGAGAAGAATCCATTGCGCATATTCTGGTTCATGGGGATATTGCCAAGAAAGTTTGGGATTTCTTTAGTGGTTTGTGTGGTATTCGAAGTTTCATGGGTAGTTTGAATCAGGTTATCATTAGTTGGTGGCAAGGTCACTCTAAGGCTGATTTTAATGCCTCTTCTTGGCTTTCTCGTCTTCTTCCAGCCCTTATCTTATGGGAAATTTGGGGCCATTGATAATGAGAGACACGGAAAGAAATAATCTGATTTGTATCCTCAATAACTTCACAATTTAGGCCATGTTTCCAAAAAACCCAAATAATACCAGTAACTTGAACCATATCAACAAATTCTGAAACAATAGCTTCCTTGATAGGTTTACCTCCCATCTTTTCAGCCTGCTCAAGAACACAATTGAAATCACCAACAATTAACCAAGGAAGAGATGTCTCATTCAGATCTATGAGAGTGTCCCACAATTCACGCCTCTCATATCTATCACAACTTGCATAAACAACAGTCAAACGCACCGGAGAAGCCCAAAAAGGATGAGAGACTTCAAGAGTCATTTCTTGAGTAGAATTGTGTACAACCAAACAATCAAATCCATGCTTCCAGAATACCCAAATTTTACTATTACAATTGGAGACACCATCAATACACCCAAGAGTACGCATAGTTCTCTTCAATTGACTAGCAGGAAGTTTAGGTTCAGAAATAGCAATAAAAGAAGCTCCATATAGTCTAAGTAATCTTTTTAATCTACGGAGAGAAGATTTATTACCAATCCCTCTCACATTCCAATTTATCACAGCTACCATTGGAAAACAAAGAAAAAGAGTAAAACGAGGTACCATTTTAGGAAGGCGGGGAAGCGGATTGGCTCCTCTTTTTTCGAGACTTCTCGAGGGTAAAGCCATCAGCATCAACATTCATATTAGCTTGACCAGCAAATGGGGTAGAGCCAGCTTGTTCCGTAACAAAGGATGTTGTAGGGGGAGCTCTTGGGGAGAGATTCAATTCAGGGACAATATCACGAGTGTCATCATGAGAATTGACAACTTCAGTATCCCTAGGGAGAACAGAAATCTGGTGCTGTACTCTATGAGAAGCAACATTATGCAAAACAGCCGCAACATCTTGAGTACTGGAATTGGAACCCCCAGTCTTGTGAATAACCTCATTACATGCACTCTGTAGAGCCTTATGAACAGCTTCTGGAAGGGGCTGTCCACGTTTTGCCATCATAGGTAAATTACTCTCTTTTGGAGCCAAACTCACCCTTATTCAATCTTGCCTTTCTGCGATGCCTCTTTATTATTTATCTCTCATTGATCCTCCAAAAGGGGTCTTTCGTGCTATGGAAAGGATTATTATGAGATTTTTTTGGAGTTCTAATGATGGGGAGAAGAAATGTCATTGGCTTTCTTGGGATAAAATGAGTTGGCCGATCGAAGAGGGAGGTTTGGGGATTCGAAAATTTGAAGATATGGCTATGGCCTTCTCCATGAAACTTTGGTGGCGGTTGCGTACTTCTAAATCCTTATGGAGTGATCTTATGCTGGCTAAATATTGTTGGGATATACATCCTATGGATGCTTTTCTCCCTTCGTACTCTTCTCATATTTGGAAAAGATTAATTGCAGCAAAGCCTTTAGTGGAGGATAGATTAGCATGGAGGGTTGGGAGAGGTGACATTACCATTCATGAAAAATGGCTGGATGGAGATATGGGTCCTATTCCTTTTGATCACGCTGAAGTTTCTACTCTATTCCATAATGGTACCCCTCGTAATGATCATATCCGAGAGACCTATGTCCAGCAACTTGTGTCTCTTATAAACTCCCAGGATATCTCTCTATCGGATAAGGAGGATGTCCCTATATGGACGCCTTCTACTAATGGCAAGTTCTCAGTCACTTCTGCTTGGAAAGAATGCCGGTCAAGTCGTGCCCACTCTGTTATTTATTCTTTTTGCTGGAGCAAGTATATCCCAAAAAAGATTTCGGTTTTTCTTTGGCGTGCTTTACATAATGGTTTGCCGACGGATGAGAGAATTCGGTCTAAAGGTATCCTCCTTGCATCCAAATGTAATTGTTGCATGGCTGCAAGAGAAGAATCCATTGCGCATATTCTGGTTCATGGGGATATTGCCAAGAAAGTTTGGGATTTCTTTAGTGGTTTGTGTGGTATTCGAAGTTTCATGGGTAGTTTGAATCAGGTTATCATTAGTTGGTGGCAAGGTCACTCTAAGGCTGATTTTAATGCCTCTTCTTGGCTTTCTCGTCTTCTTCCAGCCCTTATCTTATGGGAAATTTGGGGCCATTGATAATGAGAGACACGGAAAGAAATAATCTGATTTGTATCCTCAATAACTTCACAATTTAGGCCATGTTTCCAAAAAACCCAAATAATACCAGTAACTTGAACCATATCAACAAATTCTGAAACAATAGCTTCCTTGATAGGTTTACCTCCCATCTTTTCAGCCTGCTCAAGAACACAATTGAAATCACCAACAATTAACCAAGGAAGAGATGTCTCATTCAGATCTATGAGAGTGTCCCACAATTCACGCCTCTCATATCTATCACAACTTGCATAAACAACAGTCAAACGCACCGGAGAAGCCCAAAAAGGATGAGAGACTTCAAGAGTCATTTCTTGAGTAGAATTGTGTACAACCAAACAATCAAATCCATGCTTCCAGAATACCCAAATTTTACTATTACAATTGGAGACACCATCAATACACCCAAGAGTACGCATAGTTCTCTTCAATTGACTAGCAGGAAGTTTAGGTTCAGAAATAGCAATAAAAGAAGCTCCATATAGTCTAAGTAATCTTTTTAATCTACGGAGAGAAGATTTATTACCAATCCCTCTCACATTCCAATTTATCACAGCTACCATTGGAAAACAAAGAAAAAGAGTAAAACGAGGTACCATTTTAGGAAGGCGGGGAAGCGGATTGGCTCCTCTTTTTTCGAGACTTCTCGAGGGTAAAGCCATCAGCATCAACATTCATATTAGCTTGACCAGCAAATGGGGTAGAGCCAGCTTGTTCCGTAACAAAGGATGTTGTAGGGGGAGCTCTTGGGGAGAGATTCAATTCAGGGACAATATCACGAGTGTCATCATGAGAATTGACAACTTCAGTATCCCTAGGGAGAACAGAAATCTGGTGCTGTACTCTATGAGAAGCAACATTATGCAAAACAGCCGCAACATCTTGAGTACTGGAATTGGAACCCCCAGTCTTGTGAATAACCTCATTACATGCACTCTGTAGAGCCTTATGAACAGCTTCTGGAAGGGGCTGTCCACGTTTTGCCATCATAGGTAAATTACTCTCTTTTGGAGCCAAACTCACCCTTATTCAATCTTGCCTTTCTGCGATGCCTCTTTATTATTTATCTCTCATTGATCCTCCAAAAGGGGTCTTTCGTGCTATGGAAAGGATTATTATGAGATTTTTTTGGAGTTCTAATGATGGGGAGAAGAAATGTCATTGGCTTTCTTGGGATAAAATGAGTTGGCCGATCGAAGAGGGAGGTTTGGGGATTCGAAAATTTGAAGATATGGCTATGGCCTTCTCCATGAAACTTTGGTGGCGGTTGCGTACTTCTAAATCCTTATGGAGTGATCTTATGCTGGCTAAATATTGTTGGGATATACATCCTATGGATGCTTTTCTCCCTTCGTACTCTTCTCATATTTGGAAAAGATTAATTGCAGCAAAGCCTTTAGTGGAGGATAGATTAGCATGGAGGGTTGGGAGAGGTGACATTACCATTCATGAAAAATGGCTGGATGGAGATATGGGTCCTATTCCTTTTGATCACGCTGAAGTTTCTACTCTATTCCATAATGGTACCCCTCGTAATGATCATATCCGAGAGACCTATGTCCAGCAACTTGTGTCTCTTATAAACTCCCAGGATATCTCTCTATCGGATAAGGAGGATGTCCCTATATGGACGCCTTCTACTAATGGCAAGTTCTCAGTCACTTCTGCTTGGAAAGAATGCCGGTCAAGTCGTGCCCACTCTGTTATTTATTCTTTTTGCTGGAGCAAGTATATCCCAAAAAAGATTTCGGTTTTTCTTTGGCGTGCTTTACATAATGGTTTGCCGACGGATGAGAGAATTCGGTCTAAAGGTATCCTCCTTGCATCCAAATGTAATTGTTGCATGGCTGCAAGAGAAGAATCCATTGCGCATATTCTGGTTCATGGGGATATTGCCAAGAAAGTTTGGGATTTCTTTAGTGGTTTGTGTGGTATTCGAAGTTTCATGGGTAGTTTGAATCAGGTTATCATTAGTTGGTGGCAAGGTCACTCTAAGGCTGATTTTAATGCCTCTTCTTGGCTTTCTCGTCTTCTTCCAGCCCTTATCTTATGGGAAATTTGGGGCCATTGATAATGAGAGACACGGAAAGAAATAATCTGATTTGTATCCTCAATAACTTCACAATTTAGGCCATGTTTCCAAAAAACCCAAATAATACCAGTAACTTGAACCATATCAACAAATTCTGAAACAATAGCTTCCTTGATAGGTTTACCTCCCATCTTTTCAGCCTGCTCAAGAACACAATTGAAATCACCAACAATTAACCAAGGAAGAGATGTCTCATTCAGATCTATGAGAGTGTCCCACAATTCACGCCTCTCATATCTATCACAACTTGCATAAACAACAGTCAAACGCACCGGAGAAGCCCAAAAAGGATGAGAGACTTCAAGAGTCATTTCTTGAGTAGAATTGTGTACAACCAAACAATCAAATCCATGCTTCCAGAATACCCAAATTTTACTATTACAATTGGAGACACCATCAATACACCCAAGAGTACGCATAGTTCTCTTCAATTGACTAGCAGGAAGTTTAGGTTCAGAAATAGCAATAAAAGAAGCTCCATATAGTCTAAGTAATCTTTTTAATCTACGGAGAGAAGATTTATTACCAATCCCTCTCACATTCCAATTTATCACAGCTACCATTGGAAAACAAAGAAAAAGAGTAAAACGAGGTACCATTTTAGGAAGGCGGGGAAGCGGATTGGCTCCTCTTTTTTCGAGACTTCTCGAGGGTAAAGCCATCAGCATCAACATTCATATTAGCTTGACCAGCAAATGGGGTAGAGCCAGCTTGTTCCGTAACAAAGGATGTTGTAGGGGGAGCTCTTGGGGAGAGATTCAATTCAGGGACAATATCACGAGTGTCATCATGAGAATTGACAACTTCAGTATCCCTAGGGAGAACAGAAATCTGGTGCTGTACTCTATGAGAAGCAACATTATGCAAAACAGCCGCAACATCTTGAGTACTGGAATTGGAACCCCCAGTCTTGTGAATAACCTCATTACATGCACTCTGTAGAGCCTTATGAACAGCTTCTGGAAGGGGCTGTCCACGTTTTGCCATCATAGGTAAATTACTCTCTTTTGGAGCCAAACTCACCCTTATTCAATCTTGCCTTTCTGCGATGCCTCTTTATTATTTATCTCTCATTGATCCTCCAAAAGGGGTCTTTCGTGCTATGGAAAGGATTATTATGAGATTTTTTTGGAGTTCTAATGATGGGGAGAAGAAATGTCATTGGCTTTCTTGGGATAAAATGAGTTGGCCGATCGAAGAGGGAGGTTTGGGGATTCGAAAATTTGAAGATATGGCTATGGCCTTCTCCATGAAACTTTGGTGGCGGTTGCGTACTTCTAAATCCTTATGGAGTGATCTTATGCTGGCTAAATATTGTTGGGATATACATCCTATGGATGCTTTTCTCCCTTCGTACTCTTCTCATATTTGGAAAAGATTAATTGCAGCAAAGCCTTTAGTGGAGGATAGATTAGCATGGAGGGTTGGGAGAGGTGACATTACCATTCATGAAAAATGGCTGGATGGAGATATGGGTCCTATTCCTTTTGATCACGCTGAAGTTTCTACTCTATTCCATAATGGTACCCCTCGTAATGATCATATCCGAGAGACCTATGTCCAGCAACTTGTGTCTCTTATAAACTCCCAGGATATCTCTCTATCGGATAAGGAGGATGTCCCTATATGGACGCCTTCTACTAATGGCAAGTTCTCAGTCACTTCTGCTTGGAAAGAATGCCGGTCAAGTCGTGCCCACTCTGTTATTTATTCTTTTTGCTGGAGCAAGTATATCCCAAAAAAGATTTCGGTTTTTCTTTGGCGTGCTTTACATAATGGTTTGCCGACGGATGAGAGAATTCGGTCTAAAGGTATCCTCCTTGCATCCAAATGTAATTGTTGCATGGCTGCAAGAGAAGAATCCATTGCGCATATTCTGGTTCATGGGGATATTGCCAAGAAAGTTTGGGATTTCTTTAGTGGTTTGTGTGGTATTCGAAGTTTCATGGGTAGTTTGAATCAGGTTATCATTAGTTGGTGGCAAGGTCACTCTAAGGCTGATTTTAATGCCTCTTCTTGGCTTTCTCGTCTTCTTCCAGCCCTTATCTTATGGGAAATTTGGGGCCATTGATAATGAGAGACACGGAAAGAAATAATCTGATTTGTATCCTCAATAACTTCACAATTTAGGCCATGTTTCCAAAAAACCCAAATAATACCAGTAACTTGAACCATATCAACAAATTCTGAAACAATAGCTTCCTTGATAGGTTTACCTCCCATCTTTTCAGCCTGCTCAAGAACACAATTGAAATCACCAACAATTAACCAAGGAAGAGATGTCTCATTCAGATCTATGAGAGTGTCCCACAATTCACGCCTCTCATATCTATCACAACTTGCATAAACAACAGTCAAACGCACCGGAGAAGCCCAAAAAGGATGAGAGACTTCAAGAGTCATTTCTTGAGTAGAATTGTGTACAACCAAACAATCAAATCCATGCTTCCAGAATACCCAAATTTTACTATTACAATTGGAGACACCATCAATACACCCAAGAGTACGCATAGTTCTCTTCAATTGACTAGCAGGAAGTTTAGGTTCAGAAATAGCAATAAAAGAAGCTCCATATAGTCTAAGTAATCTTTTTAATCTACGGAGAGAAGATTTATTACCAATCCCTCTCACATTCCAATTTATCACAGCTACCATTGGAAAACAAAGAAAAAGAGTAAAACGAGGTACCATTTTAGGAAGGCGGGGAAGCGGATTGGCTCCTCTTTTTTCGAGACTTCTCGAGGGTAAAGCCATCAGCATCAACATTCATATTAGCTTGACCAGCAAATGGGGTAGAGCCAGCTTGTTCCGTAACAAAGGATGTTGTAGGGGGAGCTCTTGGGGAGAGATTCAATTCAGGGACAATATCACGAGTGTCATCATGAGAATTGACAACTTCAGTATCCCTAGGGAGAACAGAAATCTGGTGCTGTACTCTATGAGAAGCAACATTATGCAAAACAGCCGCAACATCTTGAGTACTGGAATTGGAACCCCCAGTCTTGTGAATAACCTCATTACATGCACTCTGTAGAGCCTTATGAACAGCTTCTGGAAGGGGCTGTCCACGTTTTGCCATCATAGGTAAATTACTCTCTTTTGGAGCCAAACTCACCCTTATTCAATCTTGCCTTTCTGCGATGCCTCTTTATTATTTATCTCTCATTGATCCTCCAAAAGGGGTCTTTCGTGCTATGGAAAGGATTATTATGAGATTTTTTTGGAGTTCTAATGATGGGGAGAAGAAATGTCATTGGCTTTCTTGGGATAAAATGAGTTGGCCGATCGAAGAGGGAGGTTTGGGGATTCGAAAATTTGAAGATATGGCTATGGCCTTCTCCATGAAACTTTGGTGGCGGTTGCGTACTTCTAAATCCTTATGGAGTGATCTTATGCTGGCTAAATATTGTTGGGATATACATCCTATGGATGCTTTTCTCCCTTCGTACTCTTCTCATATTTGGAAAAGATTAATTGCAGCAAAGCCTTTAGTGGAGGATAGATTAGCATGGAGGGTTGGGAGAGGTGACATTACCATTCATGAAAAATGGCTGGATGGAGATATGGGTCCTATTCCTTTTGATCACGCTGAAGTTTCTACTCTATTCCATAATGGTACCCCTCGTAATGATCATATCCGAGAGACCTATGTCCAGCAACTTGTGTCTCTTATAAACTCCCAGGATATCTCTCTATCGGATAAGGAGGATGTCCCTATATGGACGCCTTCTACTAATGGCAAGTTCTCAGTCACTTCTGCTTGGAAAGAATGCCGGTCAAGTCGTGCCCACTCTGTTATTTATTCTTTTTGCTGGAGCAAGTATATCCCAAAAAAGATTTCGGTTTTTCTTTGGCGTGCTTTACATAATGGTTTGCCGACGGATGAGAGAATTCGGTCTAAAGGTATCCTCCTTGCATCCAAATGTAATTGTTGCATGGCTGCAAGAGAAGAATCCATTGCGCATATTCTGGTTCATGGGGATATTGCCAAGAAAGTTTGGGATTTCTTTAGTGGTTTGTGTGGTATTCGAAGTTTCATGGGTAGTTTGAATCAGGTTATCATTAGTTGGTGGCAAGGTCACTCTAAGGCTGATTTTAATGCCTCTTCTTGGCTTTCTCGTCTTCTTCCAGCCCTTATCTTATGGGAAATTTGGGGCCATTGATAATGAGAGACACGGAAAGAAATAATCTGATTTGTATCCTCAATAACTTCACAATTTAGGCCATGTTTCCAAAAAACCCAAATAATACCAGTAACTTGAACCATATCAACAAATTCTGAAACAATAGCTTCCTTGATAGGTTTACCTCCCATCTTTTCAGCCTGCTCAAGAACACAATTGAAATCACCAACAATTAACCAAGGAAGAGATGTCTCATTCAGATCTATGAGAGTGTCCCACAATTCACGCCTCTCATATCTATCACAACTTGCATAAACAACAGTCAAACGCACCGGAGAAGCCCAAAAAGGATGAGAGACTTCAAGAGTCATTTCTTGAGTAGAATTGTGTACAACCAAACAATCAAATCCATGCTTCCAGAATACCCAAATTTTACTATTACAATTGGAGACACCATCAATACACCCAAGAGTACGCATAGTTCTCTTCAATTGACTAGCAGGAAGTTTAGGTTCAGAAATAGCAATAAAAGAAGCTCCATATAGTCTAAGTAATCTTTTTAATCTACGGAGAGAAGATTTATTACCAATCCCTCTCACATTCCAATTTATCACAGCTACCATTGGAAAACAAAGAAAAAGAGTAAAACGAGGTACCATTTTAGGAAGGCGGGGAAGCGGATTGGCTCCTCTTTTTTCGAGACTTCTCGAGGGTAAAGCCATCAGCATCAACATTCATATTAGCTTGACCAGCAAATGGGGTAGAGCCAGCTTGTTCCGTAACAAAGGATGTTGTAGGGGGAGCTCTTGGGGAGAGATTCAATTCAGGGACAATATCACGAGTGTCATCATGAGAATTGACAACTTCAGTATCCCTAGGGAGAACAGAAATCTGGTGCTGTACTCTATGAGAAGCAACATTATGCAAAACAGCCGCAACATCTTGAGTACTGGAATTGGAACCCCCAGTCTTGTGAATAACCTCATTACATGCACTCTGTAGAGCCTTATGAACAGCTTCTGGAAGGGGCTGTCCACGTTTTGCCATCATAGGTAAATTACTCTCTTTTGGAGCCAAACTCACCCTTATTCAATCTTGCCTTTCTGCGATGCCTCTTTATTATTTATCTCTCATTGATCCTCCAAAAGGGGTCTTTCGTGCTATGGAAAGGATTATTATGAGATTTTTTTGGAGTTCTAATGATGGGGAGAAGAAATGTCATTGGCTTTCTTGGGATAAAATGAGTTGGCCGATCGAAGAGGGAGGTTTGGGGATTCGAAAATTTGAAGATATGGCTATGGCCTTCTCCATGAAACTTTGGTGGCGGTTGCGTACTTCTAAATCCTTATGGAGTGATCTTATGCTGGCTAAATATTGTTGGGATATACATCCTATGGATGCTTTTCTCCCTTCGTACTCTTCTCATATTTGGAAAAGATTAATTGCAGCAAAGCCTTTAGTGGAGGATAGATTAGCATGGAGGGTTGGGAGAGGTGACATTACCATTCATGAAAAATGGCTGGATGGAGATATGGGTCCTATTCCTTTTGATCACGCTGAAGTTTCTACTCTATTCCATAATGGTACCCCTCGTAATGATCATATCCGAGAGACCTATGTCCAGCAACTTGTGTCTCTTATAAACTCCCAGGATATCTCTCTATCGGATAAGGAGGATGTCCCTATATGGACGCCTTCTACTAATGGCAAGTTCTCAGTCACTTCTGCTTGGAAAGAATGCCGGTCAAGTCGTGCCCACTCTGTTATTTATTCTTTTTGCTGGAGCAAGTATATCCCAAAAAAGATTTCGGTTTTTCTTTGGCGTGCTTTACATAATGGTTTGCCGACGGATGAGAGAATTCGGTCTAAAGGTATCCTCCTTGCATCCAAATGTAATTGTTGCATGGCTGCAAGAGAAGAATCCATTGCGCATATTCTGGTTCATGGGGATATTGCCAAGAAAGTTTGGGATTTCTTTAGTGGTTTGTGTGGTATTCGAAGTTTCATGGGTAGTTTGAATCAGGTTATCATTAGTTGGTGGCAAGGTCACTCTAAGGCTGATTTTAATGCCTCTTCTTGGCTTTCTCGTCTTCTTCCAGCCCTTATCTTATGGGAAATTTGGGGCCATTGATAATGAGAGACACGGAAAGAAATAATCTGATTTGTATCCTCAATAACTTCACAATTTAGGCCATGTTTCCAAAAAACCCAAATAATACCAGTAACTTGAACCATATCAACAAATTCTGAAACAATAGCTTCCTTGATAGGTTTACCTCCCATCTTTTCAGCCTGCTCAAGAACACAATTGAAATCACCAACAATTAACCAAGGAAGAGATGTCTCATTCAGATCTATGAGAGTGTCCCACAATTCACGCCTCTCATATCTATCACAACTTGCATAAACAACAGTCAAACGCACCGGAGAAGCCCAAAAAGGATGAGAGACTTCAAGAGTCATTTCTTGAGTAGAATTGTGTACAACCAAACAATCAAATCCATGCTTCCAGAATACCCAAATTTTACTATTACAATTGGAGACACCATCAATACACCCAAGAGTACGCATAGTTCTCTTCAATTGACTAGCAGGAAGTTTAGGTTCAGAAATAGCAATAAAAGAAGCTCCATATAGTCTAAGTAATCTTTTTAATCTACGGAGAGAAGATTTATTACCAATCCCTCTCACATTCCAATTTATCACAGCTACCATTGGAAAACAAAGAAAAAGAGTAAAACGAGGTACCATTTTAGGAAGGCGGGGAAGCGGATTGGCTCCTCTTTTTTCGAGACTTCTCGAGGGTAAAGCCATCAGCATCAACATTCATATTAGCTTGACCAGCAAATGGGGTAGAGCCAGCTTGTTCCGTAACAAAGGATGTTGTAGGGGGAGCTCTTGGGGAGAGATTCAATTCAGGGACAATATCACGAGTGTCATCATGAGAATTGACAACTTCAGTATCCCTAGGGAGAACAGAAATCTGGTGCTGTACTCTATGAGAAGCAACATTATGCAAAACAGCCGCAACATCTTGAGTACTGGAATTGGAACCCCCAGTCTTGTGAATAACCTCATTACATGCACTCTGTAGAGCCTTATGAACAGCTTCTGGAAGGGGCTGTCCACGTTTTGCCATCATAGGTAAATTACTCTCTTTTGGAGCCAAACTCACCCTTATTCAATCTTGCCTTTCTGCGATGCCTCTTTATTATTTATCTCTCATTGATCCTCCAAAAGGGGTCTTTCGTGCTATGGAAAGGATTATTATGAGATTTTTTTGGAGTTCTAATGATGGGGAGAAGAAATGTCATTGGCTTTCTTGGGATAAAATGAGTTGGCCGATCGAAGAGGGAGGTTTGGGGATTCGAAAATTTGAAGATATGGCTATGGCCTTCTCCATGAAACTTTGGTGGCGGTTGCGTACTTCTAAATCCTTATGGAGTGATCTTATGCTGGCTAAATATTGTTGGGATATACATCCTATGGATGCTTTTCTCCCTTCGTACTCTTCTCATATTTGGAAAAGATTAATTGCAGCAAAGCCTTTAGTGGAGGATAGATTAGCATGGAGGGTTGGGAGAGGTGACATTACCATTCATGAAAAATGGCTGGATGGAGATATGGGTCCTATTCCTTTTGATCACGCTGAAGTTTCTACTCTATTCCATAATGGTACCCCTCGTAATGATCATATCCGAGAGACCTATGTCCAGCAACTTGTGTCTCTTATAAACTCCCAGGATATCTCTCTATCGGATAAGGAGGATGTCCCTATATGGACGCCTTCTACTAATGGCAAGTTCTCAGTCACTTCTGCTTGGAAAGAATGCCGGTCAAGTCGTGCCCACTCTGTTATTTATTCTTTTTGCTGGAGCAAGTATATCCCAAAAAAGATTTCGGTTTTTCTTTGGCGTGCTTTACATAATGGTTTGCCGACGGATGAGAGAATTCGGTCTAAAGGTATCCTCCTTGCATCCAAATGTAATTGTTGCATGGCTGCAAGAGAAGAATCCATTGCGCATATTCTGGTTCATGGGGATATTGCCAAGAAAGTTTGGGATTTCTTTAGTGGTTTGTGTGGTATTCGAAGTTTCATGGGTAGTTTGAATCAGGTTATCATTAGTTGGTGGCAAGGTCACTCTAAGGCTGATTTTAATGCCTCTTCTTGGCTTTCTCGTCTTCTTCCAGCCCTTATCTTATGGGAAATTTGGGGCCATTGATAATGAGAGACACGGAAAGAAATAATCTGATTTGTATCCTCAATAACTTCACAATTTAGGCCATGTTTCCAAAAAACCCAAATAATACCAGTAACTTGAACCATATCAACAAATTCTGAAACAATAGCTTCCTTGATAGGTTTACCTCCCATCTTTTCAGCCTGCTCAAGAACACAATTGAAATCACCAACAATTAACCAAGGAAGAGATGTCTCATTCAGATCTATGAGAGTGTCCCACAATTCACGCCTCTCATATCTATCACAACTTGCATAAACAACAGTCAAACGCACCGGAGAAGCCCAAAAAGGATGAGAGACTTCAAGAGTCATTTCTTGAGTAGAATTGTGTACAACCAAACAATCAAATCCATGCTTCCAGAATACCCAAATTTTACTATTACAATTGGAGACACCATCAATACACCCAAGAGTACGCATAGTTCTCTTCAATTGACTAGCAGGAAGTTTAGGTTCAGAAATAGCAATAAAAGAAGCTCCATATAGTCTAAGTAATCTTTTTAATCTACGGAGAGAAGATTTATTACCAATCCCTCTCACATTCCAATTTATCACAGCTACCATTGGAAAACAAAGAAAAAGAGTAAAACGAGGTACCATTTTAGGAAGGCGGGGAAGCGGATTGGCTCCTCTTTTTTCGAGACTTCTCGAGGGTAAAGCCATCAGCATCAACATTCATATTAGCTTGACCAGCAAATGGGGTAGAGCCAGCTTGTTCCGTAACAAAGGATGTTGTAGGGGGAGCTCTTGGGGAGAGATTCAATTCAGGGACAATATCACGAGTGTCATCATGAGAATTGACAACTTCAGTATCCCTAGGGAGAACAGAAATCTGGTGCTGTACTCTATGAGAAGCAACATTATGCAAAACAGCCGCAACATCTTGAGTACTGGAATTGGAACCCCCAGTCTTGTGAATAACCTCATTACATGCACTCTGTAGAGCCTTATGAACAGCTTCTGGAAGGGGCTGTCCACGTTTTGCCATCATAGGTAAATTACTCTCTTTTGGAGCCAAACTCACCCTTATTCAATCTTGCCTTTCTGCGATGCCTCTTTATTATTTATCTCTCATTGATCCTCCAAAAGGGGTCTTTCGTGCTATGGAAAGGATTATTATGAGATTTTTTTGGAGTTCTAATGATGGGGAGAAGAAATGTCATTGGCTTTCTTGGGATAAAATGAGTTGGCCGATCGAAGAGGGAGGTTTGGGGATTCGAAAATTTGAAGATATGGCTATGGCCTTCTCCATGAAACTTTGGTGGCGGTTGCGTACTTCTAAATCCTTATGGAGTGATCTTATGCTGGCTAAATATTGTTGGGATATACATCCTATGGATGCTTTTCTCCCTTCGTACTCTTCTCATATTTGGAAAAGATTAATTGCAGCAAAGCCTTTAGTGGAGGATAGATTAGCATGGAGGGTTGGGAGAGGTGACATTACCATTCATGAAAAATGGCTGGATGGAGATATGGGTCCTATTCCTTTTGATCACGCTGAAGTTTCTACTCTATTCCATAATGGTACCCCTCGTAATGATCATATCCGAGAGACCTATGTCCAGCAACTTGTGTCTCTTATAAACTCCCAGGATATCTCTCTATCGGATAAGGAGGATGTCCCTATATGGACGCCTTCTACTAATGGCAAGTTCTCAGTCACTTCTGCTTGGAAAGAATGCCGGTCAAGTCGTGCCCACTCTGTTATTTATTCTTTTTGCTGGAGCAAGTATATCCCAAAAAAGATTTCGGTTTTTCTTTGGCGTGCTTTACATAATGGTTTGCCGACGGATGAGAGAATTCGGTCTAAAGGTATCCTCCTTGCATCCAAATGTAATTGTTGCATGGCTGCAAGAGAAGAATCCATTGCGCATATTCTGGTTCATGGGGATATTGCCAAGAAAGTTTGGGATTTCTTTAGTGGTTTGTGTGGTATTCGAAGTTTCATGGGTAGTTTGAATCAGGTTATCATTAGTTGGTGGCAAGGTCACTCTAAGGCTGATTTTAATGCCTCTTCTTGGCTTTCTCGTCTTCTTCCAGCCCTTATCTTATGGGAAATTTGGGGCCATTGATAATGAGAGACACGGAAAGAAATAATCTGATTTGTATCCTCAATAACTTCACAATTTAGGCCATGTTTCCAAAAAACCCAAATAATACCAGTAACTTGAACCATATCAACAAATTCTGAAACAATAGCTTCCTTGATAGGTTTACCTCCCATCTTTTCAGCCTGCTCAAGAACACAATTGAAATCACCAACAATTAACCAAGGAAGAGATGTCTCATTCAGATCTATGAGAGTGTCCCACAATTCACGCCTCTCATATCTATCACAACTTGCATAAACAACAGTCAAACGCACCGGAGAAGCCCAAAAAGGATGAGAGACTTCAAGAGTCATTTCTTGAGTAGAATTGTGTACAACCAAACAATCAAATCCATGCTTCCAGAATACCCAAATTTTACTATTACAATTGGAGACACCATCAATACACCCAAGAGTACGCATAGTTCTCTTCAATTGACTAGCAGGAAGTTTAGGTTCAGAAATAGCAATAAAAGAAGCTCCATATAGTCTAAGTAATCTTTTTAATCTACGGAGAGAAGATTTATTACCAATCCCTCTCACATTCCAATTTATCACAGCTACCATTGGAAAACAAAGAAAAAGAGTAAAACGAGGTACCATTTTAGGAAGGCGGGGAAGCGGATTGGCTCCTCTTTTTTCGAGACTTCTCGAGGGTAAAGCCATCAGCATCAACATTCATATTAGCTTGACCAGCAAATGGGGTAGAGCCAGCTTGTTCCGTAACAAAGGATGTTGTAGGGGGAGCTCTTGGGGAGAGATTCAATTCAGGGACAATATCACGAGTGTCATCATGAGAATTGACAACTTCAGTATCCCTAGGGAGAACAGAAATCTGGTGCTGTACTCTATGAGAAGCAACATTATGCAAAACAGCCGCAACATCTTGAGTACTGGAATTGGAACCCCCAGTCTTGTGAATAACCTCATTACATGCACTCTGTAGAGCCTTATGAACAGCTTCTGGAAGGGGCTGTCCACGTTTTGCCATCATAGGTAAATTACTCTCTTTTGGAGCCAAACTCACCCTTATTCAATCTTGCCTTTCTGCGATGCCTCTTTATTATTTATCTCTCATTGATCCTCCAAAAGGGGTCTTTCGTGCTATGGAAAGGATTATTATGAGATTTTTTTGGAGTTCTAATGATGGGGAGAAGAAATGTCATTGGCTTTCTTGGGATAAAATGAGTTGGCCGATCGAAGAGGGAGGTTTGGGGATTCGAAAATTTGAAGATATGGCTATGGCCTTCTCCATGAAACTTTGGTGGCGGTTGCGTACTTCTAAATCCTTATGGAGTGATCTTATGCTGGCTAAATATTGTTGGGATATACATCCTATGGATGCTTTTCTCCCTTCGTACTCTTCTCATATTTGGAAAAGATTAATTGCAGCAAAGCCTTTAGTGGAGGATAGATTAGCATGGAGGGTTGGGAGAGGTGACATTACCATTCATGAAAAATGGCTGGATGGAGATATGGGTCCTATTCCTTTTGATCACGCTGAAGTTTCTACTCTATTCCATAATGGTACCCCTCGTAATGATCATATCCGAGAGACCTATGTCCAGCAACTTGTGTCTCTTATAAACTCCCAGGATATCTCTCTATCGGATAAGGAGGATGTCCCTATATGGACGCCTTCTACTAATGGCAAGTTCTCAGTCACTTCTGCTTGGAAAGAATGCCGGTCAAGTCGTGCCCACTCTGTTATTTATTCTTTTTGCTGGAGCAAGTATATCCCAAAAAAGATTTCGGTTTTTCTTTGGCGTGCTTTACATAATGGTTTGCCGACGGATGAGAGAATTCGGTCTAAAGGTATCCTCCTTGCATCCAAATGTAATTGTTGCATGGCTGCAAGAGAAGAATCCATTGCGCATATTCTGGTTCATGGGGATATTGCCAAGAAAGTTTGGGATTTCTTTAGTGGTTTGTGTGGTATTCGAAGTTTCATGGGTAGTTTGAATCAGGTTATCATTAGTTGGTGGCAAGGTCACTCTAAGGCTGATTTTAATGCCTCTTCTTGGCTTTCTCGTCTTCTTCCAGCCCTTATCTTATGGGAAATTTGGGGCCATTGATAATGAGAGACACGGAAAGAAATAATCTGATTTGTATCCTCAATAACTTCACAATTTAGGCCATGTTTCCAAAAAACCCAAATAATACCAGTAACTTGAACCATATCAACAAATTCTGAAACAATAGCTTCCTTGATAGGTTTACCTCCCATCTTTTCAGCCTGCTCAAGAACACAATTGAAATCACCAACAATTAACCAAGGAAGAGATGTCTCATTCAGATCTATGAGAGTGTCCCACAATTCACGCCTCTCATATCTATCACAACTTGCATAAACAACAGTCAAACGCACCGGAGAAGCCCAAAAAGGATGAGAGACTTCAAGAGTCATTTCTTGAGTAGAATTGTGTACAACCAAACAATCAAATCCATGCTTCCAGAATACCCAAATTTTACTATTACAATTGGAGACACCATCAATACACCCAAGAGTACGCATAGTTCTCTTCAATTGACTAGCAGGAAGTTTAGGTTCAGAAATAGCAATAAAAGAAGCTCCATATAGTCTAAGTAATCTTTTTAATCTACGGAGAGAAGATTTATTACCAATCCCTCTCACATTCCAATTTATCACAGCTACCATTGGAAAACAAAGAAAAAGAGTAAAACGAGGTACCATTTTAGGAAGGCGGGGAAGCGGATTGGCTCCTCTTTTTTCGAGACTTCTCGAGGGTAAAGCCATCAGCATCAACATTCATATTAGCTTGACCAGCAAATGGGGTAGAGCCAGCTTGTTCCGTAACAAAGGATGTTGTAGGGGGAGCTCTTGGGGAGAGATTCAATTCAGGGACAATATCACGAGTGTCATCATGAGAATTGACAACTTCAGTATCCCTAGGGAGAACAGAAATCTGGTGCTGTACTCTATGAGAAGCAACATTATGCAAAACAGCCGCAACATCTTGAGTACTGGAATTGGAACCCCCAGTCTTGTGAATAACCTCATTACATGCACTCTGTAGAGCCTTATGAACAGCTTCTGGAAGGGGCTGTCCACGTTTTGCCATCATAGGTAAATTACTCTCTTTTGGAGCCAAACTCACCCTTATTCAATCTTGCCTTTCTGCGATGCCTCTTTATTATTTATCTCTCATTGATCCTCCAAAAGGGGTCTTTCGTGCTATGGAAAGGATTATTATGAGATTTTTTTGGAGTTCTAATGATGGGGAGAAGAAATGTCATTGGCTTTCTTGGGATAAAATGAGTTGGCCGATCGAAGAGGGAGGTTTGGGGATTCGAAAATTTGAAGATATGGCTATGGCCTTCTCCATGAAACTTTGGTGGCGGTTGCGTACTTCTAAATCCTTATGGAGTGATCTTATGCTGGCTAAATATTGTTGGGATATACATCCTATGGATGCTTTTCTCCCTTCGTACTCTTCTCATATTTGGAAAAGATTAATTGCAGCAAAGCCTTTAGTGGAGGATAGATTAGCATGGAGGGTTGGGAGAGGTGACATTACCATTCATGAAAAATGGCTGGATGGAGATATGGGTCCTATTCCTTTTGATCACGCTGAAGTTTCTACTCTATTCCATAATGGTACCCCTCGTAATGATCATATCCGAGAGACCTATGTCCAGCAACTTGTGTCTCTTATAAACTCCCAGGATATCTCTCTATCGGATAAGGAGGATGTCCCTATATGGACGCCTTCTACTAATGGCAAGTTCTCAGTCACTTCTGCTTGGAAAGAATGCCGGTCAAGTCGTGCCCACTCTGTTATTTATTCTTTTTGCTGGAGCAAGTATATCCCAAAAAAGATTTCGGTTTTTCTTTGGCGTGCTTTACATAATGGTTTGCCGACGGATGAGAGAATTCGGTCTAAAGGTATCCTCCTTGCATCCAAATGTAATTGTTGCATGGCTGCAAGAGAAGAATCCATTGCGCATATTCTGGTTCATGGGGATATTGCCAAGAAAGTTTGGGATTTCTTTAGTGGTTTGTGTGGTATTCGAAGTTTCATGGGTAGTTTGAATCAGGTTATCATTAGTTGGTGGCAAGGTCACTCTAAGGCTGATTTTAATGCCTCTTCTTGGCTTTCTCGTCTTCTTCCAGCCCTTATCTTATGGGAAATTTGGGGCCATTGATAATGAGAGACACGGAAAGAAATAATCTGATTTGTATCCTCAATAACTTCACAATTTAGGCCATGTTTCCAAAAAACCCAAATAATACCAGTAACTTGAACCATATCAACAAATTCTGAAACAATAGCTTCCTTGATAGGTTTACCTCCCATCTTTTCAGCCTGCTCAAGAACACAATTGAAATCACCAACAATTAACCAAGGAAGAGATGTCTCATTCAGATCTATGAGAGTGTCCCACAATTCACGCCTCTCATATCTATCACAACTTGCATAAACAACAGTCAAACGCACCGGAGAAGCCCAAAAAGGATGAGAGACTTCAAGAGTCATTTCTTGAGTAGAATTGTGTACAACCAAACAATCAAATCCATGCTTCCAGAATACCCAAATTTTACTATTACAATTGGAGACACCATCAATACACCCAAGAGTACGCATAGTTCTCTTCAATTGACTAGCAGGAAGTTTAGGTTCAGAAATAGCAATAAAAGAAGCTCCATATAGTCTAAGTAATCTTTTTAATCTACGGAGAGAAGATTTATTACCAATCCCTCTCACATTCCAATTTATCACAGCTACCATTGGAAAACAAAGAAAAAGAGTAAAACGGGGTACCATTTTAGGAAGGCGGGGAAGCGGATTGGCTCCTCTTTTTTCGAGACTTCTCGAGGGTAAAGCCATCAGCATCAACATTCATATTAGCTTGACCAGCAAATGGGGTAGAGCCAGCTTGTTCCGTAACAAAGGATGTTGTAGTTGGAGCTCTTGGGGAAAGATTCAATTCAGGGACAATATCACGAGTGTCATCATGAGAATTGACAACTTCAGTATCCCTAGGGAGAACAGAAATCTGGTGCTGTACTCTATGAGAAGCAACATTATGCAAAACAGCCGCAACATCTTGAGTACTGGAATTGGAACCCCCAGTCTTGTGAATAACCTCATTACATGCACTCTGTAGAGCCTTATGAACAGCTTCTGGAAGGGGCTGTCCACGTTTTGCCATCATAGGTAAATTACTCTCTTTTGGAGCCAAACTCACCCTTATTCAATCTTGCCTTTCTGCGATGCCTCTTTATTATTTATCTCTCATTGATCCTCCAAAAGGGGTCTTTCGTGCTATGGAAAGGATTATTATGAGATTTTTTTGGAGTTCTAATGATGGGGAGAAGAAATGTCATTGGCTTTCTTGGGATAAAATGAGTTGGCCGATCGAAGAGGGAGGTTTGGGGATTCGAAAATTTGAAGATATGGCTATGGCCTTCTCCATGAAACTTTGGTGGCGGTTGCGTACTTCTAAATCCTTATGGAGTGATCTTATGCTGGCTAAATATTGTTGGGATATACATCCTATGGATGCTTTTCTCCCTTCGTACTCTTCTCATATTTGGAAAAGATTAATTGCAGCAAAGCCTTTAGTGGAGGATAGATTAGCATGGAGGGTTGGGAGAGGTGACATTACCATTCATGAAAAATGGCTGGATGGAGATATGGGTCCTATTCCTTTTGATCACGCTGAAGTTTCTACTCTATTCCATAATGGTACCCCTCGTAATGATCATATCCGAGAGACCTATGTCCAGCAACTTGTGTCTCTTATAAACTCCCAGGATATCTCTCTATCGGATAAGGAGGATGTCCCTATATGGACGCCTTCTACTAATGGCAAGTTCTCAGTCACTTCTGCTTGGAAAGAATGCCGGTCAAGTCGTGCCCACTCTGTTATTTATTCTTTTTGCTGGAGCAAGTATATCCCAAAAAAGATTTCGGTTTTTCTTTGGCGTGCTTTACATAATGGTTTGCCGACGGATGAGAGAATTCGGTCTAAAGGTATCCTCCTTGCATCCAAATGTAATTGTTGCATGGCTGCAAGAGAAGAATCCATTGCGCATATTCTGGTTCATGGGGATATTGCCAAGAAAGTTTGGGATTTCTTTAGTGGTTTGTGTGGTATTCGAAGTTTCATGGGTAGTTTGAATCAGGTTATCATTAGTTGGTGGCAAGGTCACTCTAAGGCTGATTTTAATGCCTCTTCTTGGCTTTCTCGTCTTCTTCCAGCCCTTATCTTATGGGAAATTTGGGGCCATTGATAATGAGAGACACGGAAAGAAATAATCTGATTTGTATCCTCAATAACTTCACAATTTAGGCCATGTTTCCAAAAAACCCAAATAATACCAGTAACTTGAACCATATCAACAAATTCTGAAACAATAGCTTCCTTGATAGGTTTACCTCCCATCTTTTCAGCCTGCTCAAGAACACAATTGAAATCACCAACAATTAACCAAGGAAGAGATGTCTCATTCAGATCTATGAGAGTGTCCCACAATTCACGCCTCTCATATCTATCACAACTTGCATAAACAACAGTCAAACGCACCGGAGAAGCCCAAAAAGGATGAGAGACTTCAAGAGTCATTTCTTGAGTAGAATTGTGTACAACCAAACAATCAAATCCATGCTTCCAGAATACCCAAATTTTACTATTACAATTGGAGACACCATCAATACACCCAAGAGTACGCATAGTTCTCTTCAATTGACTAGCAGGAAGTTTAGGTTCAGAAATAGCAATAAAAGAAGCTCCATATAGTCTAAGTAATCTTTTTAATCTACGGAGAGAAGATTTATTACCAATCCCTCTCACATTCCAATTTATCACAGCTACCATTGGAAAACAAAGAAAAAGAGTAAAACGAGGTACCATTTTAGGAAGGCGGGGAAGCGGATTGGCTCCTCTTTTTTCGAGACTTCTCGAGGGTAAAGCCATCAGCATCAACATTCATATTAGCTTGACCAGCAAATGGGGTAGAGCCAGCTTGTTCCGTAACAAAGGATGTTGTAGGGGGAGCTCTTGGGGAGAGATTCAATTCAGGGACAATATCACGAGTGTCATCATGAGAATTGACAACTTCAGTATCCCTAGGGAGAACAGAAATCTGGTGCTGTACTCTATGAGAAGCAACATTATGCAAAACAGCCGCAACATCTTGAGTACTGGAATTGGAACCCCCAGTCTTGTGAATAACCTCATTACATGCACTCTGTAGAGCCTTATGAACAGCTTCTGGAAGGGGCTGTCCACGTTTTGCCATCATAGGTAAATTACTCTCTTTTGGAGCCAAACTCACCCTTATTCAATCTTGCCTTTCTGCGATGCCTCTTTATTATTTATCTCTCATTGATCCTCCAAAAGGGGTCTTTCGTGCTATGGAAAGGATTATTATGAGATTTTTTTGGAGTTCTAATGATGGGGAGAAGAAATGTCATTGGCTTTCTTGGGATAAAATGAGTTGGCCGATCGAAGAGGGAGGTTTGGGGATTCGAAAATTTGAAGATATGGCTATGGCCTTCTCCATGAAACTTTGGTGGCGGTTGCGTACTTCTAAATCCTTATGGAGTGATCTTATGCTGGCTAAATATTGTTGGGATATACATCCTATGGATGCTTTTCTCCCTTCGTACTCTTCTCATATTTGGAAAAGATTAATTGCAGCAAAGCCTTTAGTGGAGGATAGATTAGCATGGAGGGTTGGGAGAGGTGACATTACCATTCATGAAAAATGGCTGGATGGAGATATGGGTCCTATTCCTTTTGATCACGCTGAAGTTTCTACTCTATTCCATAATGGTACCCCTCGTAATGATCATAT
Source organism: Campanula takesimana (assembly GCA_026119855.1). Taxonomy (NCBI): domain Eukaryota; kingdom Viridiplantae; phylum Streptophyta; class Magnoliopsida; order Asterales; family Campanulaceae; genus Campanula; species Campanula takesimana. Next base: position 47,322 of record JAOWBW010001236.1, on the reverse strand, counting down.
CCGAGAGACCTATGTCCAGCAACTTGTGTCTCTTATAAACTCCCAGGATATCTCTCTATCGGATAAGGAGGATGTCCCTATATGGACGCCTTCTACTAATGGCAAGTTCTCAGTCACTTCTGCTTGGAAAGAATGCCGGTCAAGTCGTGCCCACTCTGTTATTTATTCTTTTTGCTGGAGCAAGTATATCCCAAAAAAGATTTCGGTTTTTCTTTGGCGTGCTTTACATAATGGTTTGCCGACGGATGAGAGAATTCGGTCTAAAGGTATCCTCCTTGCATCCAAATGTAATTGTTGCATGGCTGCAAGAGAAGAATCCATTGCGCATATTCTGGTTCATGGGGATATTGCCAAGAAAGTTTGGGATTTCTTTAGTGGTTTGTGTGGTATTCGAAGTTTCATGGGTAGTTTGAATCAGGTTATCATTAGTTGGTGGCAAGGTCACTCTAAGGCTGATTTTAATGCCTCTTCTTGGCTTTCTCGTCTTCTTCCAGCCCTTATCTTATGGGAAATTTGGGGCCATTGATAATGAGAGACACGGAAAGAAATAATCTGATTTGTATCCTCAATAACTTCACAATTTAGGCCATGTTTCCAAAAAACCCAAATAATACCAGTAACTTGAACCATATCAACAAATTCTGAAACAATAGCTTCCTTGATAGGTTTACCTCCCATCTTTTCAGCCTGCTCAAGAACACAATTGAAATCACCAACAATTAACCAAGGAAGAGATGTCTCATTCAGATCTATGAGAGTGTCCCACAATTCACGCCTCTCATATCTATCACAACTTGCATAAACAACAGTCAAACGCACCGGAGAAGCCCAAAAAGGATGAGAGACTTCAAGAGTCATTTCTTGAGTAGAATTGTGTACAACCAAACAATCAAATCCATGCTTCCAGAATACCCAAATTTTACTATTACAATTGGAGACACCATCAATACACCCAAGAGTACGCATAGTTCTCTTCAATTGACTAGCAGGAAGTTTAGGTTCAGAAATAGCAATAAAAGAAGCTCCATATAGTCTAAGTAATCTTTTTAATCTACGGAGAGAAGATTTATTACCAATCCCTCTCACATTCCAATTTATCACAGCTACCATTGGAAAACAAAGAAAAAGAGTAAACGAGGTACCATTTTAGGAAGGCGGGGAAGCGGATTGGCTCCTCTTTTTTCGAGACTTCTCGAGGGTAAAGCCATCAGCATCAACATTCATATTAGCTTGACCAGCAAATGGGGTAGAGCCAGCTTGTTCCGTAACAAAGGATGTTGTAGGGGGAGCTCTTGGGGAGAGATTCAATTCAGGGACAATATCACGAGTGTCATCATGAGAATTGACAACTTCAGTATCCCTAGGGAGAACAGAAATCTGGTGCTGTACTCTATGAGAAGCAACATTATGCAAAACAGCCGCAACATCTTGAGTACTGGAATTGGAACCCCCAGTCTTGTGAATAACCTCATTACATGCACTCTGTAGAGCCTTATGAACAGCTTCTGGAAGGGGCTGTCCACGTTTTGCCATCATAGGTAAATTACTCTCTTTCGGAGCCAAACTCACCCTTATTCAATCTTGCCTTTCTGCGATGCCTCTTTATTATTTATCTCTCATTGATCCTCCAAAAGGGGTCTTTCGTGCTATGGAAAGGATTATTATGAGATTTTTTTGGAGTTCTAATGATGGGGAGAAGAAATGTCATTGGCTTTCTTGGGATAAAATGAGTTGGCCGATCGAAGAGGGAGGTTTGGGGATTCGAAAATTTGAAGATATGGCTATGGCCTTCTCCATGAAACTTTGGTGGCGGTTGCGTACTTCTAAATCCTTATGGAGTGATCTTATGCTGGCTAAATATTGTTGGGATATACATCCTATGGATGCTTTTCTCCCTTCGTACTCTTCTCATATTTGGAAAAGATTAATTGCAGCAAAGCCTTTAGTGGAGGATAGATTAGCATGGAGGGTTGGGAGAGGTGACATTACCATTCATGAAAAATGGCTGGATGGAGATATGGGTCCTATTCCTTTTGATCACGCTGAAGTTTCTACTCTATTCCATAATGGTACCCCTCGTAATGATCATATCCGAGAGACCTATGTCCAGCAACTTGTGTCTCTTATAAACTCCCAGGATATCTCTCTATCGGATAAGGAGGATGTCCCTATATGGACGCCTTCTACTAATGGCAAGTTCTCAGTCACTTCTGCTTGGAAAGAATGCCGGTCAAGTCGTGCCCACTCTGTTATTTATTCTTTTTGCTGGAGCAAGTATATCCCAAAAAAGATTTCGGTTTTTCTTTGGCGTGCTTTACATAATGGTTTGCCGACGGATGAGAGAATTCGGTCTAAAGGTATCCTCCTTGCATCCAAATGTAATTGTTGCATGGCTGCAAGAGAAGAATCCATTGCGCATATTCTGGTTCATGGGGATATTGCCAAGAAAGTTTGGGATTTCTTTAGTGGTTTGTGTGGTATTCGAAGTTTCATGGGTAGTTTGAATCAGGTTATCATTAGTTGGTGGCAAGGTCACTCTAAGGCTGATTTTAATGCCTCTTCTTGGCTTTCTCGTCTTCTTCCAGCCCTTATCTTATGGGAAATTTGGGGCCATTGATAATGAGAGACACGGAAAGAAATAATCTGATTTGTATCCTCAATAACTTCACAATTTAGGCCATGTTTCCAAAAAACCCAAATAATACCAGTAACTTGAACCATATCAACAAATTCTGAAACAATAGCTTCCTTGATAGGTTTACCTCCCATCTTTTCAGCCTGCTCAAGAACACAATTGAAATCACCAACAATTAACCAAGGAAGAGATGTCTCATTCAGATCTATGAGAGTGTCCCACAATTCACGCCTCTCATATCTATCACAACTTGCATAAACAACAGTCAAACGCACCGGAGAAGCCCAAAAAGGATGAGAGACTTCAAGAGTCATTTCTTGAGTAGAATTGTGTACAACCAAACAATCAAATCCATGCTTCCAGAATACCCAAATTTTACTATTACAATTGGAGACACCATCAATACACCCAAGAGTACGCATAGTTCTCTTCAATTGACTAGCAGGAAGTTTAGGTTCAGAAATAGCAATAAAAGAAGCTCCATATAGTCTAAGTAATCTTTTTAATCTACGGAGAGAAGATTTATTACCAATCCCTCTCACATTCCAATTTATCACAGCTACCATTGGAAAACAAAGAAAAAGAGTAAACGAGGTACCATTTTAGGAAGGCGGGGAAGCGGATTGGCTCCTCTTTTTTCGAGACTTCTCGAGGGTAAAGCCATCAGCATCAACATTCATATTAGCTTGACCAGCAAATGGGGTAGAGCCAGCTTGTTCCGTAACAAAGGATGTTGTAGGGGGAGCTCTTGGGGAGAGATTCAATTCAGGGACAATATCACGAGTGTCATCATGAGAATTGACAACTTCAGTATCCCTAGGGAGAACAGAAATCTGGTGCTGTACTCTATGAGAAGCAACATTATGCAAAACAGCCGCAACATCTTGAGTACTGGAATTGGAACCCCCAGTCTTGTGAATAACCTCATTACATGCACTCTGTAGAGCCTTATGAACAGCTTCTGGAAGGGGCTGTCCACGTTTTGCCATCATAGGTAAATTACTCTCTTTCGGAGCCAAACTCACCCTTATTCAATCTTGCCTTTCTGCGATGCCTCTTTATTATTTATCTCTCATTGATCCTCCAAAAGGGGTCTTTCGTGCTATGGAAAGGATTATTATGAGATTTTTTTGGAGTTCTAATGATGGGGAGAAGAAATGTCATTGGCTTTCTTGGGATAAAATGAGTTGGCCGATCGAAGAGGGAGGTTTGGGGATTCGAAAATTTGAAGATATGGCTATGGCCTTCTCCATGAAACTTTGGTGGCGGTTGCGTACTTCTAAATCCTTATGGAGTGATCTTATGCTGGCTAAATATTGTTGGGATATACATCCTATGGATGCTTTTCTCCCTTCGTACTCTTCTCATATTTGGAAAAGATTAATTGCAGCAAAGCCTTTAGTGGAGGATAGATTAGCATGGAGGGTTGGGAGAGGTGACATTACCATTCATGAAAAATGGCTGGATGGAGATATGGGTCCTATTCCTTTTGATCACGCTGAAGTTTCTACTCTATTCCATAATGGTACCCCTCGTAATGATCATATCCGAGAGACCTATGTCCAGCAACTTGTGTCTCTTATAAACTCCCAGGATATCTCTCTATCGGATAAGGAGGATGTCCCTATATGGACGCCTTCTACTAATGGCAAGTTCTCAGTCACTTCTGCTTGGAAAGAATGCCGGTCAAGTCGTGCCCACTCTGTTATTTATTCTTTTTGCTGGAGCAAGTATATCCCAAAAAAGATTTCGGTTTTTCTTTGGCGTGCTTTACATAATGGTTTGCCGACGGATGAGAGAATTCGGTCTAAAGGTATCCTCCTTGCATCCAAATGTAATTGTTGCATGGCTGCAAGAGAAGAATCCATTGCGCATATTCTGGTTCATGGGGATATTGCCAAGAAAGTTTGGGATTTCTTTAGTGGTTTGTGTGGTATTCGAAGTTTCATGGGTAGTTTGAATCAGGTTATCATTAGTTGGTGGCAAGGTCACTCTAAGGCTGATTCTAATGCCTCTTCTTGGCTTTCTCGTCTTCTTCCAGCCCTTATCTTATGGGAAATTTGGTGTGCTCGTAATAAGTGCAGATTTGAAGGTGTTAATATGAACACCAATGCTATTATTCACAAGGTACGTTGTCAAACTTCTAACATCGCCTCCTCTTTCTCCCTTTCTTTCCCAAAAAGTCAAGAAAATAATTATATTATGGATCTGTTCCATTTAGTCCCTAAACCCTTTTTGATGCCTAATATTCGGATGGTGGCTTGGGATTTTCCAAATGTTGATGAGATTAAGCTGAATACGGATGGAGACTCTAGGGGTAACCCGGGAATTGCTTCAGGAGGTGGTATTTTTAGGGACCACAAAGGAGATTTTATTCTTGGTTATTCTCATTTTTATGGTTGCCAATCCAACATGATGGCGGAGACCTTGGCTGCTAGGGATGGGCTGGTCTTAGCTCAAACGCATGGATTTCATCGTGTTTGGTTAGTGGTTGACTCTCAGGTTTTGATGCGTATTCTTATTCGGGAGTACCATATCCCATGGACCATTTGGTATGTTATCTCCCATATTCATAGATTAATGGCTCAAATGGAGATTCGGATCACTCATATTCTTCGGGAAGGTAATGGTGTAGCAGATGGTCTTGCCAACATTGCTGCAAATGAAGCAAGAAATTTCACATTTACATCTCTTAGTGACATTCCTAGGCCTTGTAAAGGCTGTCTTGGCTTGGATAAGGCTAGGACTCCCTATGCTCGGTTTAGTTAGTTTTATGGCCAGGTTTTTATATATATTGTTTTCTATTTATTGTAATCACCCCTCCCTCTATTGTAGAGGACCATACGACGTGTGTATGGCCTTTCCCCTAGTTTTCCTCTTCTGGTGGTTGAGGTTGTCATGTCCCCCACCATGTTTGTATTTTTTTCCATTATCTAATAAAATATAGGGAGGTGCCGCCCTCCTTTCGCCAAAAAAAAAAAAAAGACTAATTATTATCTAAGTCATTAGAGTTATTAGTTAATTCATCATTTATGACGCTAGCAATCTCAGGATACTCGGAAAGATCTATGTTTTCATTAAGAAAGTAGGGGAATACACGTTCCGCGATGGCATCCAAGTCTTCTTGGGTGAGCTCATCCGCGGTATCTGATTCTAAGGTAAGAGTTACAAATTTTCTTTCCCTATGGGGATGGGGAGTACACCCTAATTCTTTGACCATGAAGTCTTCACTTGCTATTGGTCCCCTAGTTGTGTACCAGTTCTTGATGGCACAACCCAAGGAGTTTTATAACAACCATTAAGAATCTTGACCACTACTTCAGAGTCAAGTTCTAACCATAAAACATTATATCCTCTAGCAATAGCCAAACGTAGCCCATCCACAACAGCCCTTACTTCAGCCATAGTATTGGAAGCATGACCATAAAAGTTAGCAAAAGAAAAAATAAACTCACCATTATGTCCTCGAAACACACTACCACCCGCAGCCAAGCCTGGATTTCCCCTAGAAGCACCATCAGTATTAAGTTTTACCATCCCAAAATCTGGGGGGCGCCAAAAATGAGTTTCATAGGGGCAATCTTTATAGGGCCTAACTTAATATGAAAAAACTGAGATAGATGAGCATCCGTGCTATGAAAGGACAACCCATGGCCTTTGGAGATGGCTATAATCTGCTCTCTCACCGCTTGAATAACCAGAGAAGGATTAGGATCAATACCATCAAAATAACACTTAACGAGTTTCGACCCAAATCAAAGGCGAGACACAGAAGCAGTGTGATTATGAATGAACGTTCAAAATGGGGTGTTGACAGTTGCACAACAATTTCTCTACAACAACTCCTTCTCCAAGTTAAAGTTTGAAGTTCTTCTTTTCTAAATGTACTTTATTCTTTTTCTCTTATTTTACTTGTCTAGTCATTATATGCAATCCCCATCAAATGTGACATGACCAAATAACCACTTTATTATATTAAAGTTGGTTAAGGTTATCTCCCTACATTCTAACTCTACTTTAATTTCCCCATTTTATATTAAAGTAATTGCTAGCATAGTTATTACATATAATCTTTAGCATAAAATCAATAAAACAAGTTACTTTTTATTTCTCTTTTGCAATTCCCCTTTTCCTTTCCATGTAATTGTTAGCACATTTCTCATATTATTAGGACATTTATGCATTAGAACACCTTTAGTAGTAAAACCCGCATAAGCGGGGCGGAGTGGGTGTTTAAGTATTTCTCACTCCGTCACCTAACCCCCGAACCCTTCTCTCCCGAATCTTTGGTTTCGTAATAATAAAATAGGCTATTTCTTTAGGTTTTCTTGTGTTCCTTTAAAAACATAGGTGGCGACTCTACAATCTAAAATCGATTAGAGATCTTAGGATCATTCCACCGCTCTAGCCAAGTAGTGGGGCTTCTCACGGGGAGAGCATATAGGGTTAAACTTGCATTTTTTATTTTGGGGGTTCTTTTTTCTGTTTTCTGGGCATTCTGGTGAAGAGGGTGGGAAGCGTGCGCCTCTGGCCTTCTTGGCCTAAAGCGCGCGCGTCCAACCCTTTGAACCAGAATCGCCCGCCTTCAATCTTGTCCTTCAATTTCATGTTTCTGTGCTAACAAGTTTGTGCAGGTATGAGCGCGCGCCCTTCCCGGTCGGTTTCTCCAGTTCGGTTGTTTGTAAGGACTTGATTGTTGCTCGATTGTTGTGAGTCGCCACCATGTTTATCGGAACACGGACTATGAGATTCTTGAGATCGGGAGTTAAGTTATGGATTGGGAAGGTCAAGGAGCACCCAATCCACCCGATCTAGGATCGGTCTTGCTTACGAAATCATCATCATCATCTTTCAATCATGCATTCATGTACAAAAGGAACCAAATAATTAATTTATTATTTATTTGAGATGTCGGATCATGTGCTTCGAGACCATCTCCATAAATTGGAGAGGCTCTAGGCTGATACTTTAATGGAATCACACTACTTCAAAGCAAAGATGGAGATGAGAAGATAGAAAACAAGGATTTAACCTAAGCGTTCTTCGAGTATCCTATGGATGGCCTTGACTAAAGGCCTTTATGATCCAAAAATCTTGACTTGAATGGTATTATGAAGGTTTGAATTTCGTGGGTGAGGAAGAGAGGCTGATTATGAGGAGCTTTTGAAAAGATTTTCCTTGCTTTTTGGATGAATGACCATTCTAGAGGTTTTTCGATTCAAGAACCTCTATATTTATAGGATATCTTGACCTAGGGATCAAGCCAAGGGGGTAAGTTTGGATGGGAATCAAAGACTTGATTTCCAAGGAGGTATTTTTGGACTCTAGGATCGCTCATTAGGTTTTCCCCGGATTGCATGAGTGTTTGCCAAGAAACGGGTTTGAGATCAACAAGGAAACTGACTGAAACCCGACTGTCAAGGGGGATATCTCGTACGAGGCATCTCGTGTTTGAATCATGATTTGCCCTCCTGCAAAAGTTTAAATGTTCATTTTAGCCCCTAACTAACTAAGTCGGTCAGAAACATAACGAAACATGTCAAACTTAACGAGTTTCAACCCAAATCAAAGGCGAGACACAGAAGCAGTGTGATTATGAATGAACGTTCAAAATGGGGTGTCTATAGAGCCCCTCGGTGACGATACTTATGAAAGACGTAACGTCGTCGATTGAAAAGACACCATTTAGAACTTTAAGTATGGTCGTGCTGAAAAGCTGCCTGCGTATTCCTTGAAAGGAAATCAGACCAAATGTAGTTCGACTCCAATATACGCAAAAAAACGGAGGCTTGAGGTATTTTGAAAAAATAATTTTGAAAATAATACTGTAGTAAGTAAAGTTTAGAGTTTAGAGAGTAACCCATACTGAGGAATCAATGTCCTTGACCCAATTCTGAATATACTCCTTTTGTTGATGACGACCCGTCTCCAGTTGTAATCCATACTGAGGAATCAATCTCTTTGACCCAATTCTGAATATACCCTGTTGTTGATGACGAACCGCCTTCAGGTTTCTTGTGAATCCTATGTTATTAGCATACGCCTTGATAACAATTATGGGATTCCAGATTTTGGAGACACCAATTGCTCGGATCTTTCTTCTCCTTTTAACGCGACTTCCTTTCCGTTGAAAATATGAATCCTATGTCATTAGCTTACACCTTGATGACAATTATGGGACTCTGAGGGGTGTGAATCCTATGTTATTAGCATACGCCTTGATAACAATTATGGGACCACTGGGATTTGGAGACACCAATTACTCGGACCTATCTTCTCCTTCCAACGCGACTTCTTTTCCGTTGGAAAAATGAATCCTATGCCATTAACATACGTCTTGATGGAAATTATGGGACCCTAAATGGTGGGCATCCTGTGTTATTAACTTATGTCTCGATAACAGTTGTGGGGTTCCCATCTTTGTAAATCCTATGCCATTAACATACATCTCGATGAGAGTCATTGGATTTAGAGTTTGCTGAAGCAGATATTGTTGCTCACCCATGATCTTGGATGTGCGGTGAGAATAGATTCATACTGAGAAACAACTTTATTTGTTCCAATTCTGAAAATATTCTTTTTGTTGACGACTCAATGTTCCATCTTGAACCGGGTTCAGATTCGACCTTTCAGTCAAAAGCAGGGCTTTTTCTGACATTTCTATTAAAAGCGAGGCTTTTCTGACATTTTCGTTAAAAGCAGGGCTGTTCTGGATTTTCTGTTAAAAAGCAGGGCTTTTCTGGATTTTCCCAAAAAAACAGGGTTTTCTGAGGTTATCTGAGGATGTCTCGTACGAGGGAGGGATGTCTCGTACGAGACATCTCTGTTTTTGCGCGAAACAGACGCATATCAGGCGCTGAAAGGTGATTTCAAAATCACTTTTCATATTTCATTTCAAGAGTTCTCAACCCTAGGCGAGTTTCTTTCCCAAAATCTTCATCTTCACTAAGTTTTAGTGATTCTTAACCCTTTCAAATGGCCGGTGCACATCGTTCGCACAAGGAGCACCTTTTCAGTAGGCACATGAGGGGTAAGGTGTGGGCGACGGATGAGTTGTGTCCATTCCCCGCGGACCATATTTCTCATGCCGTTCGGACGAGGCGGGTAAGGATCTCTTCCTTTGACTGAGTTTCCATATCAATTTCGTTGTTGCATGTCTCAATTTGATGCTTTCGCAGTTCGACTTTTGTCAATTTTTCACCTAGAATTATCGCTGCTAGGGTTTATCATGCATGGCTGATCTTTGATGGGATTTCACCCTTGTTGAGGTTTGAAAATTATTGTAGTATAGTTGTACATGATTTCGATTTTTTTTTCTAGGCAATTCTACGATTTTTTGGGGAAAATGCTTAAATGAGGATTTTACCGATTTCCTGACATTCGTCCCTTTTGTCTCTGCCTTTGCAGCCATTCAGGATCATCAACAACTGTAGAGGCAGTGTACGAGCCATTGCTGAGAGGTGGGCAACTCTTAATGGTGAAATTAAGAAAGAGATCGAGAACCTCGGGCTTAAGCCTTTCTTTGACGGCTTGGTGGGCGAGAGGCGGAATGCTCATGTGCTCCAGGTTATTAGGGAGCGGTGGTTGGATAGTACCCACACCATGCATATGAGGTGGGGAGAGGTGGATACTGATTTCCTCCCTGGTAATGATGATATGAGGCACCTTCTGGGCTTCACTGTGTGCACCTCGGGCATGGGCGTCCCTCTTAAGTCCTTAAGGGATAAGGTGGATCCTTATATCACTGTCAATACGGGTCAGATGGGTTCTCTCAACACCCGTATATAGATGTCCGCGGTTTTCTGTGGTGGGCTTTCTCTGAGACGCTATTTTCTAATCATGCATCGAATGCCTTATTGACTCTGCTGAGCTGTCTGAGGGATATGGAGCATGTCACAGATGCTAGTTGGGGGTTAGCTGGCTTGGCCCACTGCTACATGGCCATGGATGAGAATTCACGGGATCGGGCGAACGCTGGCCTAGGCGGTTACAACCATGCCTGGGAGGTATGATACTCGTTCTCTATAGTGTTCCTCTTTTCATTTCAGCCCCGGTTTACTTTCAGTCTCGGTAGCATTCTCATTTTAGCCATTACATGTTGACATTTTTCTACGTTTCTCCCATTTGCAGGCTTGGGGTTACGCCATGTTGAGGCTCTTCAACTTTGACCTCCGGGACAATGCTGCCATGTTTCCAAACACATTGAGGTGGCGTAGGGCCAACAGGGATACCCATGACAAGCAGGCAGAGGGGCAGACTTGCCTATAGAGCAGATGAGGCGGTATCTTGATGAGCAGACCGTCGTTCCCGATGTTGACACTGCTCTCTTCCCTTGAGTTTAGAGATTCATCAGGTTTACGGGTATGCTGGCATGAGATTACTGATGATCGGCCTCGGTGGGGGATGCTTTTATTTGGGAGAGAGGGTCTCTCGCCAGCATGACGGTGGCAGGCTTGATCTCATTGTCCCACTGGATCCACAGGCTTATATGCTTAACTCTTATGCTATCGAGGAGGAGGAGAGAGATGATCTCATTATAGGTCAGGTCGCCTTTGACCACATGCATCTCGAGGCTGATTATGGTGATTTTCTGACTCGCCTCATGCCACGGTTGATTATAGAGGGTGGCCAGGCTCAGGCTCAGGCACAGGGGGTCTGCATGTCCCTTTTCGTCCGTAGTTCGGACCAGCTTCATTTACCTACAGCATGGCTAAGGGGATAGAGAGCATCGAGGACCTTCCCGCCCAGTACGATATGCCTAAGGGACTCGTACCTGCTGCTGATGTGACCATGATATGATTTATGACTCTTCTTTTGCCATTTCCATCATTCCACCATTTCATTTCTTTGTTTATCGTTTATCTGAAGATTATGACATCTCTATTTGTTTCTCCTCAATAGGTGCCCATTGCTGAGTATAGAGAGGTCGCCGAACGGCTTGCCCAGTTTATGGCCTATGCCAAGAGGGTGAAGAGAGAGACAGTGGAGCTCTTAGGCCGATTGGCTCGTCAGACAGCAGAGTCGGCTTCTTGCGGGAAGAGACCTCAAACCGATGAGTAATCACGTGGCAGAGGCGACATCTCCTTCTTTTTGATGCCCGAGTAGATAGGATCCCCCACTCCCTCTTTTGTTGATGATGTATTTATTGCCTCGGCGTAGGCAAAGACAATTTTTCTTTCACTTTGTCTTGTACCTATGCAACAGTTAACTCCTAACTCTAACACACAATACTTTTGTTAATTTTAGTTTTTATTTCTGACTGTATAATGAATTGATTCACATCCGGTTGGTCAACCGAGGGTTCTTTTTATTAGATGGATCCATGTGGGGTCATTTGTATGTGATGTATGAACCGTTTAAGGTGAGTTTATGAGTTGATTGAGACATGTTTTGACTTGTCGGGCAACCTGAATTTGAGTAGAGTCTCTGATGTCTGAACTGGGAGATGTCTCGTATGAGACATCGATGTCTCGTACGAGACATCTTTTGAATCTGCGATTGTTTCTCCTTTTTCCTCGAGGATTTGGTGTCCAAACTTGTATATAATGACCTCTAGTCCATCCTAGAATACCATACAACCTTAAATCAGTTCTGGGAACTTTTCTTTTGGAGTAAACTTCTCAACCTTTTGCTCCCAATGGCCCCAAGCAAGTCCGTCCCTTCATCAATAATTGTTGATGAGTTCTCCCTAGATCCGGAATTGGTGGAACACTACAAGAATGACTTAGCAACGTTCTTTCGTTCGTTTGACAAGGCTCGTCAAGAAAGATTCATAGAGATGTTCGGTTTTAAGATTCTTTTCACCTTGAAGAACCTAAAACAGGATTGGGACCTTTAAAAGGGAGTTGCACGTTTATGGGATCCTTCGACTCATCTCTTCAACTTTTCACTTAATGAGATGGTCCCTACTATAGAGGAGATGGCGGCTATCTTGGATATGCCATTGATCGGAGTGATCGCGGTGCCTAGGTATGATAAAGGAACGACTGAATGTCTCAGCGATTTATTGAGCATAGGTCACCCCGAGGCGCAGAGTTACATTCATAACCGCTATGTTGATCTCCACGCTTTGCCTAGGAGATTTAGGGGCCACGTGACACGTACTCACGGTGTGGATTCCCAATGTTGCCTCTTGGCATTGTGCTTGTTTCGAAGCGTGCTTTTTATGAGCAAGTGTGGCATGGCGGACACGGAGCTCGTGGACATCATTTTGCAAGCTAGAGGATGGGCTTTCAACGTGGTTCCTCTTATCTTAGGGAAGACCCTTCAAGGCCTTGATGAGTTACACCGAACCGGCTTTATGACCTGGGGAAGTCCGCTATTATTGACCATTTGGCTTAGAGAGCATTTTAAGTTGTTGAGCTTTCCAACTGAGTATTCTCCTTATGCTTTCCATTGGCGGATACTATTGGTAAAGGATCTAAGCATTGAGGAGTGGGCCCATCGTTTCGCGAAAGTGGAGACCGGTGATATTGCTTGGTTCCCACCCTTTTGGAAGGTGAGGAGGTTTGTGGCTAATACCCTCGGATACGACAGGGTCGTCCTTCCGGGCTTGAGAGATTCCTCTTTCTACTTTGCTCGAAGGGTGATGCGATAGTTCGGTCAACAGCTGGACACTTTCGTGTTAGGGGGACAGCCTCAAGATGTTTCTTTCATGGACTCAGAGTTCTCTACGAGCTTGGCTCGTGCTTGGGGGCAAGGCACCACTATGGATCGTTGGACCAATCTTTATCATGACGGAGGGAGCATTTATTTATCGGATAAATATTTGGATTGGTTCCTTGAAGAACTCCGTCCCAGTGTCGGGGGTATTGATGAGATTCGCCGATCTCTGTTAGGGGACCAATTCGAGCCTAGCTTGAATTTGAGGAATAAGGAAGCTAAGGAGGATCCTTCTAACATCAGTGTAGATGCCACTCAAGACTTTCTTGATAGTGACTTTTACGAGAAAAGGGCGAATGGACTTCCTGGCAAATTTCAAGCTCTTGATAGGCCTCACGTGTTCACGAGATTAACTCCCTCAGTGTTCAGTCGACTTAACGTTCCTCCCGGTTATGAGATACCTTGGTTTAAGAGGAAAAGGAATGACAAAGCGGATCATGGTCAAGCCCCTACTAAGTTAATACAGAAATAGATCCTTAGGAGTATCGAGAGATTGCTATAGATAGACCAACGTTTAGATTTTTAGTATTTTATTTATTTTCTTTTGCAAGTTGGTATTCATTTTCGAAATTTTCCTATTGTTTTCTTGAAATGCATTCAATTAATAAGAAAACAAGATTTTGATTTTATTTATTGAATAGACCGGACACAAAGGCTGCCTACGTTCTCTTTTTACATCAATTAAATAAGGAGCTCAGGTCATCGTAGTTATTTTTCAAGAAAGAGAAAACATGTCTGCTGACTGCTTGAGATGTCTCGTACGAGACATAGGTGTCTCGTACGAAACTGCCCCTATTTATTATTATACTTTTTTTGATGCACACCCTGATTTTTGCCTAGACCGCCCTTTTAGGTTTTCAATCTAGCGGGCTCCTTTTCTCGTGCTTTCTTCTTTCTTTTTTTTTGAAATAGGGGATGGAGTTATGAATAGTACTTCTTCAGCTTGCCATGTTGACGGGCTTCGGCAGTTGATCTCCATCTAGGTCTACGAGTTGTACCGCTCCTCCGGAGAATATCTTTTTGACAATGTAAGGGCCTATCCATCTTGGTCCCCATTTTCCCATGGGGTTAAATGGTCTAAGATGATGTTCGCGTAGGACAAGGTCCCCTTCTTTGATGTTTCTGGATTTGACCTTCTTATTGAATGCTCGGGCCATTCTCCGTTGATACGCTTGGATATGCTCGGCGGCTCAAAGTCATCGTTCATCTAGCAGGGCTTGTTGTTCGTAACGACTGTTCAACCATGTGACTTCATTCACTTGGTTTTCTAGGAGAACCCTTAACGATGGCACTTCTAATTCGATTGGTAACATTGTTTCCATCCTATAGGCTAGGGCGTATGGAGTTTCACCGGTGGCAGTACGGATTGAAGTACGATAGCCCCAGAGTGCGAAAGGTAGCTTCTCGGGCCAGTCCCTGCCAGTCTTAGCCATTTTTCTGATAATGGTCTCTATGGTTTTGTTAGCAGCTTCGACTGCTCCATTGGTATGTGGCCGGTACGGTGACGATTGATGCCTTTCTATCTTGTACTCTGCAAGTAGTTGGTCGCATTCTTTCTCAAAGTGCGTGCCATTTTCAGATATCATCTCGTGAGGAACCCCATATCGGCATATGATGTTGGTCTTAATGAATTCAGCCACCTTCTTGGCATTTAAGACTTTGTAGGACTGAGCGTCGATCCACTTGGTGAAGTAGTCTACGGCGACCAATACGAATGAGTGCCCATTATGACCTGTCGGTGAGACTTTGCTAATGACGTCTATTCCCGACGTAGAAAATGGCCAAGGGGATGTCATGGGGTATAACACGGACGCTGGTGCGTGTTGCAAGTTAGCATGTATCTGACACTTGTGGCATTTCTTAACCATCTTGTTGCAGTCGGCCTCCATTGTAGCCCAATAGTACCCTAGTCGGATAACTTTCTTTGCTAGCATATTGCCATTCATGTGGGTTCCACATACTCCTTGATGGACTTGGTCCATGATTTCTATGGCTTCGTGCTTATCAGCACAGAGTAGACACTGCTTGTGATGTTTCTTGTAGAGGCGATCACCTATAATAACGAATTGGGCAGCAAATCGTTTAAGAGCTCTCTTCGGTTTAGGTGATGTGTCTGATGGGAATGTTCCATCAAGGAGGAAACGCCATACATCATAATACCAAGGCTTATCGTTTAAGGCATTTACGCAAACAGAGTCACACGCCTCTTTGCAGTCATGCAAGTCTATGATCGAGTGATAAGTAGGAGTCGTTCGTCTCGCGACTTTGAATATTTTGACTTCAGTCTATTCAGTAATCTCCATAAGTGATGCTAGCATGGCTAGCGAATCTGCTAAGCGGTTCTTATCTCTAGGAAGATAGTAGAAAGTGACCTCTTTGAATTGCTTGACCAAGTCTTGGAGATGGTCGTTATATTTCTAGAGTGTAGGATCTAGTACCTTCCACTTCTTGAGTGACTGATAGATTATGAGCTGTGAATCTCCGTACACCTCTAGTTCGGTCACATTTCTTTCTAAGGCTGCTTCAAGCCCTGCTATGCAAGCTTCGTACTCGGCAATATTATTTGTGGCCTCGAAATCAAGGTGAATTGCAAGTGGAGTGTAGAAATCTGAGGGATCTACTAGTAACATGCCAATGCCATATCCCCGTTTATTGGCTGCGCCATCGAAAAATAATTGCCACTTATTTTCTGCTATTGCCATGATGTCCTCATCAGGGAATCGCGGGTCTTCCCCCTTCGCTTCATTACATGGAAATTCGGCTAAATGATCAGCAAAGACTCTTCCTCTCACGGATTTCTGTGTGATGTAAGTGATATCATACCCCGCGAGTATAAAGCACCACTTGGATATTCTAGAGGAGACATGCGACTTCTCGAAGATGTACTTCATTGGGTCCATTCGGGCAATCAGTTGTACGGGAAACGCTTCCATGTACGACTTTAGTCTCTCAGCCACCCATACCAGTGCGGCATACGACTTTTCTAATGCAGAGTAGGTTCAGTTCAGCCCCTTGAAAATGACGGCTGTATACTGCATTCTCTTTCCTCGAGTCGGGTTGCTCTTGTGCTAGCATAGATCCTAGTGCAGTATCATTGATTGTGAGGTACAAGGTCAACGGTTTCTCTTTGTGTGGTGGGACCAATACTGGTGGATTCACCAAGTATTCTTTGACTTTTTCGAAGGCTTCTTGGCACTCTTCGGTCCATTCTAGGTATGCATTCTTCTTAGGGAGTTTGAAAATGGGTTCGCACATTGTCGTGAGATGATTAATGAAACGACTAATGTACTGAAGGCGACCCATGAATCCCTTGACTTATTTTTGCGTTTTAGGTGGAGGCATGTCAATGATGGCTTTGATCTTAGCGGGATCAGCTTCTATACCACGCTCGGTGACCATGTACCCAAGGACTTTCCCTTTCACTACCCCGAATGTGAACTTGGCTGGATTAAGTCTCATCTTGTGGTGTCTCAGCCTTTCAAAGAACTTTCTGAGGTCGATGAAGTGCTGCCCATAGAAGCCTTTAGAGTGTATGATCATATCATCAACGTACACTTCCATCTCTTTATGTATCATGTCATAGAACAGTGCAGTTACAGCTCTCTGGTAAGTGGCTCTGGCGTTTTTAAGTCCGAATGGCATGACTGCATAACAGAATGTCCCCCAAGGTGTGGTAAACACCGTTTTGTGTTGGTCCTCCTCAGCCATGAGGATCTGGTTGTACCCTGCGAATCCGTCTACGAATGAACGAACCTCATATTTTGCGATATTGTCAATGAGCATGTCTATGTTGGGGAGAGGAAAATCATCTTTTGGAGATGCTCTGTTGAGGTCACGGAAATATACGTAGACGCGGAATTTTCCATTTGCCTTGGAAACCTGTACAGTATTAGCCAACCAGGTTGGATACTCTATCACTTTGATGAACCCAACACTCAGGAGTTTCTCTATTTCTTGCTTGACTTGTACTGACCATTCTGGCTTAATTCTGCGGAGTTTCTGCTTGACTGGCTTCGAATCGAGAAGCAGCGGTATCTTATGCGCAACAATCGAATTAGATAGCCCCGGCATACCTTTGTAGGACCACGCGAACACATCTACGAATTCTCAAAGAAGCGCTATGAGGGCTTGTCGGTCTTCCCACTTGAAGAAACTGCCAATCTTGGTCTCTTTCGGATCATCGTCCGTCCCCAGATTAACTGTTTGCATTTCTTCAGCATCAATAGGACCATTTCCACCACGATGACCTACT
Organism: Campanula takesimana; assembly: GCA_026119855.1. Lineage (NCBI taxonomy): Eukaryota > Viridiplantae > Streptophyta > Magnoliopsida > Asterales > Campanulaceae > Campanula > Campanula takesimana. Next base: position 29,773 of record JAOWBW010001236.1, on the reverse strand, counting down.
TTCTTATTAATTTCTTTTAAGATTTGTTCATTTTCTTGATCTATCTCATCATATGACTCACTATTATCTAATTCGTTAGAGTTGTTAGGTAATTCATCATTTATGACGCTAGCAATCTCAGGATACTCGGAAAGATCTATGTTTTCATTAAGAAAGTAGGGGAATACACGTTCCGCAATGGAATCCAAGTCCTCTTGGGTGAGCTCATCGGTAGCGGTATCTGACTCTAAGGTAAGAGATACAAATTTTGTTTCCCTATGGGGATGGGGAGTGCACCCTAATTCTTTGATCAGGAAGTCTTCACTTGCCATTGGTCCCCCAGTTGTGTACCAGTTCTTGATTATTTTAAAGAAGATTGAGGATTTTAAAGCAAGGAATGAATCAGTCAATGTGATTGAAGAACTCCCTCCCCGGGCTGAATCTAAGAATGAAGAGTCAAATGTTACGGTTGAAGGTCTTAATTTGTCCCCGAGAGGCAACAGAGTGGTGAATGCTTTTGTCACGGAGCAAGCTGGCTCCACCCCTTTTAATGGCCAAGGGAATACAAATGTTGATCAAGATGGATTCACTAAAGTAAGGTCCAGGAAACACAGGAGCCGCTCGGCTTCCCCTCCCTCCTAATTTATCTCCCAAGTGAGTTCGTTTAATTCTTCATATTGTGTTTCTATGGTAGCTTTAATAAGTTGGAATCTTCGAGGCCTTGCTAACAAGGCTACTATTCGTCGTATCAAAAGTTTACTTCGTCTTCATAATGTATCTATTATTGCCATTTATGAGCCTAAACAAGGTTCAAATCTGCTGACCTCTTTTGTTAGAAATATTAATTGTGATAGAGGAGTTTCAAATGAAGATGGCAGAATTTGGATTATTTGGAGGCATGGGATTAATTGTAGTATTTTTCATGAAAATGTCCAAGCTCTTACTGTTCAAGTCTCTCACAATTTTTGGGCTGATCCTATTCTTTTGACTTGTGTCCATGCACGCTGCAATAAGTATGAAAGGAGGCCGCTTTGGGATGATCTTATTAATAGTAGTTCTACTACTATGGCATGGATGGTGGTGGGTGATTTCAATGTTGTGTTAAATCAAAATGAGAAGAGAGGGGGTCGTATTATAAAAGAGGGATCCGTCGCTGAATTTGTTGCTACTATTCAAGTTGCCAACCTCATGGATGCTGGTTATGAAGGATTTAGATTTACATGGTGGAATAAGAGAATGGGACGGAAGTCTATCATGCAGCGTATTGATAGAGCTTTATACAACAACCAATGGCTCCACATGTTTCATGATACTACCATCACTCATTTAAATCGAACGTGCTCGGACCATGCTCCACTTCTTATTTTGATCAAGGTAATAGCAGATCTACTCGGGGCAGTTTCAAATTTATAAATGCATGGGTAACTCATCCAGATTTCAAACAGATTGTTGCTTCTTCTTGGAAGGATTGGATGGACGGTAGGCCAATGGTTTGCTTTGGAAAAAAGTTGGCTAGACTACGCAAAGTCATCTCTGAATGGAACAAACAAGTCTTTGGGAGAATAGATCAACAAGTAGCCAATGTTGAAGATGAAGTGCTTTTACATGAAGCTGCTTTTGACCAAGATCCATCGGAGGAAAATAGGGTGGCCCTTAGCTTAGCACAGGCTAATTTACAACGTAAGCTTTCCATTGAAGATTCTTTCTGGAGACAAAAAGCTAATATCAAGTGGCTAAAAGAGGGGGAGCGTAATACCAGATTTTTTCACTCTTATGTCAAAAGAAAGAGGAAAAAACTTTGTATTCATCGGATAAGGGATAAAGAAGGAACACTGTTAATGACTAAAGAAGATATCCAAAGAGAAGCGTCCAGTTTTTATGAACACCAGCTCACGGTTGATCTTCATCTTGATGGAGATGTTGAGTTGCTTAATGTCACCCACTCTAGAGGAGGTGTTTGAGACTGTTCGTAGTATGAATGGTCAAAGCGCAACTGGTCCTGATGGCTTTAATGGTTTCTTCTATCTAGAATGCTGGAACATTATTAAAGATGATCTTCTTCGTGCAGTTAAAGAGTTCTTTTCGGGGTTTGAGATGCCAAGGAGCTGGACTAGCACTTTAATTGTTACTATACCCAAAGTGGACTCACCTTCTTCCTTTTCCGATCTTCACCCTATTAGCTTGTGTAATTTCTCTAACAAGATAATTACCAAGCTTTTAACTTGCAGATTAGGGCTGGTTCTTCCTCGTATTATATCCTCTAATCAGAGTGGTTTTGTGAAGGGTAGATTGATTCACGAAAATGTCCTTCTTGCTCAGGAGTTAATGCACTCTATTCGTAAGAAAGTGAGGGGCTCAAACCTAGCTATTAAGCTAGACATGGCCAAGGCGTATGACAGACTCTCTTGGGTGGCTCTTATCAAGATTTTAAAGAAGTTTGGCTTTTCAATTGAGTGGGTTGACATTATATATCGTTGCATCTCAGATTGCTGGTTCTCGATCCTTGTAAATGGAGATATAAGTGGTTTTTTTCACTCTACTCGTGGGCTGCGACAAGGAGACCCTCTTTCTCCTAGTCTATTCATCATTGCTGCTGAGCTTCTTAGTAGAGGTCTAAATTACTTGCATTCCACTTATGGCTGGCTTCAGTACAAATCTTATCCCCATGTTCCTATTGTGTCCCATCTTTCATATGCGGATGATATCATCATTTTCTGCAATGTGTCCAAAAAATCTCTTGAGATGCATATGAGATGCTTGGAAGGTTATCAAAAGTTTACGGGTCAATTGGTGAGTATCAACAAATCTTGTTTTGTTACGGGTAAACCAGCTGCCCTTCGAGATGATGTGATTATTGGTACCACGGGTTTCTCCAAGAAAGAGCTGCCAATGTCTTATTTGGGCTGCCCTTTGTATGTGGGTCATAAAACAAATATCCTCTTCTCCTCAGTTATTAGAAAGATGGAGGCTAGGCTCGAAACATGGCAAGGAAAAATTCTTTCTTATGGAGCGAAGGTCACTCTCATCAACTCCTGTCTTCAATCCATCCCTCTTTATTTTATTTCAATCTTAGACCCTCCCAAGGGAATTATTACAGCCATGCAATGTATTATTATGAATTTCTTTTGGAGTGGTTTGGAGGGTCAGAAAAAATGCCATTGGATTGGTTGGAAGTGTATGAGTTGTCCAAAAAATGAAGGGGGTCTAGGGTTCCGAAAATTTGAAGACATTGCTACATCCTTTGCTATGAAATTATGGTGGAGACTCCGTGGATCTACCACTCTATGGTCATCTTTTCTGTTGCAAAAATATTGCTTTGAAACTCATCCTATGGATGCAGTAATCACCTCGTTTGCCTCTCACATTTGGAGGCATATGCTTAGGGTCAAAGACATGATGGAGGCTCGGATTGGTTGGCGAGTTGGTCAAGGTTTAATCTCTATTCATGAGCATTGGTTGGAGGGCCAGATTTCTCTTCCTTTTGAGCATCAATAAATTTTCAATCTGTTAGAAAATTCTCTCCCTCGGTTAGACTATATCAGAGAAAGGTATGGGAATCAGTTGGCCTCTTTAATAAGTTCCCAACACATCCAGCTCAATGACCAGCATGATACTATTATCTGGCAACCTTCTACGTCCGGTAAATTTACCACTTCCTCGGCTTGGAAGGAGTGCCGCCAACCCCAGCCGATTAGTATGGTTTTTTTCGCATATTTGGCACAAGCATCTCCCCCCTAAAATCTCTATCTTTGTATGGCGATTACTTCATAATGGCATTCCCACTGACATGGCTGTTCAAAAAAGGGGTATTCATTTAGCCTCTCGGTGTATGTGCTGCGTGTACCCTCAATCTGAAACGAATTCTCATCTTTTTGGAACAAGCAGCCCCTCAAAAGGTGAATAATGGTAAAAAGGTTGTGGAAAGCAAAGAAGCCAAACTTCCTATTGAAGAAGAGAAGAAAGGTGTAAACAAACAGGAGATTTGGATAAAGAAGAACAATGGTTATGGTAAAGATGGAATTGCTGAAACTAGCAAGAGTGGTGAGAATAAAGTGATTGGCTTGACCAAAAAGGATGCTACTGCTCCTAAGGCACCTATTATGGCCAGAAGAGGTGTCTATCTTCCCAAATCGGTTAATGATGCATTGTCAAAGAAACTCACAGCCATTAAGACAAGAGTTAGCACCAATCCTTCCCATGATGTTTGATGTTAATGTTCCAATTCCAGATCTGCAAGATCCTAAAAAATTGTGCACCCCTTTGAGGGATGATTCTTCAATGCGAGTAAAGCCTTCTTCCCAAGTAAAACGGAATGCTTTTTGCTCGTTAAACCTCTCTCCAAGAGCACCACAAGTGACATCTCTTAATCAAGTGATTGATTTTCAGCTGGATTACAAAGAACGACTGTCCCTGGTTGATGCAAAGGATGATGATGATGATGGCTTCACAACGGTATCCTATAAGAAAAAGAAAAGTAAGGAGAAATCTCCCTCTTTGTACGTTTCTTATCCTTTCCCATATTCCCTCATTTACTCTCTTTATAGCTGTTTTTAAATGGTGTGTTTCATAAGTTGGAATGCTCGTGGCATAGCTAATGTGGCCACAATCCGTAGAATCAAACGTTTATTCCGTTCTCATGGTGTCTCGCTTATGGCTTTTTATGAGCCAAAATCTGATTTTTCTTCTATGGGTCCTCTTATTCGGAAGTTGGGTTGTGATGATGGGGTGAATAATAGAAATAATAGAGTTTGGGTATTATGGAAGCATGGGCTGAATTGCGTGGTTATTCATGACTCTAATCAAGCTTTAACATTGAAAATTTCTCATCCGCTTTGGGAGGCAGCCGTATGGGTTTCTTTTGTTCACGCTAGCTGTAACAGATTTTCACGTATTTCTCTTTGGGAAGAGCTAATGACTATTAGTGAAGTGATTTCCCTTGGTTGGTTGTGGGTGACTTTAACTGTGTTATTGATCAAAGTGAGAAGATTGGGGGAAAACCTATTAATGGAATGGCAGTCACTGAATTTTCGGATATGATACAATACTCTAACCTTATGGATGCTGGATATGAAGGTAATGTTATGACATGGTCTAATAATCGAATGGGAAGAAGGGCTATTTATCAAAGGTTAGACAGAGCTTTGTATTATGAGCAATGGTTGCACTTGTTTCACTCTACCCATGTTACTCATTTAGCTAGAACATGTTCAGATCATGCTCCTATTCTTATCACATTGCAACTTGAAGCTGAAGTGAGACATGGCTCTTTTCGGTTTCTTAATGTGTGGCTGAAGCATCATTCCTTTCTGGAGCTTGTTAAAACATCTTGGGCTACCCCTATGGATGGAAGACCGATGGTGTGCTTTGCCAAGAAACTTGGGCGTCTCCGGAAGACTATTTCAGATTGGAATAAGCACGTATATGGGAGAATTGATCAGCAAATAAAAAATGCAGAAGATGAAGTTTTGGTTAGGGAAGTTCAATATCAAACCCTTGGTGATGATGAATCTAGGGCTGCTCTAAATTCAGCCCAGGCGCAATTACTTTCGAAGTTGAGATTAGATGAAGATTTATGGGCCCAAAAAGCTAATTTAAAGTGGTTAAAGGAGGGAGATAGAAATACAAAGTTCTTTCATTCTGTTGTAAAGAAAAAGAGGCAGAAATTATGTATTCACAAAATCAAGACTAGAGATGGAGTGTGGCTTAAAGAGAAAAATGAAATTAGAGAGGAGGCTATAAGGTTTTATTCGGATCAGCTTCAAGGCCATTGTGAGATTCCTTCCGATGACTTCCTGTTTCTTATTCCTCGACTGATCACTGAAGAGGATAACACATCTCTAACGGCTGTCCCTGATGAGGATGAAGTTCGACAGGTGATTTTTTCTATGAATGGACAAAGTGCAGCTGGTCCGGATGGCTTCACGGGTGAGTTTTATAAGGGCTGCTGGGATATAATTAAGGCTGATTTGGTGCGTGCTATTGGTGATTTTTTTTTCTGGGTTTCAAATGCCAAGAAGTTGGACTAGTACTTTAATTGTCACAATTCCTAAGGTGGATTCTCCCTCTTCTTTCTCGGACCTGAGACCGATTAGCCTCTGTAATTTCTGTAATAAGGTGGTTACAAAATTATTAACGTGTCGTCTTGCTCCCATTCTTCCTTGCATTATTTCCCCGGAGCAGAGTGGGTTTGTTCAAGGTAGAGTTATTCATGAGAATGTCTTATTGGCTCAGGAAATTATGCAATCTATAAACAAAAAGGTTCGGGGTTCTAATGTGGCTCTCAAGCTTGATATGGCGAAAGCTTATGATCAGTTATCTTGGTTCGGACTTATTAAGGTGATGCGGCAATTTGGTTTTAATGAGGTTTGGATTGATCTCATTTTCCGGTGTATTTCTAATAGCTGGTTCTCGGTCCTTGTTAATGGTGAAAGTTGTGGTTTTTTTCACTCTACAAGGGGCCTTAGGCAAGGCGACCCCTTATCTCCTTATCTTTTTATTATTGCGGCTGAAATGATGAGTAGGGGTCTAAATCAGCTGCATTCTATGTTCCCTCAATACCGGTACCGTATTCATATCAATTCTCCTTTAATTTCTCACCTTGCTTATGCGGATGATGTGATTATATTTTGTAATGGGTCGAAATCTTCTTTAGAGGCGCATATGAAATACTTGGATTGGTACCAGAATTTTTCGGGACAGTTAGTTAATACCAACAAGTCGTGCTTCATTACGGGAAAAAATGGTGATAGGGATGAGATTGTGGCAGCCACTACGGGATTTGTAAAACAAGATCTCCCATTGCTATATTTGGGATGTCCGTTATACATGGGTAAAAAGAAGATCAGCCTCTTTACTCCCCTTATAAGAAAAATGGATTCTATGCTTGGTTCTTGGAAGGGTAAATTACTCTCTTTTGGAGCCAAACTCACCCTTATTCAATCTTGCTTATCTGCTATGCCTCTCTATTATTTATCCCTCATTGATCCTCCAAAAGGGGTCTTTCGTGCTTTGGAAAGGATTATTATGAGATTTTTTTGGAGTTCTAATGATGGGGAGAAGAAATGTCATTGGCTTTCATGGGAAAAAATGAGCTGGCCGATTGAAGAGGGAGGCTTGGGGATTCGAAAATTCGAAGATATGGCTATGGCCTTCTCCATGAAACTTTGGTGGCGTTTGCGTACTTCTAAATCCTTATGGAGTGATCTTATGTTGGCTAAATATTGTTGGGAAATTCACCCTATGGATGCTTTTCTCACTTCATACTCTTCTCATATTTGGAAAAGATTAATTGCAGCAAAGCCTTTAGTGGAGGATATATTAGCTTGGAGGGTTGGGAGAGGTGACATTACCATTCATGAAAAATGGTTGGAAGGGGATATGGGTCCAATTCCTTTTGCTCACGCTGAAGTCTCTTCTCTTTTCCATAATGGAGCTCCTCATAATGATCACATCCGAGGGACCTTTGGCCAGCAACTTGTGTCTCTTATAAATTCTCAGGCTATTTCTCTGTCGGACAAGGAGGATATCCCTATATGGAGGAAGCCTTCCTCTACTGGTAAGTTCTCAGTTAGTTCTGCTTGGAGAGAATGTCGTTCTAGCCGTGCTCACTCTGTTATATATTCTTATTGCTGGAGCAAATATATCCCCAAAAAGATTTCTGTTTTTCTTTGGCGTGCTTTGCATAACGGCTTGCCTACGGATGAGAGAATTCGGTCTAAAGGTATCTCCCTTGCTTCTAAATGTAACTGCTGCATTGCAGCAAGTGAAGAATCCATGGCGCATACTTTGGTTTATGGGGATACTGCTAAGAAAGTTTGGGATTTCTTTAGTGGTTTGTGTGGCATTCGATGTTTCATGGGTAATTTGAATCAGGTCCTCATTAGTTGGTGGCAAAGTCATTCTAATTCTGACTCCAATGTCTTCTCATGGCTATCTCGTCTACTTCCAGCTCTAATTTTATGGGAAATTTGGTGTGCTAGAAATAAGAGAAGATTTGAAGATATCCATATGAGTTCCAATGCTATTATTCATAAGGTTCGTACACAAGCTTCTAATATCGCTCTCTCTTTCTCCCTTTCATTCCCGAGAAGTCACGATAATAAATATATGATGGATATATTTCATTTGGCCCCTAAACCCTTTTTGATGCCTAAAGTCCGAATGGTTCTATGGGATCCCCCTAATGTTGATGAGATTAAGCTTAACACGGATGGAGTGTCTAGGGGTAACCCGGGAATTGCTTCTGGGGGAGGTGTTTTTAGGGATCACAAAGGGGATTTTGTTCTTGGTTTCTCTCATTTTTATGGCTGCCAATCCAATATGATGGCGGAGGCCTTGGCTGCAAGGGATGGGCTTATTTTAGCTCTAGCTCATGGTTTTCATCGCGTTTGGTTAGAGGTTGACTCTCAGGTTTTGATGCGGATTCTTATTCGGGAGTACCATATCCCATGGGCTGTTTGGTATGTTATCTCCCATATCCATAGATTATTGGCTCAAATGGAAGTTCGAATTACTCATATTCTTCGCGAAGGAATGGTGTAGCGGATGGTTTAGCTAACATTGCTGCAAACGAGGCACAAAATTTCACATTCACCTCTTTTAGTGATATTCCTAGGCCTTGCAAAGGCTGTGTTGTTTTGGACAAGGCTAGGATCCCTCATGCTCGATTTCATTAACTCTATGGCCAGATTTTTATATAGATTGTTTTCTATTTATTGTGGTCACCCCTCCTTATATTGTAGAGGACCATACGACATGTCTCTACAAAAACTCTACACAAATTGTTCCATAACAATTTCTTTACAACAACACTATTTTCTTCATCAAGATTGGAGTCTTCTTTCTTTTCCCAACAAGGTACAACTTCTCTTTATTTTATTTATGTGCTTTCTTTAGTGTATGCAATCCCCATCAAATGGGACATGATAAAATGATCACTTTATTATATTAAAGTTGGTTAAGGTTATCTCCCTACGTTCTAACTCTACTTTAATTTTCCCATTTTATATTAATGTAATTGCTAGCATAGTTATTACATGTAATGTTTAAGCATAAATCAATATAAAGAATTTCCCTTTTCTTTCCCTTGCAATTGTTAGAACATTTCACATATTATTAGAACGACTTTTTAGCATTAGTACACCTTTAGTAGCAAAACCCGCGTTAGCGGGGCGGAGTGTGTGTTTAAGTACTTTCCACTCCGTAACCTAACCCCTGAACCCTTCTCTCCTGAATCTTTGGTTTCGTAACATAAATTAGGCTATCTTTAGGTTTTTCTTATGTTCCCTTAATAACATAGGTGGCTACTCTAACAATTAAAATCAATTAGACATCCTAGGATCCTTCCACCGCTCTAGCCAAGTAGTGGGCTCTCCTGGGGTATCTACAGTGGCGACTCCGCTGGGAACTGCATAGAGGGTTAAACTTGCGTTTCTGCTTTTGGTGTTCTTATTTCTGCATTTTGGGCATTCTGGTGGAAAAGGGTAGGAAGCGTGCGCCTCTGGCCTTCTTGGCCTAAGGCGCGTGTCTCCGACCCCAACCACCAGAATCGCCCGCCTCTCATCTCGTCCTTTAATTTTATGTTATTGTGCTAACAAGTTTCTGCAGGGGAAAGCATCTTTATTTAGGGATAAGGCAATCCCTTGAAACCACTGATTTACAGGTTTTTACCCAGAATCGGGCGCCTCTGCCCCACTTCCCCTAACGCGCACGCCTCCTGAGTAGGCACCCAAATGCACGCGCTTCTGGGTATTTTCTAGAAACAAAACAATGTGCACAGAACATAATGGTTTTGACAGTGTGTGGAAACCGGGCCTGCACATAACTTCTTTTACTTTCTGTTTATTTTATCAGTCACACGGGTGACTTGAAAGTTGTACATACATGCTTATTTGTTTTTTCTTTCTTTGAAAAAAATAATAATATATTTTTCACTTGGCTTGACCTCACAATAAATGCACCAACTCCTATGAATTGCTCACTATCGAGTCGCACAAAGTCCATAACCCCAAACCTGTCGAGGCCCGTCCTAGAAAGTTTCAAGCTCCACCCGACCTTGACTCTCTCAAAGCCGTAAACCTTAACCCGTGGCGTAGTTCATGACTACATGCCGGGGGTGACCTTTAAGCCTCTCTTTAACCGAGCACAAGCCAACACATTCTTAGTCTAGGGTCTAACACTCCGTGACCAAGTCGGTTTTCGTGTGTCGAGATTTCCCTAAACTAATGTCATCAAATCATACATGCCGTTTCCAAAAGAAACAAGTGGTTATTATGGACGAAATAAAAATCCGTCCCCAAGTGGTTATTATGGACGAAATAAAACTCCATCCCCGCATGTATGCTTTGAGACATTAACTTAGTTTAATCCCGTCACATGTAAGAATCACAAGCGTGGTGGAATCCGATGAGTATATGGGACCACGAGAAGGTCTATATACTAGTGTGATGATTTTCCACTATTTTCTTTAGAAACCCCAAAAAGGACTACGTCCTTCCGACTTTTATTTTTTTGTTGTTTTTTTTTTGGCGAAAAGAGGACGGTACCTCCCTAGGTTTTATTAATAAAAGAAAACAATACAAACATGGTGGGGGACATGACAACCTCAACCACCAAGAAGGAAAAAACTAAGGGGGAGGCCTTACACATGGCGTAAGGTCCTCTACAATATGGGGAAGGGAACCTAGATTACAAAAAAAAGAAACTTAATCTAGCCATAAACTATTATTTATAACGAAAAGAGGGAAAGCCCACCCTATCCAGATGTAGGACACCTCGGCAATGATGAGGAAGCTGGGAAGATGAAATCCAAACCTGGTCTACCTTAGAGTCCACAGCCATATTAGCCAAACAATCAGCCACTTTGTTACCTTCACGAAATATATGACTAACACGAATTTGCATATGCCCCATGATGAAGAGAATCTGTTGGACTAGATAGAATATTTCCCAAGGAATTTGATAGACTTTATTGATTATTTTCATAAGGACTTCAGAGTCAAGCTCCAACCAAACATGCGTGATACCAAGAGTATGCGCAAACGTCAACCCATCAAGAGTGGCTCTTGCTTCCGCCGACATATTAGAACGATGACCATAATAGTTTCCAAAAGCAAAAATCATCTCACCCTTGGAATTTCGAATGACTCCTCCTCCAGAAGCTTCGCCCGGATTGCCCTGAGAAGCCCCATCAGTATTAATATTATAACATCCATGTTTTGGCTTAATCCACTTAACCATTTTAGCCACACGAGGCCTCGGGGCAGTAACAGAAAGCTTAAAAACATGCAGAATTGAAGCATCAAAAACCGAAGGCTGAAAAGGGTGTTTGAATGCGACCGCAATATTCAATACATGTTGAGTAATAGAGGATATGATGTCCGCGCCATGCATCCGAATGCCTTCAAAGGTCTACTTATTTCTTTGACACCAAATAGTCCAGGCAATGACTCCAGGAAGAATGTGAGTGATCCATTTATTAAGCGGGGAAATATTCTTGGGAGGATTAAACCCCAAGCTATTATTAATACCACACACTTGGCCGAAAAATCTCCAAACCGATGTAGCAATGTCCCCATGCACAAAGACGTGGTCCAAGGATTCCGTGGAAGGAGAATGGCAACAGCCACATCTTGATACTGTTTGAATGCCTCACTTCTGAAGGGCCTCATCCGTGGGTAAACCTTTGTGAAGAATTCTCCATAAAAGAATAGAGTATTTGGGGGGGGGGGGGAGATGCTTATGCCAAAGAGCCGAATAAACAGAACTAGAAATCTGAGATTGACGGCATTCCCGCCATGCAGAAGAGATTGTAAACTTGCTCGTTGTGGAAGGCTTCCACATTCGAATATCCTCATGTGGCGTACTCTGCATAGAGGGATCCCAACAGATTGTGCCATCCAAAAGAGAGGTATTTCTCTTGTTTCTGCGTGTAGCTGCTGCTCTCATCCATCTATTGAAGATCTAGAGCATCTTTTTGTGTATGGTGATGTTGCTAGGAAAGTCTGGGGCTATTTTTCTCACATCATAGGCCTGAAGTATTATACCTACAATCTTCATTCTATTCTGGCCAGTTGGTGGTTTTGCAATACTAAAAATGTTTCCCACGGTATTTCTTGGCTACGTCGTGTTATACCTTGTTTTATTCTATGGGAAATCTGGAAAGGGAGAAATAAGTCGAGATTTGAGGGGCTGAAGATGTCTTTTTCTCGGGTTACTTCTTTTGTTGTTGCTTCTGTTAAAGATGTGATCAAAGCTTTTGACATTCAGTTTTCGAGTTCTTGGGTCGATAATCTGGTTTTTGATTTCTTTGGCATTTCGGGTACTCCTATTATAAGTAAGAAAATTAGGATGGTTTCTTGGAATCCTCCAATATTGGAGCACTTTAAGCTAAATACAGATGGAGCTTCGAAAGGTAATCCAGGTATTATTACTGGAGGCGGTATTATTAGGGACTCAAATGGCAATATGGTCTTTGCTTTCTCCCACTTCTATGGCCATGGTACTAATATGGTGGCAGAGTCTAAGGCCGTTAGGGATGGCTTAGCTTTCTCTTGGAGATTTGGTATATCTTCTTTATGGTTAGAAACAGATTCGGAAGTTCTCCTCAAAATTATTGTTGAGGAATATCACATTCCTTGGACTATTTGGTATGACATTATGGAGATTAAACGCCTTTTGAACCTGATGACGGTCCGGGTTACTCATGTTCTTCGCGAAGGTAATATGGTTGCTGATGGTCTTGCTAATGCTGCAGTGGTGTCTCGTACCAATTCTTTATACTATTCTTTTGATGGTTTGCCCTCGGATTGTAAGGGTGCCCTTGTGTTGGATCGCTCTTCTACCTCCCATATTCGGCTCAGATAATTTATTTCCCATTATGGCTAGATTTCGTTTTAGATTGTTTGCTAGTTTATGTAATCACCCCTTCCTTTATTGTAGAGGACCTTACAACTTGTGTAAGGCTTCCCCCATAGTCTCTATTTCCAGGTGGTTGAGGTTGTCATGTCCCCCACCTTGTTTTCTAATTTTCTTTCTTAATCAATAAAATCTAGGGAGGTACCGTCCTCTTTTCGCCAAAAAAAAGAAGTTATTTCGAATGTATTCAGCCCGAGGATGACAGTTTTCAAATAAACTGTAAACTTCTTTTTTTTTTTGGCGAAAGGAGGGTGGCACCTCCCTAGATTTTATTAGATAATGGAAAAAAAATACAAACATGGTGGGGGACATGACAACCTCAACCACCAGAAGAGGAAAACTAGGGGAAAGGCCATAAACACGTCGTATGGTCCTCTACAATAGAGGGAGGGGTGATTACAATAAATAGAAAACAATATATATAAAAACCTGGCCATAAAACTAACTAAACCGAGCATAGGGAGTCCTAGCCTTATCCAAGGCAAGACAGCCTTTACAAGGCCTAGGAATGTCACTAAGAGAAGTAAATGTGAAATTTCTTGCTTCATTTGCAGCAATGTTGGCAAGACCATCTGCTACACCATTACCTTCCCGAAGAATATGAGTGATCTGAATCTCCATTTGAGCCATTAATCTATGAATATGGGAGATAACATACCAAATGGTCCATGGGATATGGTACTTCCGAATAAGAATATGCATCAAAACCTGAGAGTCAACCTCTAACCAAACACGATGAAATCCATGCGTTTGAGCTAAGACCAGCCCATCCCTAGCAGCCAAGGCCTCCGCCATCATGTTGGATTGGCAACCATAAAAATGAGAATAACCAAGAATAAAATCTCCTTTGTGGTCCCTAAAATAAATTGTAAACTTCAATATGCTGCATAGGAATAATATGTTTAACCCCTTCAAACCAATTCTCATGGATGGAAATCTGCCCGTTACCAATTATCCACGTTATACGTTGCTCCATAAAACCTTTCACCCCTATCATGCGTTTCCATATATGAGATGCCAAGCTTGTGACAACGGCATCATAGGGTGTGTCTCATAACAGTATTTAGCAAGCCTGAATTCAGTCCAAAGGGAAGACGAACTACGCAGCCGCCACCATAATTTCATGGCAAAGGCAGTAGCTAAGTCTTCAAATTTCCGAATTCCAAGCCCCCCTTCATCAAGAGGACGGCTGATTTTTTGCCACCCAATCCAATGACATTTCCGAGAGCCATCCGAACCGCTCCAAAAGAAATTCATGATTAACCGTTGCATGGTCGTAATCACATTTTTAGGGGGGTCTAAAACAGAAATATAATAGAGGGGGATTGCTTGGAGACAAGATTTGATAAGGGTTACCTTTGCACCGTGAGAGAGAAGTTTTCCTTGCCAAGTTTCCAGTCTCTTTTCCATTTTCTGGATTAGTGGACTAAATAGAGCTTGCGTTTTTTGACCAACATATAAAGGGCATCCCAAGTAGATAATTGGGAAGTCTTTTTTTAGAAATCCCGTGACTTCAGAAATAAGAGCATCCCGATTTGCATCATTCCTCCCTGTGGCAAAACAAGACTTCCTAATGCTAACAAGTTGCCCCGAGAAAGCTTGATATTTCTCCAAACACTTCATATGCATTTGAAGAGAATCTTTCGCCCCATTACAAAAAATAAGGATATCATCAGCATACGATAAATGGGAGACCACCAATATGGGCTCAAAATCTGATTTTAGGGTTTTATTGATGAAGTTAATTCAGCCTTCTGCTTAGGATTTCGGCGGCAATGATAAAAAGACTAAGAGAGAGAGGGTCTCCTTGGCGAAGACCCCTAGTCGAGTGAAAGAAACCGCAACTCTCGCCATTCACGAGAACTGAAAACCAACAGTTAGAGATGCACCTATAAATCATGTCTACCCATTCTATAGCAAAACTGAACTGTTTTAACACTTTGATGAGAGCAACTCAGGATAACCGGTCATAAGCCTTGGCCATGTCAAGCTTGATAGCAATATTGGATCCCCGAATTTTCTTTTTAACCGAGGACATCATTTCTTGCGTTAAGAGGATATTATCATGAATAACTCGCCCTTGAACAAATCCACTTTGATTAGGAGAGATGATGCGAGGAAGAATCTTCCCTAATCTCGAAGTAAAGATTTTTGTAATGATTTTATTTGAGAAATTACAAAGGCTTATGGGACAAAGATCAGAAAACATTACCGAATTATCAATTTTTGGAAGGGTAACGACAAGGGTGCTTGTCCAAGACCTCGGCATCTCAAAACCCGCAAAGAACTCCTTTATAGCACGATGAAGATCCTCTTTTATAATTTCCCAGCAGGAGACATAGAAAGCTCCGGTAAAACCATCAGGGCCAGCAGCGCCTTGCCCATTCATGCATTTAATATTCTCTAACACTTCATCCATATCCGGCACAGATTTAAGGATGTCATTTTCCGCGTCAGTGATCAACAGAGGAATAAGATTCAGGAGGTCGTCGTGCTCATTAGTCTCCACCATATCTTCCATCAACTGCTTCTGATAAAACGACACTGCCTCGTTTGAATATCAGTTTTATTGGTAAGAAGAACTCCCTCTCGATTTCGAATTCTATGTAAGAATAATCGTTGTCTCTTCTTTTTCACATAAGACTAAAAATTTTTGGTATTTCTATCTCCCTCTTTGATCCACTTTATATTAGCTTTTTGCCACCAAAAGGATTCTTCAGTAGCCAAGGTATGCTGCAAATGAGCTTGGGCCAAACTCAATGCCGCCCTAGATTCCTCGGAAGGATTCCTTTCAAGCTCCTGTTCCTTGAACATAACTTCATCTTCAGCATTAGCCATTTGTTGATCAATGCGCCCAAAAGTATTTTTATTCCAAACGGACAACTCCCGTCTAAGCCGAGCTAGCTTCTTGCCAAAGCAAACCATGGGACGACTATCAATCCATGCAGCCCAAGAGTTTCAAACTGTAGCAATAAAAGAGGGATGTTTTGTCCATGCATTAATAAACCGAAAGGAACCTTTGCGCACTTCAGCCTCGACTCGAATATTAATCACCAACGGGGCATGATCTGAGCATGTCTTATTAAGATGCTTCACAGAAGTATTATCAAAAGAATTGAGCCACTGTTCATTGTACAACACCCTGTCAAGACGTTGTTGAATAGAATTCCTCCCAAGTTGTTTGTTCCACCAAGTAAATTTGGACCCCTCATAACCAGCATCAAGAAGAGAGGTGACTTGAATAGTATCAGAAAATTCAGCCACTTTGCGAAAATTAATAGGACGACCCCCAAGCTTTTCCTCTTGATCAAGAACCACATTGAAGTCCCCACACACCAGCCAAGCAAGTGGAGTATCACTAAGAGTAATTAAGTCATCCCAAAGAATTCTCCTATCAAACTTATTACATCGAGCATGGACACAAGTCATAAGAATGGGATTCGGCCATAGGCTATGATTCACTTGAACCGAAAAAGCTTGAACACTATCATGGACAACTTCACAAGAAAAACCATGCTTCCAAATAAACCAAATCCTTCCACAATCATTAGAAACTCCCCCATTGCAGTTCAGCTTACGAACAAAGGAATCCAACTTGGACTTGTGAATTTTTGGCTCATAAATAGCCAAAGCCGAGGCACCAAGCATAATAAAAAGCTTTTTAATTCTTCTCACAGTGGCCTTGTTTCCAATGCCACGGAGATTCCAACTAATAATAGCTACCATTGAGAAACTATATATAAAAATAATAAACGAAAGACTCACAAGTGTTAAGATGGGGGAGAGGCAGATTTGCTCCTGTGTTTCCGAGATGTTACTTTGATGAAACCCTTAGAATCTACTTGTTGATGTTGTTGAGATGCAAATGGCGTAGAACCAGCCATAGCAGTAATATAAGTAGACGGAGGTGGTGTTGCCCTAGGAGAAAGATTTAGGTTGCCAACTAGATCATTATTACCATCTCGTGAGGACATTCCCACTTCCGGTATCACCCCATTGCCCGTGACAAGTTTTCCAGAATATAGGTTAGCAGCATTTTGCAAAATTTGCTCTTCAACCTTGGAACTATCCTCCTGCTCAACATTGGCCTTGGCATTGGACTCCTGTTCATTGGAGTTGATTTGAAATTTTCACATGCCTTTTTCAAAGTCTGAACCACGACCTCCGGTAAGGGTTGACCTCGTTTTGCCACGAATACCTTCTTCGTTTGTTCAACATTTTGACGAACCGAAGAATCATTATTAGTGATTGAATCTTGGGTCTTATCATTAGAACTGGAAGGGACATCAACATGTCGGTTCTGGGTCTCAATACCCTCCTTAAGACCAACATTAGTAGCAGCGTTCTTATCCTTTTTTTCTACCATATCTTTGTCCTTATCACTTTTAGCCGAAGGATTAGCTCGTTTACACTGAGAAACATCGTGACCCAGCTTGAAGCAATGTTTACAATAGCGCAGCAGGTTATCATACTCAACTTTTTGGTAGAAACTTGGAAGGGCATCACCACAATCAATAAACACTTCCATAGGTAACTTCTTAAGAACGTCAACTTGGACCAATATCTTAGCAATACTGGGCCGAGAGAGCTCCAAAGTCGCTTTGTCAAGCGATAAAGGGGTACCAATAGCTTGAGCCAAAGAAAACAAGAACGCTTTGTTGAACAGGTGAACGGGAAGGCCTGGTAATCCAACCTAGACAGGCACAATAGAGGATTCCTGCTCCGGCCTCCATTTATTTTGAATCTAAGTGACCCAGTTTATACACACCCTTAAGATTAAATTTAGTAAAAGCAATCCTCGTGTCTTCCATAGACGGTCGACCCAGCGTCCATCTAAACGGCTTAGAAAATTGCTCAATAGCTTCTTTCGAAAGTTTGATGGCTGGAGTTCCTTTATGAGACGATAGCGGGGCAATAGGGAAAGCATGTGATTGAGGAGTTTCTGAAAAAAGAGCCGCAAAGGATTTGGATTGTGGTGCTATAGAATTACCAGGTTGAGTATTAGGATTAGGGTTAGACGGTGGCTGTTGAATATTAGGGTTAGGGTGATCCGCCGCCACTTTGTTGACCTCAGGAGCGGGAATGATAGGGTTTTGAAGGTTATTATGGGAAACTGAATGATGAGGGGGAATCAGAGCGACAGGAATGTCGAAGAATGACGCCGGAAAAGCCATCGGCGGCGCCCCTAGGGCAACCCTAGAGACGGAACATGAAGAAAACGAAAAGAGAGAATTTTGCCTAGAGAGAGAATTTTCCCGAGAATAAGCAGTTGAATGACGACAGCATTCGCTCAACCAATTAAGTCTCTTCTGACTTTTGTAAATAAATAAAAAAAAATCATTTTTCCTTATGTGGTTGAGTCATTTTTCTTGTTTGTGGGTTAAATTATTTTACTCAAAAGGTATTTGTGGGGCCAAGCTAAGATCAACCGTGTTCTTCCAATAGGTCCAATAGCTTCGAACAGCAACAACATCAAGGGTGAGAATATTTCCGTGTCCAACGAAAGGCTTTTCAACATAATGGGGGAACAAATGGATGGACTTGTCGAAGCCCAACTAATCATGTAAACAAAAATTGGGCTCTAATTGACCCCTAAAATCTGATCCACACCCTTGGAGCTCAACATTAGCTCATTTCCATTATCTTCTACCTTTGCTTCCGCATCATTCTCCTCTCCTTTAAAAGAATTTGCCCTCAAATTTTCGTCATCCAAGTAAGGGGACAGATCTCCAACATTGAAAGTAGCACTCACATTACCAAACTCATCTGGTAGCTCAAGTTTATACGCACTCTCACCATACTTTTCCAACACTCGGAATGGGCCATCAGCTCTCGGCATAAGCTTGTTCTTCCTTTTTGAAGGAAATCTCTCCTTGCGAAAATGCAGCCATACAAGATCACCAACCTTAAAAACATGTTGAGTGCGCCCTTTGTTGGATCTTTCTTTATACTTAGCATTAGCCTTCTCAATCTGAGCCTTAACTTGCTCACAAATCCTTATAAATGCAGCTTGCCTCTCCTTTGCTTCAAAGCTCACTATTTCCTTCTTTGGTACAGGAATCAAGTCAATAGGCATATACAGATTAACACCATAAACAATCTCAATTGGAGAACGACCAGTAGTAGATGAAGGAGTTCTATTGTACGCAAATTCAGCATGAGCAAGCTTAACATCCCAATCTTTGGTAGTTCTACTCACCAAACCACGTAATAAACTTCCAAGAGTCTGATTTGTCACTTCTGTTTGTCCATCGGTCTGTGGATGATGGGAAGTACTAAACATCAACTTAGTACCAACCAAACGCCATATGGTCTTCCAAAAGTAGCTAAGGAACTTAGTGTCCCGATAAAAAACAATAGACTTTGGAATCCCAGGCAAACGAACAATCTCCTTATAGTATAAATCTGTAATATGAGATGCATCATCCGTCTTATGACATGGAACAAAATGGCTCATCTTCGAAAAACGATCAACCACCACCATAATAGCATCCTTCCCCCTTTGAGTTCTAGGTAACCCAACAATGAAATCTATGCTAACATCATCCCAAGGCTGATCCGGCATAGGTAAAGGTGTATAGAGCCCTTTATGAAAGAAACTCTTTGATTTTTGACAAGTAGCACACCTCGCCACTACCTCCTGCACATTCTTAAGCATGTTAGGCCAATAAAAATGCTCACCAAGAATCTCGTAAGTCTTTTGCACACCAAAATGACCAGCAAGTCCTCCTCCATGTGCTTCTCTCACAAGCAATTCCCTAATGGAGCATTTAGGAATACAAAGCCTATTCCCCTTGAAAAGAAAACCATCTTGTACAACAAACAAGCCAGAAGGACTCTCTATCTCTTGAGAAAAAGTTGGATCAGATTTGTAATACTCTTTAATTTTCTCAAAGCCAAGCAACCTTGCATCAAGAGTAACAAGCAAACAATGTCTCCTAGACAATGCATCCGCAACCACATTAGAAACACCAGATTTATACTTAGAAGAAAAAGTAAAAGATTGCAAGAATTCTACCCATTTGGCATGTCTTGCATTCAACTTTTGCTGCCCATGTATGAACTTCAAAGCTTCATGGTCAGAATGAAGAAAAAATGGCTTGGGACGGAGATAATGAGCCCAATGATCCAATGCTCGAACAATAGCATAAAACTCTTTGTCATAAACAGAATAATTCAGCCTTGCTCCACTTAATTTCTCACTAAAGTAGGCAATTGGTCTCTTCTTCTCTTGTGCCAAAACAGCTCCAATGCCAACTCCACTTGCATCGCACTCCACTTCAAACAACTTCTCAAAATCTGGTAGCATTGACCCCTAAAGTCTGATCCACACCCTTGGAGCTCAACATTAGCTCATTTCCATTATCTTCTACCTTTGCTTCCGTATCACTTATCGAGGATGCCCGCTGCAAGGGTGATTGGTGGCAAGCCCGTCTTTCTCTTGAGAAAAGAATTCACGAGGAAGAGGCTTCCGAACTTTAGGCCTGTTTGCAAAAGTTCACCGACAACACGGTAAAGGTCAATGGTAAATCAAGCTCAAGTGCCCCGCCCCCAAGAGCCACAAAGGTGTAGCCGACAAGCAAATTTTTACTCCTCTCCTAGGAATGACCCAAACCGAAGTATTCGAAATTCTGATGACAAGTGGAAAGGTCTAGCCTTTCGAAGGGTACAAGCCGAAGGCGATTGAAAAAAACCATGCATATGGAGAATGGTACAATTACCACATGCATAGTGGGCACACTACCGAGGAATGCCACGGTGTCAAGAACGTGATCCAAGATTTGATTGATAATGGTGAATTTACCATGGGTGAAGAGCAACTCATTAAGGGAGAGGTTATTGTGAAGCAAGGAACGACTTGGGTTTGAAATGGGGAAGAATACGATAACAAGGAAGACTACGACAGTAACAGTCTCCGTTTCTCTTTCTCTACCAAAAAAAAGAGTCAAATTGTCCTCGTAAGTGTGCATTAAGTTTTCGTTCGTCCCGTGTAAAATAATCAAGTCAAGTCTCATTATCAAATAAAAGTCATTCTTGTCCTCATACACTATTCCAATTTGTTCAATGTAATTCTTGGCAAAATGATGAAAAGATGTCTAAGCAAGCTTTTTACTCCTCTCATTCGGAAAATGGAATCTAAACTTGCTTCTTGGAAAGGTAAATTATTGTCCTTTGGAGCCAAACTCACCTTAATGCAGTCTTGCCTTGCTGCAATGCCCCTCTATTATCTCTCTTTAATTGATCCTCCCAAAGGAGTCATTCATGCTCTTGAAAAAATTATTGTGAGATTCTTTTGGAGTAATAATGATGGTGATCAAAGATGTCATTGGTTATCGTGGAAACAAATGAGTTGGCCTATTGAAGAAGGTGGATTGGGGATTCGTAAGTTTGAGGACATTTCTTTGGCTTTTTCGATGAAACTTTGGTGGCGGCTGTTGGTAGTGGTGCCCTAGGCACGTTTAATAAACGTTGTAATTGTTATCATTATTTCATATCAATAAAGAGATGTTTTGATTATTATTATTGTTCATGTTTACTTATAATAATCTCCGTCCCTAGTACTTGTTAAGCACTAGTATAAAGGCTAAATGATCATGCGATGATCATGTTAGATTTATGGGTACTTGTTTGGAACAAGGTACTGGACATGACCCGCTGTATGAGATTTATGTCATGGTCTATGTCGAACATATATCTCATATTAGTTATGTCATTTGAATCCTTAGACATGAAGTTATTATAGTCTTCCACTTGATGAACATTATGTTTGACATATTCAAACGCTACCTTTAACCGGGAAGTTATAAAGGGTATGATTGGCATAATCAGATTCACGTAGGGAAGAATAATAAGCAAAATGGATTTGTCCCTCTTCGGAGAGATGTCAAGCTTGGGCCTCTCGTAGGAATGGTGTTGATGAAATGTTCGGCCGGACTCAAATGAATTGATTGGATCAATGGCATTTGGATTATCAACATATTCGGAATCGAGAAAGTATTGAACAAACAAGTTGACTGTTTGACCATGACTTGTGTTCAATGACATCGTGGACAAAGGGATTATGACATATTCTAAAGGAATGCGAACTTGTATCTAGTTATACTATTTGGGTAGGTATGACGGTTTGCTAGAACCTAATCATATCTTATGGTTTCATGTTTGAACCCATTGCCAACTTAGTATAATCCTAGAGGGTCACACACAATAGAACGAATCTTTAAAAGGACTAAATTGGAATTTTGGAAATTCTGGACATTCTGGGGAAGTGGGCGACCGCACAGTGTGGACTGGGCGGCCGCACACTTAGCTCAGATTTGTACCAGTTTGTTTCAGATAAATGTGCGACCGTACACTGTATTCTGGGCGGCCGCACAGTACTGTCGGCTGGCACTTTCCTAATTCAATTTGGAATGTCTTTTGACACAAGATTCCTATTTGGAATAGGTCTTGCTTGTGTATAAAAGGATGAGTTCGGCCAGAACTTCAGTGATAGCCTTTTGTGAGTCTCCAAAGAGTTTGAGAGAGGTTTTACTTTGTTCTAAGACATCCTTGGTCAAAGAACAAAATAATACACAAGAGAGAAAATTCCATATAGTTTCAAATTCATTGTGAAAACGTGTTTCACAATTTGGTCTAGCAACCAAGATCAAAGAAGTTCCTTTGATATTCGTTCGAAGTGTGGATACCGCTAGAGGTGAAAATCAACATCTTCAAAGTTCGTGTTCAAGCTTTGTGATCGTGATCAAGTCTTCAAATCTCCACCAAAGACCAAGAGAAAATTTAATAGCCATCAAGGGTTAGTTTTATTCCTTTATTCATTATGTTGTAACTGATTTAATCATATGAACGGATCTATGGGCTTTGGGTTTCAAAATTTTAAATGCTAAATTCCGCTGCGCATGTTTGATCGAAACCCAACAGTGGTATCAGAGCCCCGTTCATGTTGATTATTTCAATACCTAGATCATGTTATGTGTATATAAATTGTTTATGTGCCTTGCATGATGTGAATATTGGAATATATGACGTTTATGTGTTATGTGATTTTATGTGGTTTATTGTTTTGCAACTTTAATCGCACGATTCAATCGCAATAAATAAATTATGATGGATTCAGAATTGTTGATTATTAATTTTTGATTGGATCAAAGTTTTAATAATCGGGGAAAAACGATTTTGAGACAAAATTTTCGAACTTGAAAATTCTGCACCATGGGCGACCGCACAGAAGATTCTGGGCGGCCGCACATTTTTTGGGCGACCGCACAGATTTTTTTGGGCCGCCGCACAAAAGGATCAGAAGGTCTGATTTTGGTCAAAAACAGAATCTGGAATTTTTCAAAAAATTCAACAAAACTAGTAACAGAACCAGTCCAGACTTGCTGATCTGGAATGGGTTTTTGGGTAGTTGGTTTGTGTGTGGATTTTGGGGTTTGATTTTCCTATTTGTTTTAGTCTTGTGATTCCTAGATTGGTTCAAGTTTTGGATGGCTAATCTGCGTTCATCGAGATTGTGTTTCCCAAAATTGATCGCAATCAAAGTTCAAAGATAAACGAAGTTAGAATTATGAAGAGTTCATAATTGCTAAAATTGATAAAACGAAGTTAGAATTATGAAGAGTTCATAAACGTTGCAATTGTTATCATTTATTTCATATCAATAAAGAGATGTTTTGATTATTATTGTTGTTCATGTTTACTTATAATAATCCCCGTCCCTAGTACTTGTTAAGCACTAGTATAAAGGCTAAATGGTCATGGGATGATCATGTTAGATTTATGGGTACTTGTTTGGAACAAATTACTGGACATGACCCGCTGTATGAGATTTATGTCATGGTCTATGTCGAACATATATCTCATATTAAGTTATGTCAATTGAATCCTTAGACATGAAGTTATTATAGTCTTCCACTTGATGAACATTGTGTTTGACATATTCAAACGCTACCTTAACACGGTAGTTATAAAGGGTATGATTGGCATAATCGGATTCCCGTTGGGAAGAATAATAAGCTAAATGGATTTGTCCCTCCACGGAGAGATGTCATGCTTGGGCCCCTCGAAGGAATGATGTTGATGAAATGTTCGGCCGGACTCAAATGGATTGATTGGATCAATAGCATTTGAATTATCAACATATTCGGAATCGAGAAAGTATTGAACAAAACAAGTTGACTGTTTGACCATGACTTGTGTTCAATGACATCGTGGACAAAGGGATTGTGACATATTCTAAAGGAATGCGAACTTGTATCTAGTTATACTATTTGGGTAGGTATGACGGTTTGCTAGAACCTAATCATATCTTATGGGATCATGTTTGAGCCCATTGCCAACTTAGTATAATCCTAGAGGGTCACACACAATAGAACGAATCTAAATAAGAGGACTATATTGGAATTTAGAGTCAAAGGACCTTGGAGGAATTTCTGGAAACATTCTGGGCTGTTTGGTCTACCGAGCGGGCGCTTGAGTCAGACCAGGCGGGCACCTGAATTTTCCAGAAAAGCCAAGGACCTTCTGGTCATTCAAGCGGGCGCCTGGTCCTTTACAGGCGGGCGCCTGGTGCTGCCGACAGGAAAATTCCTAATTTGATTAGGAAAGGTTTTTGGCACAAGTTACCTATTTGGAATAGGTCTTAATTGTGTATAAAAACCCAATTCGGCCAGACCATATTTACTAGTGCTTTTGTGAGTCTCAAAGAGTTTGAGAGAGATTTTATTTTTTGTTCTAAGATATCATTGATTGAGGAACAAAATAATTCACAAATAAATTCCATATAGTTCTTTATTATATTGTGAAAGTGTGTTTCATAATATTGGTCTAGCAACCAAGATCAAAGAAGCTCCTTTGATATTCGTTCGAAGTGTGGATACCGCTAGAGGGTGAAAATCATCATCTTCAAAGTTCGTGTTCAAGCTTTGTGATCGTGATCAAGTCTTCAAATCTCCACCAAAGACCAAGAGAAAATTTGATAGCCATCAAGGGTTAGTTTTTCCTCTATTCATCTTGTTGTATTTGATTTAATCATATGAACGGATCCATGGCTTTGGGTTTCTTAAAATTTTAATTGCTATATTCCGCTGCGCATGTTACTTGGAAACCCAACAGTGGTATCAGAGCCCCGTTCATGTTGATTAATTCAATACTTGGATCATGTTGTGTGTATATAAATTGTTTATGTGCCAAGCATGATATGAATATTGGATTATATGATTTTTATGTGTTATGTGATTTTATGTGGTTTATTGTTTTCAACTTTAATCGCACGATTCAATCGCAATAATTATTATGGTGGATTCTGAATTATTTCGATTATTGATTTTTGATTAGATCAAAGTTTTAATAATCGGGGAAAAATAATTTTGAGACAAAATTTTCGAACTTGAAAATTCCATACCATTCTGACCATACAGGCGCTCGCCCGCGCTGGACCAGGCGCGCGCGCGTTGCAGGCGCCCGCTCGCGCTGGACCAGGCGCGCGCTCGCTAGGCCAGAATGGAATATTCTGATTTTGTTCAAAATCTGATTTTGGAATTTTTCGATAAATCCAACAAAAACCAGTAACAGAACCAGTCCAGACTTGCTGATCTGGAATGGGTTTTGGGTAGTTGGTTTGTGTGTAGATTTTGGGGTTTGAATTTCCTATTTGTTTTAGTCTTGTGATTCCTAGATTGGTTCAAGTTTTGGATGGCTAATCTGCGTTCATCGAGATTGTGTTTCCCAAAATTGATCGCAATCAAAGTTTCAAAGATAAAACGAAGTTAGAATTATGAAGAGTTCATAATTGCTAAAATTGAGAAACAAAGTTCTTGATTCAATGATTGGAGATCCATGTGAAATTGTGAATGCAATTGGCCTACGTTCATCGAGACCATCTATTGCTTAGTTTCGGCCACATGGACTACTTTCTTGGTTTCTTGAATTAGTGCGGGATTGTTCGACCGCACTTCTTGTTGTCTTGATTTGGAGATAATAACCGAAGTTGAAATAGTCTCATCCTCATAATTATAGAGAAACTAATGACACATAAATATCATGCTTAAATTAATGGAGATTAATTTAGTGGCTAAACTTGATGTGTAACATGTTTATATTATGTGCTCATAAATGTGTTATATGCTATATGTGATGAACCTTCAAAGAAAGTTTTAAGTCCTTATTTGCCATGCCATGATTAAAACACTTGTTTATACATGGGTGATTTTGATGTGGGTTCGCCTCCGCGAGGTGCATTAATTTTATTCATGTATAGAGCAAGATGAGGTTCATTAATTTAATGTGGGCTTGCCTCCGCAAGGTGCGTTAAATTGAATGTTTCCTATGCGTTTAAAATGGTTGGACTTAATTAGGCGTCAAAACAGTTTTGGGGCAAAAGATGAGATTAAACATGCTTTTTGAAATCGGATTTCTCAAAGAATCTCATAAAAGGATCTAAGAATCATATGGGATATGATTGACATGATTGTCTACCTAATTAATTTAGTTTTGAGCGGTCCGCCTCCGTGGACTCAAAAGTTAAATTAAAGTTGGATCTTAGCCCAATTAAATTATATTATACATTGGATGTATAAGAAGGTTATATAATTTAGTGGGAGTATTTTGTTTGGAAAAATACATTGTTTATCTCTTTAATGAAAACCGGTACTTATTAAATTTTGGAAATTTTGCATATTTGTAGATAATGACTAATAACACTCAATCAATGTCGTTGCGATCGATCATTGAGAAGGATAAGCTCGAAGAGAATGGTACTAACTTTATGGATTGGATCCGTAGCATAAGAATCGTTCGTAGGCAAGAAGATAAGTTGTACATTCTCGATGGGCCTCTCCCTGCTGAACCACCGCCTACTGCCCCTAGGGTGGAAAGAGACAATTACAAGAAACATCGTAATGATTCTAGAGATGTAAGTTGTCTCATGCTTGCTGCTATGTGTTCAAACTCCACAAAGTTTGGAACATTTGGAAGCCTATGAGATAGGCGTGGAGTTGAGAACCATGTTTCAAGAGCAAGCTAGGCAAGAGAGGTACAAGACCATTGTTGCATTCACTACTAGTAAAATGAATGAAGGGCAACAAGTGAGTCCTCACTTTCTTAAATGAAAGGTTATGTAGAGCACCTTGAGAAACTTGGCTATCCAATCCCATTGGAGCTAGCCACGGATCTCATTCTTAATTCATTGCCTAAAAGTTATAATCAGTTTGTGATGAATTATAACATGCATGGAATGGATAAGTGTAATAACCGGAATATTTTTTTTAATTATTTTATTTTAATTCGGTTTTACTAATTTAATTAAACAATAATTAGAGTTACAAAGTAATTGAAAGAAGTGGGCCCAAGGAATTTGGATTGGCCCGAAATTGTATTAGTAAACCCAACCCAATTAGGAATCAATCCAAAGTATAAATTCTTGAGTTAGTCAAATTGGAATTCTTATTATCATAAACTCAAAAAAAAAAAAAAAAAAGGAAAACAAACCCTAGTCTACTATAGCCGCCGGCCGAACACTAGGAGGAGGGAGAAGAGATTTTTCGCCATTGTTTTGGAAGAAGTAATCCGATCGTTCTCAAGGTAATGCTAAATCCTACTCTCCAAAATTTGTTTCATTGAATTCGGATTAATAAATCCTAAGTTATGCATGGTTTAAGAATACAAATATTAGGGTTTTTGCATGATAGTAATTATTGGTAAAATTCTAAAGGGAAATTGATTTAATCAAATTGCTATGGTGAAATAATGATCTTCATGTCTAGCTTTATTTTAAGGTTGATTTATAAGCATGATTGGAATGGATTAATACTATGCAATGCTTGGGAATTGAACATATAAATCATTGAGGTTGAATTGGGTTTATCAAAAGATGAAAAAAATATGGATTTCTCCCCATAACACTATTCGGCCGAATGGCCTAGATCATTGGAAAATTGCTTTGTTGATTTTAATGAATTGTGTTATTGATTTATGAATAAAATCAATGTTTGAGAATTTAGAAAAAATTAAAGAATTAGGAAGATTGATCAAAATCAATGAACCCTAATGGATTATGATTCGGTTTTGGTTATATCAAGTGGGTGTTGATTCTTGATTGAAGATGTTAAGAATTGGGACGGAAAGTTAGTGTTTTCGTTAAGTTTCTAATGGAAAGAAAACAAAATCGTTAAAAGGATTGTTAACAAGCTAGAAAATTAACTTGAGAAAATAGAATAAGTACTTGGAAGACCTTGGGAGTTAAAAAGTTAACGAGAAAGAAAAGATTAGAAATTTCAGTTAGTTTCCTAACGGAAAGGACTAAAAAATGAAAAGGAATTAAAGTTAAAAGAAATAAAAAGGGAAACTTTGAAGTTAGAGGGGCCTAAGTGATTAAAAAGAGAAACTTGGGGGACCAATTTACAATTAAACTAAAGTTGAAGGTCCAATCTGCAATTAATCCAAAGTTGAAGGACTAATTAGCAATTAAACTAAAGTTGAAGGACCAAATTGCAAATAACCTAAAGATGAAGGACCAAATTGTAATTACCCAAAGTTAGAGGACTTAATTGCAATTATATCAAAGTTAAAGGACTGACTCGTAAATCAAAGTCAGAAACTTAAACGTAAGAAAAGAAGTAACGAAGTAAAGAAGTTAACACGCATCTCTCAGTTAACTAAGCAGAAATAGTTAACAATGTTGAGAGTACTAAAGTAAATTTACTCCGTGCCTTGTAGATTTGCACAGAGAGGAGATTGCGAGGGAAAAGCAATTCAGGTAAGGGATTACGTTCCTTACAGTATTTGAACTCTGTTTATTGGAATTCCGTATTTTTCTAAAGTTAGCTATCAGTATGGCATGATAGTATTTGAATGAACTCTGCGTTATTGAACGTTCCTTGAAAGAATCTATACTTAGTGATGTCCCCATCGATCTACTAAGTATCGAAGTTGAAACTTGTATCACATACTTGTACCATGGTATGTTCTCATTTTAACTTGTAAGTTAACCATTACTCGTTAAGGCATCCAATGTCCAGTTAGAAAAGACATTGACAGACAGTCCAGTTAGAAAGACTCGTCCTTAAACTAGGGATTGCATGAGTG
This sequence comes from Campanula takesimana, assembly GCA_026119855.1. Classification (NCBI taxonomy): domain Eukaryota; kingdom Viridiplantae; phylum Streptophyta; class Magnoliopsida; order Asterales; family Campanulaceae; genus Campanula; species Campanula takesimana. The sequence continues at coordinate 796 of JAOWBW010001236.1, read as the reverse complement.
ATCACATGCCTTCTCTCAGGAATGTCTGATTACAAGGATGATTCTAGACCCGAGCATATGTGTGTGGATACCATATATGTTACGACCCACACTATTGGCTGAAGAAGCTAGGTGTACAAATTGTACCTTTGGCATTGAGTTATAATGTACGTTACCAAGGAATTGACGGAATTTGAATGAATCCCTTTGGATTGTAGTGCCATAATCTTTGAAAGTAAAATCTTAAAAGTAACACACGACTGTATTGTTGCCAGTCTTGAATCCAAAAGTAACTGAACCTATCTTTGTAAAAGTTATTCAAAAGTATTCGTTCTGGTCGTCTCTCCTTAGTAAACCGAGAGGCCACGTATGAACTTACTGAGCATTCGTTTCGTCATCCCTTCTCTATAAATTTTGTTCAGGATTTAAGTAGAAGGACAAGACAAGGAAAGCAGCCGTAGGAAGACGGTGGATCGAAGATTCTAAATTAATAGTTTTAAGTACGTTTATTTATGGTGATGTAAGTTGAAGTACATTGATGGTTAGGGTTGTTACCTACCAAGACAAGTTTAAGTTACGCTTCCGCTATTGTTTTGAATTATGGTTTAAATAAGGGGCCGTTGTGAACCCTAAATTGAAGTATTTATTATTGTTATTTATTGATATTTAATGCCATTAAATGCTCAGATATTATAAGAAAAATTCGGGGTTGTACAGTTGGTATCAGAGCAATGGCCTTAGGTCTTATGGGAGAAACTGAAAGTTAGGACTAATGGGAGAACTTAGTACTCGACTTGAATAAGATCTTACTTGAGGA